>SJYQ01001573.1:173521-350328 GCA_006410935.1 Redunca redunca | reverse complement strand
GAGAAGAAGGGGACGACAGAGGATGAGATGGCTGGATGGCATCACAGACTCGATGGACGTGAGTCTGAGTGAACTCCGGGAGTTGGTGATGGACAGGGAGGCCTGGCGTGCTGCGATTCATGGGGTGTCAAAGAGTCGGACACGACTGAGCGACTGAACTGAACTGTGGAGTCTGTCTCTGGTTGTTTTCAACCAGCAGTAGATATGATTTCAGGAAACGTGTTATTGATAGGCTGTTCACTGGTGGGAGTAGGAGACAGTGAAAAGAAAATTAGACCATTGTCTGCGATTTCAACTCAATTGCAACAGGAAACAGGAGTCAAACAATGAGATCCTGGAAGCTCCCCTGCTGTGGCAGACATCATGAAGCTACAGACTGCTGAATTATGGAGAAATGTGGCAGGATGGTGGGGTGCAATGGGAGAACTCAGGACAGTGACTGCACCCAGGACTAAGAAAGTATTTTAATATTTTAGAAACTGGTAGGGCCATGAACGTGGTACAGCAGTGGGATATCAGCCCTGGAGATGTTCCCAATAACGTGACTGGACTGAACATTTTAACACCCAACAAGAGTATATTGATCAGATGAGGGAGGAGGTTAGTCACAGAGTCAAATGCCAGTATCCAGGCCCATTCTGATGCTGATTTAATTTCTCTAATCTGAAGAGATTTTGGTCCATTCAGCAAGACTAATCAACGGTGGAAACTGACCCAGCTTGCTCTCTGCACCTGCATCTATTAAACACTCAAGCTACATAACATTCTATTTCCATATCTGTTTTAAAATGTTTTGTTTGAACTTCTCTGCTGCTTTTGCTCTGTGAAACAGCTAAGATGAAAATATTTTTATACAGTCAAGTGCATGTTAAGCTAACGTGAAGGAAGTAGGAATACATCACTGCTTTCAGCACCCTTCCCCAATCAAGTTTAAGCCCAATAATTAACACAGATATTGGGCGAGGGGATATTCCTAGGAAAAGCTTGATTTTGCCATGCCTCATATGTTTAATCTGGTGAGTCTTGAAAGAACTGTTAGGGTGACACCAGCCAGGTCTTACATTAAATTTGAGTTATAAGGAAAAATAAAAGAAGACAAGTGGAATTATTTCCTAAGCATTGGTAATGCTGAAAATGTTAACAGGTTCAAGGAGGGTTTGATGAGGCCAAGGATGTCAAATCTGAGCAGATTAGTGTCTTCTCAAGTCCTTTGACATTTACGTGATAGAGAGATACTGTCTTTCAGAAAGATGGTACTATCAAGGGGGATTACTGGGCTGGCTGAAGAATAAGATGCCAAATCCTAACCACCAGGACACCAGGGAGCACATTAAAGGAGGAAATTGGACCCATTTGATGACATCCTATGGGACCATGGAAGCTGTAGCCAAACTAGCTAACAGGACCAAGCCCACACCCCAGTGTCTAAATGTCTAACCTTTAAGTGTTCCAGACATGAAGGGTTTGAATCCAGAGATTCGGAGGCTTGCACTGTCACTGAAAGCACTCAGACCAAGCAGGACCCTGTGGAGCTCCAGGACACAGAAGTGCTTCTCTGTGCCCCCATTCCTTGATTACAGGAAACCGGCTTCAGGTAGCCTCCAAGACCTTCCCTATGTTCCCAAAGCAGGCTCAAATAGTTGCTAATTAGGGAAGGGAGGGGAAGTGGAGGAACAGTCAAAAGAAACAATAGTGTAGCCTCAGGATAGTTCCCCCTCAAGGGATATAACAATAACTGTGAGCTGCTCCACAGATACTGAAGCTCCCCCACCAGGTGCTGCCCACACGCATGGAGATCCCCGACAGGCTGAAACCGGAAGGTTGATGATGCGGACTCCCACTTACCTCACCACCAACTAATCAAAAGAATGTCCAGGAGCTGACCACATCGTCTTTGAACCATTACTATAAAGCTTCTCACTACCCCCTCCAAGATGGGACATTTGTTTTCTGGTCATTAGCCTGCTGGGTCCCCTTTGTCTGGCAAAGCAACAAAGCTATTCTTTTCTGTGTGTGTATGTGTTATTCAGGAGTGTCCAACTCTTTGGGACCCTATGGACTGTAGTCCGCTAGGCTCCTCTGTCCATGGGATTTTTCTCCAGGCAATACTGGAGTGGGTAGCCTATCCCTTCTCCAGGGGATCTTCCCAACCTAGGGATCAAATCCCAGTCTCCGGCATTGCAGGCAGATTCTTTACCATCTGAGCGACCAGGGAAGCCCTGGTAGCTATTCTTTTCAACTTCACCCAACATTCTGTCCCTAAGATTTAATTTGGTGTCAGGGTATAGAGGCCAGATTCGGCCTCAGGGCTAGGGCAGCAAAGAATACAGAAGCCAGAAATGAAGACCTTCACCTGCTGCAGGAAAACAACAGTTTCCCAAGAAGCTGCTGCAAGCACCGAGAACCTAGAAGAAGCTCCCTAGAAGACACCACTGTCTAGGCTGGTGACAAGGAATCAAGGACTCAGAAACAGCCACGCTGATCATCCCCACTGCCTAGAGCACAA
Organism: Redunca redunca; assembly: GCA_006410935.1. Lineage (NCBI taxonomy): Eukaryota > Metazoa > Chordata > Mammalia > Artiodactyla > Bovidae > Redunca > Redunca redunca. Next base: position 347,822 of record SJYQ01001573.1, on the reverse strand, counting down.
AGCAGGTAATTCACGGGGGGTTGCCAGAAGATTCTGCCAGCCTTGAGTCTGCTAGCTGTCCACTTATCTGCCTAAAATGCCTCTGGAGTGTAATGGCCTTTTGTTTTTCTATCCATTTTCTAAATCTCATATGAGTGGCTCTCACTGGCAGACTCTAACTAGGAATCATTTAGGGAAGGGGATCCTGGGAAATACAACTCCTAGCTTCTCCTCTGTAAGACCTTAGATGCGGAAGGATCTTGATTTCGAGCTGACAACAGAAATAACTCAGCACAACATAGTAGGTCATGTTTGGTGAATAAATTAGTACAATAACTTGAAACTTCCACCCTGAATACCCTAAGTGGTCACATCTTCACACAGGCTTTTAAAAACTAGTCAGACATACAGATGCTCCCCCCCACCCGGCCTAAAAAAGTGTTCAACATAACTAATTATTCAGTTCAGTTCAGTTCAGTCGCTCAGTCATGTCTGACTGTGACCCAATGAATCACAGCACACCAGGCCTCCCTGTCCATCACCAACTCCCAGAGTTCACTCAAACTCATGTCCATCGAGTCGGTGATGCCATCCAGACACCTCATCCTCTGTCGTCCCCTTCTTCTCCTGCTCCCAATCCCTCCCGGCATCAGGGTCTTTTCCAATGAGTCAACTCTTCGCATGAGGTGGCCAAAGTACTGGAGCTTCAGCTTTAGCATCATTCCTTCCAAAGAAATCCCAGGGCTGATCTCCTTCAGAATGGACTGGTTGGATCTCCTTGCAGTCCAAGGGACTCTCAAGAGTCTTCTCCAACACCACAGTTCAAAAGCATCAATTCTTTGGTGCTCAGATTTCTTCACAGTCCAACTCTCACATCCATACATGACCACTGGAAAAACCATAGCCTTGACTAGATGGACCTTTGTTGGCAAAGTAATGTCTCTGCTTTTGAATATGCTATCTAGGTTGGTCATAACTTTTCTTCCAAGGAGTAAGTGTCTTTTAATTTCATGGCTGCAATCACCATCTGCAGTGATTTTGGAGCCCCCCAAAATAAAGTCTGAATGCAAATCAAAACTACAATAAGATATCATCTCACACCAGTCAGAGTGGCCATGATCAATAAATCTACAAACAATAAATGCTGGGGAGGGTGTGGAGAAAAGGGAACCCTCCTGCACTGTAGGTGGGAATGTAAACGGATACAGCCATTATGGAAAGCAGTATGGAGATTCTTTAAAAAAACTAGGAATAAATCTACCATGTGACCCAGCAACCCCACTACTAGGCATATACCTAAGAAAATAACAATTCTAAAAGAAACATGTACTCCAATGTTCATAGTAACTCTTGTTTACAATAGCCAGGACATGAGAGCAACCTAGATGCCCATTGACAGATTAATAGATAAAGAAGTTGTGGTACATATATACAATGGACTATTACTCAGCCATTAAAAAGAACAAATTGGAGTCAGTTCTAGTGAGGTAGATGAACCTAGAGCCTGTTACACAAAGTGAAGTCAGTCAGAAAGAGAAAAACAAATATAGTACATTAACATATATATATATATGGAATCTAGGAAAATGGTACTGATGAGCCTATTTGCAGGGAAGGAATGGAGATGCAGATGAAGAGCATGGACTTGTGGATACAGTGGGGGCCTCAGTGAGTAGGACGAATGGAAAAAGTTGCATCAACATGTATACATTATCATATGCAGAATGGACAGTTGGTGAGAAGCTGCTGTATAACACAGGGAGCCCAGGCTGGAGTTCTGGGATGACCCAGAGGGGTGGGCTGGGGGGAAGGGAGGGAGTCTCAAGAGGGAGGGGATATATATATATAATTATGGCTGATTTGTGTTGTATGGAAGAATCCAACAAAACATTGTAAAAATTAAAAAACAAATAAGAACTAGTCAGAAACATTCTAAGGTTCTGGTAGCTGAGAGAAACTTATTTGGAGACTTTCTAAGAGAGAGACTTCAGCTGACCCTTAAAACTCAATGGTTCCCAAATTATGGAAAGAAGAATCTGGAAGAAATGATGCTCTGTGCAAAATGCCACACTCTGCCGAACACCTTAAAATATCACCAGCGTGAACTCCATCAGGCGAAGTACCAATAATTTTACTAGGAGAAAAATTCTATATGTAGAACTGGGAACCCACATGTCCACAAAGAAACAAGCTGTCAAACCAAGCATTATCAACTGTCTCAGAATTTTTCCATTAATATTCATTTGCTGCTTGTTCATTTCTTTGGTTGTCTGCTAGTGCTTGCTACCAGACAAGTGGTAGCAGGCATCAAATTTTAAGAATAAATTTGGGGATAAATTTGAGAGAAAATGATCTTCTTTAAAATGACAGGGTACTTTCCCCCTGCACATTTTGAAAGGATTCCCACTATCCTGGACTAACCCCAGGCCACTGCAGCTCAGTGTTCCCCTGGGCTGTTTGTTACAATGCAAAGGATTTGGGTCCACCACCTGAAAGAGTGTTAAAGTGCTGGCCTAAAAAATATTTCACAGGCAAAGCAATGGTAGTAACTTGCCACCCAATTACCCCAATAAACTGTTCCTGAAGAAGTAACATTGAAAGCTGGGAATCTTTACAGATTTTTCCAAGCCTAATAAGATTCCATGAACTGCACATCTCTACAAGTCCCATGCCAAAAAGCTCTTAGAAGTGGCTCAAAATCATGGAAATGTTCTGAACTAGCAGACAAGTGTCACCAACCCTACAGAAGAAACCCACAATGAGGGAAGTTAAAAAAGGGTCTTTGACCAGAAAAGCAGAATAAACATAGACACTGAGAGCTAAGAGAGGGAGAGAGAGAACATGTACTCAGGCATGCAGTGCAAGGACACGGCCTGGAGTTTAGACTTTGATCTATCCTTAGCTTCCTCAACTCAACTATTGGTTTTAAGGGAGAAATGAAGTTGAGCCCTTTCCTGTGTGCTATATGCTAAGTCACTTCAGTTGCATCCAACTCCGTGAGACCCTGTGGACTGTAGCCCGCCAGGCTCCTCTGTCCATGGGATTCTCCAGGCAAGAATACTGGAGTGAGTTGCCATGCCCTCCTCCAGGGGATCTTCCTGATCTAGGGATCAAACCCACATCTGTTCCATCTCCTGCTTTGGCAGATGGGTTCTTTACCACTAGCAAGCCCTCTCCTAAGAATCTAAAAACACATGCAGGGGGCAAGGAAATCCTCTGAAAAATATGGGAATGGGACTTTGACTCTTCCCAATGTTGAATATATTTACTTTGAAACTTATGTGATGGACTGTCTTGCTATAAGCAAAACCAGATGATAGAAAAGGACATCACATACCCTCAGAAATGAAATTCTCCAGGGAACAGACTCTGGACTATGTGACTCAGACCCAACTCCCGAATTCAGTGGAGTTATAGGCCAAGTGTACACAGTGGATACTGAAACCTGAGCCACCGGGACCCTGCTGGCCGGGTTCCATGGAGGATGTTTCCATAGTCTTACAATGAAATCTAAGTTCCACACCATGGAACTGCAAGAAATAAGTGATTCAACTTCCACCCGCCACTCCAGGCTCCTTTCCTATTCTCTAAGCTCCAGCCACATTTCAATGTAGCTCAAATGCACTAAACTTACTCCAGCCTCAGAGACCTGACACCTGCTCTTTTCTCAATTCTTCACTTGCCCACATCTTTTAAAATAGATTGACTTCCCCGAATACTCCATGTAAAAGAATTTCCATCACCCCAGCCCAGGCGCTCTCTTGCCTGCCTCTTGCCTTTATTTTCTTCAGAGCACTTACCAACATCTGAAATTAAAGTATGTACAAACCATCTGTCTCTACCACTAGAACATAAACTCCATGAAAATGAGGATCTTTCTCAGAGATGACATGAATGAAAGTCTGTACCAACTAAAGAGAGAACTCCTGAGGTCATACATGCCTCCTTGACTGCTTGTTCATTTATTCTTTCACTCATTTGAAACAAATCTGCCCTGTGTCAGGCACCACTCTAGGTGCTGCGGATAAAGCAATGAATAAAACCGCTGTTCCCCTGGAGCTGACATTCAGTATGCAGAGATAGCAAGTACATAAATATAACAATGTCAGGTACGCCATGAAGAAAAATAAAGCTGGGCAAGGAAAAAAAGAGGTTTCAGTTGGTATTTCATATGGACTGTTCAACAAAGACTTTTCTAGGGAAGTGACACTTACCCAGCGACCTAAAAGAAATGAGGAAGAGACTATGTGATACCAGACAAGAGTCAGTATTTCTCCATGCAGAATGAATAGGAAGTGCTAAGGCCCTGTGGTGGGAGCACAGTCAAGGAACAGCGAGGGGCCGGGGTGGACTGTGTGTGGGTGAGGCAGGGTGCTCTGTGGGGGGTCAGAGCAGGCAGGTAGCTAGGTACCAAACAGAGAAAAGCGAGGAGGGGCCAGATGGCAGGAAATCGTGCATCTTGTAAACAGAGCGGGTTCACAGGCAGATGAAGAAAAGAAGAAACCTCCAGACTGATAGGAAACCACACATACTGGGTGATAAAGTTTTGGGTAGCAGACAAAGAAAGGTGAGAACCTCTTGCTTCTGAATGTAACCTGTTGCTCATACGCTCTCATTACAATAAAAATAGCCTTGTGGATAAGAAGTACCCATGATGAACTGATGCCATGCCACTTCTGATCTAAGTTAAGTAAGAACAAAAATCCCTCCTCCCCTTGGGAAATTGGAACTGGGGTGAAAAATTACAGAATATGATGCCCAGATGCCTCTTTCCCCAGTGAATATTCTACTCCTTCATTTGTATGCCCCTCATAAGTGGGCTTTCCGGTAGCTCAGCTGGTAAAGAATCCACCTGCAATGCAGGAGACCCTGATTCAATTTCTGGGTTGGGAAGATCCCCTGAAGAAGGCATAGGCTACCCACTCCAGTATTCTTGAGCTTCCCTGGTGCTTCAGACAGTAAAGAACCCGCCTTCATGCAGGAGGCCTGGGTTTGATCCCTGGGTTGGGAAGATTCCCTGGAGGAGGGCATGGCAATCCACTCCAGTATTCTTGCCTGGAGAATCCCCATGGACAGAGGAGTCTGGCGGGCTACCGCCCATGGGGTCACAGAGAGTTGGACACTACTAAACAACTAATATTTGTACTTTTCTTCATAACCGGCTTGCCAAATGGACCCAGGGCAGCTTCTCACCTGCCTGCCCACTCTCCCTCGGAGAGCGTGCTGGTGGTTTAGTTGCTAAATCATATCTGACTTGCAACCATTTCCTTCTCCAGGGGATACTGCTGACCCAGGGAATACACCTAGGTCACCTGAATTGCAGGCAGATTCTTTATCGACTGAGCCAGCAGGGAAGCCCTCTGAGACTGTATTCTTGCTTAAATAAACTCTCACTTTACTTTCTTAACCTCTCTGCTTCATCTCCGAATTCTTTCATGATGAAGAAAGAACCTTAATTTCACCGGTGACAAGCGGGCAGAGGTAGGAGATGATGCTAGATGATTAGTAGGGTCAGGTCATCAGAGAGGAGGCATGGAGGCTCACACTTGGGTCTTCAGGGAATCAAGCAAGTCCCTGGAACGCAGGGCTTTGAGGCCTGGTCAATCTCTTTGGGACTTTCAGCATTTCAGCATGAATCTCATTACTTGATCAGATGTCCACATTTCTGGCAAGCAGCCTTGAAGGCTGCAGTAGATTTCTATCCTCCTGGAAAGAGGTGGCAAATAAGCAAGGAGAAGTCCTCTGTAGAAAGGTGGCAATCCTGACAGGTCACAGGGAAATTTGGGGAGGGAATCAGCTAGAGGTAACAGCCTGTGGTTCAGCTATTAAAGGAATGTAGGGCTTACCCCCCTGACCTTGTTTAGGGAATCTCAGATAACTGGCAATGGGTTATTTGTGAAACATACAACTGAATAGGTCTGTGTGCTCACTGCGGTGAGAGTCTATGTGAATACACGCTATGAAGTCTTACAGACACTCTACGATGGTCTCACTGGGGACAAATGCGCATGCTCAGTCACCTCAGTCCTGCCTGACTCTTTGAGACCCCTGTAGCTCCCGCTGTGGCCCTCCAGGCTGCTCTGTTCACGGGATTCTCCAGGCAAGAATACTGGAGTGGGCTGCCCTGCCCTCCTCCAGGGGATCTTCCCGACCCAGGGATCAAACTCAGGTCTCTTATGTGTCCTGCATTGGCAGCTGGGTTCTTTACTACTAGTGCCACCTGGGGAGCCCAGAGACACACATGGCATCACAGTAAGTCTTTCCTTTACATGGAGGAAATGAAGGCCCGGAGAATGATGTCACTGGGCTAAGTGCCCACAGCACTCAGGAATCCAAGTCTAACAGATTCCTGCCTCTGTCTTCCCTTGAATGAGCTCCTCCAGGTCACAGCCCTGATCCCTGACTATCACACTCCTCAGTCCACACAGTGTGGCATAAGACACAGACAGCCAAGGAAGGGAGCAACATGTGAGCATCAGGGAGAATTCCCTGAACTGCCACCTGGGTGCTACTGAGCCTAAGGTGGGCGGGGGGGTCGCTGATGCAAGGCCTTTTCTTGCTCTGCTCTGCACCACGCTGTCACTTCCTTCCACGCTCTAAGGCTATTCTGGAACTCGCTGACAACACAGAATCCCAGAGAACGGAGATCTCCTCAGTAGGCAAAGCAGAGTTAAATATTTGCTTAAAATTTTCTCTTCCAAATTTACCCTTCAAAGCAGAGTCCAGACTATTTGGCCCAAACCAGCTGACTGTGCGGCTGAGGGGTGCCCTGTGCGCGCATGCACACGCATGTACGTGTGTGCGTGCACACGAGCCAGCTGGCATCCACTTTTCACTTAGCATCAGCAGGTCTTCTTTGACAGTTTTAGTATGGCCACGCCTAGAGGAGATGACTGATCCAAGTACCGTGATCCTGCTTGTCTCCCTCTTCTGACAAAGGTTTAGTCATCTTAAATCTGGCTGTCTTCAAGGATATGCTTGAAACGGCAGGGACGCAATTCAAGACTTATTAACAGCCCTCCCCTTCCTCACATGCCCTTTAAACATCACTAAGCTTCAATGTTTCTTCCTCTTCAATTTTTACTCTCCCATCCATTCTCTCTCCTATTATGGTGTATTAGTCAGGACACTCCAGAGGAACAGCAGAACCAAAGGAGATATACAGAAATATAAACATATGCACACACGTATAAACATACACATACATATGTGTGTGTATTTATCTCTATCTCTATGCATAGAACCAAAGAGATATATATAAAATGCCAATGCTTATATATAAATTATTAATACACATATGTACGTGTATCCCTCTCTCTCTATATGTATATGTAGATACACATATGGACTTCCCTGGCAGCTCAGCTGGCAAAGAATCCACCTACAATGCAGGAGACCAGGGTCGATCCCTGGCTTGGGAAGTTCCCCTGGAGAAAGGATAAGCTACCCCACTCCAGGATTCTTGGGCTTCCCTGGTGGCTCAGATGGTAAGGAATCCACCTGCAATGCAGAAGACCTGGGTTCAATCCCTGGGTTGGGAAGATTCCCTTGGAGGAGGGCACGGCCACCCACTCCAGTATTCTTGCCTGGAGACAGAGGAGCCTGGCTACAGTCCACGGGGTCACAAAGAGTCAGATGACTGAGCAACTAAGCACATATGCACATAAATATAGAAGAGAGAGACTTCCCGTAGGAACTGGCTCATGTAACCGTGGAGGCCAAGAAGTCCCAGGCTCTGCCGTCTGCAGATGACGACTGAGGAGAGACAGTGGTAAGATTCAGACCAAGTCTGAAGACTTTAGAACCAGGGCTGCTGATGACGTAACACCCGGTGTGAGGCCAAAGTCCTGAGATGCTGGATGGGGGAGTGGGAGGGAGTGGACAGGCTGCTGGCACAAATCAGAGTCCGGAGGCCGAGGGAGTTTCCCCCAGGAACTCCTTCACAAGATGAACCCAGAAATAATGCTTTACCAGATGACTGGGCATCCCTTAGCCCAGTCAGATTAACACATAAAATTAGCCATCACACTTGGTTCCCCGGATCACTCATCTACCACCAGCTCCCAGCTCTTGGACAGCTGTTCTGACCGCCCTCCTAACTTCAAACGCCAGCACAGCATGCCTTAGGTCTTGAAGGGAGCACGCATCCTGCCCACACCCACCACCCCTCCCAGCTCTCAAGAAAATCGTGCCTATGCCTCCCACATCTAGTTAGGAAGCCGTGGCAGCCCCGGCAGCACAATATCCCAAGCTGGAAACGCTTCTCCCCTCACCTCTCTCGTCAGATCACTGTGTGCTTTCAATTCTCTCTCACGTCTGCTCTCGCCTCTGCCACGGCTGCTCTTGACCTCAGCTCATCTCCTGCCTAGACTTTGACAACAGAATCCTAACCATGCCCTCGACCACTCGTCAAACCCACCTGGCAAGTGGCAGTAACTCACTGTTAGTGACTCTCCTCATAAGAATGAAGGAAACTCCCAACAAGAATCCAATAAAGTGTGAACAGGGACACTGCTTGTGGAACAGGGCCTGCCAGGGTTTCCTCTTTGAAGATGACAATCACACATGTAAGTGCTGATATGCCTGTTGAGGAAAGAAAAGCCACTGTTTTTAAACCACTGTTGTTTTAATAGGGGCTACATTTCTAGTTACTGCTTGCTTTAAAAATGCTCATCCTTGTAGTGAGTATATCTTTATTATACTATACCTTCTATCATTTTAAAAATGAGTGAAGCTTGAGAATTTAACACAATCTCCTTCAGTTTTTTCTATGATCCAATGGATGCTGGCAATTTGACCTCTGGTTCCATTGCCTTGTCTAAATCCAGCTTGTATATCTGGAAGCTCTCGGTTCAAATATTGCTGAAACCTAGCTTGAAGGATTCTGAGCATTACTGTGCTGGCATGCGAAATGAGGGCAACTGTATGGTAGTTTAAACATCTTTGGTATTGCCTTTCTTGAGGATTAGAATGAAAACTGACCTTTTCCAGTCCTGTGACCACTGCTGTGTTTTCCAAATTTGGTGGCATATTGAGTGCAGCCCTTTAACAGCATCATCTCTTAGGATTTGAAATAGCTCAGCTGGAACTCCATCACTTCCGCTTTTGGTAATTTATCAATCTTGTGTTCAATTTAGTAAGAGATAAATGCTAAGAACCTCTTCTGAAAGTGAAAATTATGAGAAAAATATGCTCTGGGAACTTCCCTATCATTCTTATTCTTTTTCTTAAATGACATCATAATGTCAACCATAACATTTTTTTTTTAAGCACATGCCCTATGGAAAGGAAGGAGCGTTGATACACTTCAGATTCGAAGAGATCTTTGGACAAGCCTCTGATTTTGATTTTTCAAGCCACAAGGCCTCTTTGAGCTTTGGTCATCCCATCTGCAAATTCAGATACTAATACTGCCCACCTGGCAGGGCTATCATCAGGAGTGTGATAGAATGTGCAGGGGACATCTCTGTTTCCTGACTCAGAGCAAATGACGTGAGATTCCGCTTTTTCTTCACACTGCCTGGCTACTTCCTCCTCAACCACACTCATGCTGCTCCTCGCCAGTGTCTGCATGGAGCGCGAGAGGCTGGACTACCTTGACGATGTGCTAACCTTGAGGGGACTTACAGGTAAGCAGCCTTTGCTTCCACGTCCCTAGACTGGGTGGTTGGGCAAATGCTCCCACCGGCTGGCTGACATATGTAGCCACTGCAGACTAATTCCTCCTGACATGCTGCCTTGAACACACAGTCACAGAGCATGTGCTGAAGTGCTAAACACCCCCAAACTGTGCACTTTCCAATCTGTGAAAGCTTTTTGCTGTGTCCAGGCTTTTTTTTCTCGACCCGAGGCATCATAAGGAGAAGCACATGGACACTCCATGCAGGCATATGGCGCCCTGCACACGCTCCAGAGCAGCAGCACTACCTGTGTGTCCCCCTCGGCCAGCCAGAGCCCCCCGAGACAGCTGCTCTTCTGTGGGAGCTGTGGCTGCATTAACGAGCTTGCACACAAAGGACTGACTATGCATTAGGGGGCTCGAGGTCCACACGCCGGCTACAGCAGAGCACAGAGGGAAAGTTACACTCTAAAACCCAGTTACCTCACGGACAGAAAATGGTTTGGAACCCAGTGAGCAAATACGTTTCCTAAGACTTCAGGCTTTAAAAGGGCTGGACCACCCCTCCGCTGTCTTGAACCATCAGGAAAGCCAGCTAACGGTTATCTGGTATGGAGTTTACAGATTGTCTTTACACTTTGAACCTCACTATAACCCTCTGAAGGGTATTATTTTACAGATGAGGAAACTGAGTCCTTGAAAGGTTCAGCAACATGCACAAGTTCATGTGGCTAATAAAAGGCAGGGCAGTGCGCCAAGCGAAATCTGTATGACTCTAATTCAAGCCATTCTGAAGAATCAGCACCAAACTTACTCTCAGCTCCTGCATCTATTGAGATGTCACTGCAACAGCTAAAAGGAAGTCTCTGAGAGCAGGAGCTTCCAAGGGACTCAGCTTCTCTGTGAAGATGTTAAGTTCCTTATCTGCCAGCAAGTTAAGGGGAAACATGAGAGCATCATAGAGTTTTTCAAATTCTCACCATCACACCATAAAGGAAATGACTCTTCTGACTTGCCTTTGTGGACACGGCAGGAACACTGTGAGGAATACTCATGTGACACTCTGCTACCAATACCCAAGAGTAACCGCAGAAGACTAGAGTATGCAAAACGGATTTTGAATCAAACTCCAAACAACTTCCATTACTACTATTGCTGCTGCTGCTACTATGATCTCTAAAATACTAATACAAGTAAAGCGGCAATAACAGAAATACTAGTACTAATAGGTGGCATCTCCTTAGCCTCTGCCATGTGGTGACGCTTGGCATTCACGTGTACTGAAACTAGAGAGGACACAGAGCTTGTACACAACAGAATGAGGCCAGATGCTCAGGCCTCCTGATCCCAGGGCTGTGCAATTCGCACCAGCCCATTTCTGCCCTGACTCTAAAGAGGACAGGCAGTCACTGGATCAGTGACTAGTGTCCAGGAGGTTAGCAGCTGTTCCTTCCAACCATCCCATGGTAACCATTATTCCTAGACATTCAGAAATTGGGTTTTCATCATGTTTCACCTCCTGACCGGCTGCCAAGAAATAATGGATAAAAGGATGGGTTCTAAAAGAAAAAAAATAAAAAAAGAGTCTGGCTTTAGGTGTGAGTTCAGTCAAATCCTCTGACAGCTGTTTTAAAATAAGTGTGCACACACACCCACATCCGTGTCACACGGGTGGAGGATGCTAGCAGAGAACGTTAGGCTGATTACGTGTCCTTTTCTGCCTCCTGACAGCTATGAAACTACAAGTGGGTAGATTATAGTTGAAGATAAAAATAGGCATCATACTGCCGCTTTCTCTTCCCAGCTTTTGAGTTGCTCCAGCTTGAAAGCATATTGCAGCATTTTATTGTAGTCTGCGCTCTTGTAGCTTCTCATGTTTGTGATTCCTTTTTGGAAAACTAGAAACATTCCCTCTCCATGGAGAAATGAACTCCACTGAGAGTGAGAGAGAGGCGGCTGTGTGTGTGCGGTGCACACATGCATTTGTGTCCCTCCCAGCACCTCTAAGAGAAGAGGGGAGGCTGTGAATTGAATGGAGCGGAAATTGGGAATTGACACAGCTGTTTTTGTTTAAATGTAACCATTTTTAGAATTTCAGGATGCACTAAGCTTCCAAATTAGGCAGCCCAGGCAACCTTAGCTGGGGATGGATAGAGATGTGAATGGATAGGACATATCATCCCAAGGCGGCCCTCAGTAAACTACACTTTTAGCATCCTTTATGGTAATTAAACAGAACTTACAAAGAGTTGCTTATCAGGTCTCATCTCAAACTGCTTCCACTTCCACTTGCCATCTCCATTCTTTCTCCTCGATTTTTATCTTGGGGTCACTTCAGACACAGCCAAGTAATTCGGTGCTTCTTAAAGAAGGTTCCCTGAACCACAGCACCCTGCGAGAGTGTTTTATAATACACAACCCAGCACCCCCACAGGTCTACTGGATTCAAATCTATCAGGAATATGAATTTTAACAAGCTCCCCCAGGTTATTCTCACAAACACTACATTTTTCAGATTCCTGGTAAAGCAGCAAGGAAAAAAAGGACTTTAGCATTACACTGAGTCTTAATATAGGATCCACCACCTTAGACACCTGGAAAGAAAAAACAAGACAGAGATGCTATGTTTTCCCAATTGATTTACAAGCTGTATGACACGGATCAACTCACAGTTTTTCTAGGTTCTATACATTTATCTTCAAAAGGGAAATGATGATAGACCTGGTGTACAGGGTTGTTCTGAGAATTGAGAAAACTCAAGTTTTACTGTGGGCTTCCGAGGTGGCTCTAGTGGTAAAAGAACCTGACTGCCAGTGGAGGAGATATAAGAGACTTGGGTTCGATCCCAGGGTCAGGAGGGCAAGGCGAACCCACTCCAGTATTTTTGCCTGGAGAATCCCACGGACAGAGGAGCCCAGCAGGCGACAGTCCATAGCATTGCAAAGAGTCGGACACAACTGAAGTGACTTCACATGCACGAACACATGTATTATTCTAAGAGGTAATTTGGGGGAACTGTTGTTCTCAGCTGGGATTGGAAGGGTTTTGTCTATCAGTGGGCATTTTTGGTTATTTCAAGCAGGTTTTTTGGGGGGGAAGGGAGTACTATTATCATCTAGAATAAAAACCAAGGACATTGCTAGAACTTCTACAAGCACAGGGCAGCTCCAAACAATCAAGAACTATCATCTATCAATGTCAGCAGTTGACATTTTGAAAAACCCAGGTATGGAGCCCAGCACATCAGGCCTGGCTTTGAATCCGGGGTGCCGCCAGTCCAGCTGTGCAAGCTGGGGTAGGTTTATCAGTCATTTGGAATTTTGATATCTCCATCTATAAAACAAGGATAAAAATACCCACCTCACAAGGTTAGTGAGGGTTCAATGAAGTAACATAGAAAAAAAAAACACGTCTAATATATTTGCTGTAGAGCTCTTTCTCTTAGTTCCTCATGCTGACCTGACTCTAAAGGGACTGATTCCCACACTCTTCTTAAGAAGCAAGAGAGCCTAAGGCTTCCTCACCTTTCATTTGTCAAGTGAGGTGCTCTGTGAGTTGGCGCCAGGCAGGGCACAGATGGCCCATCATCTGAGCATGCATGCATGGCCAGGCCCTGTTACAGAGGTGAGGAATCACAGGGCCCCTGCCAGGCCATGGCTCCAGGACAACCCCACAGACAGCCCCAGGCTGCAACACTTGCCCGGAATGCACTATCAACCCCATGATGCTATTTTAAAATAAGGGTGAATCAGTTACACTGGGAAAGGATAGTACAAAATCTCAAAATAAATCCAGCTAACAAGATGAAGTTTCCCAACTGGAAAGACCAGAAGGGCTGTCCTCTAACATTTAGGCCTTTGGATCTAGGATTTCCCCAAATTACCCTCAACTGCTCAATTATCTGGGCTTCCCTCGTGGCTCAGTGATAAAGAAGCCTGCAATGTTGGAGACACAGGAGACGTGGGTTCGATCCCTGGGTTGGAAAGATCCCCTGGAGGAGGAAATGGCAACCACTCCAGTATTCTTGCCTGGGAAATTCTATGGATAGAGGAGCCTGGTGGGCTGCAGTCCATGGGGTCAAAAAGAGTTGGACATGACTGAGTGACTGAGCATGTGTGCACCCAATTATCAAGATGAATGGAAGAGGGCTGAGCTTTGCAATGATTTATATTTTACACATGCTGCTCATTGTAAAGGCTATGCAAGATCCAGATGCATACTTCTGACTCTGCTGATGATTTTGGGTGCCCCACCCCAGACACTCTCACATCAAACTTGGCTCTGCTGTCAGCGGGTAGGAGAGGCTTGGAATTTCACTACTCTGGGTGCAATTTCAACACATAATGATCACAAACACAGGACAGGGCTAAGTCATTATATTAACTTGCATGAGTACAGAGACCCCATCTCACTCCATTTCTCTGCAGGTCTCAAGGTCACTGAAGTCATCTTCATCTCCCTTCTTCTCTTTGCAGCATAACAAATCCTAACTCATCCTTGGTCAATTGAACACACAGTTTTCTGTCCACCTAAGGTGTTCAAATCACAAAATAACCACAGGCATGGTTCAGGCCCTCCAGGGGTGGTAAAGGTGCCTCAGACAGTAAAGAATCCACCTGCAATGCAGGAGACCCAGCTTCATTCCCAGGAGAAGTAGATGACAACCCACTCCAGTATCCTTGCCTGGGAAATCCCATGGACAGAGAAGCCTGGAGGGCTACTCTGGGGTCACAAAGAGTTGGACACTACTGAGCAATTAACACTTTCTACTTTCAGGATGTTCAAAGCACAAATTGACCTCAGGCGTGGTTCAGGCTCTCAGGAGGAGTAAAGGTAGAGAAAAAAGATCACCTCCCCTACCCTAGAATCCCAAGGACTGCCATGCCACACCCTAAGGTCCAAAGCAGAATCTGGCTGCTCCCTCTGCGGCTTGAACCCAGTCACCAGCCTCCCTCCTGGGATGGAATGGGAAGGGAGCAGGTGAAGGGCTCCATGGTAGGAGTTTTCCTCCAGACTGAGACAAAAACAAATACTAAGACAAATACCACAGCATGCAGGCAGAGATGAAGTCAGCAGGCACACACAGCTGCATCAGCCTGCGCTTCTCATTGCCCTCAAACCAACTCTAACTGCATCCCGCACACCAGGAGGTGTCCCGCTAAGGGAAGGAGGCAGAGCTTTTTGATGCTGGCAGAGCACCAGGGCCAGAGAAGCTCTGGACCCTCGGCTAGCGCTGGGCCCTGGGGATTCAGCCCCAGCTTCGGTCATTGATTCTAGGGGATTCTGCCATGTCAATGGAAAGCTGTTTGTGTAAAGGGGCTCCTGCCTGGGTTTCTTTCTGTCACTGTCTACTCCCTACCTATTCCTTACAGCAGCCTTTGAGGGATGGAAGTCCTGTCTTCATTTCAGAGTGGAACAAACTGAGCCTCAGAGAACAGGAAAGGACCTCTTTCCCCAAAAGACTCATAAGCCATAAACTTCACTTTCCATTGGAATACATGGTGAAGGAAGAATCTTATCTTGCTCCTCTCTTGCTTAAAGCCTTCTAAGAGCTTCCCCATGGCTGGAGGCTGTATTTCTCAATGCTGGCTACACACTAGAAATACCTGGGGAAATTTCAGGAATGCCAGTGTCCTGGCTCCAACCCAGATCAATTAAGCCAGAATCTATGGGGGATGGAATTCAGGCTCGGCATTGGTGTTTGGTTTTTTTTTTTTTTTGAAAGCTGTTGCGTGATTCTCAAAGCAGTCAAGAAGCACTAATGTCCTAATGGATTTGTGTCAAGCTCCTTAACATCTCTGGCCAGGTTCTATGCAGCCAGGGCCTTGCTTATCTCTTCAGTCTCATCTCTTACCCTCTCTCCCATCTCACCCTCAGTGCTTCATCCTTCCGGGCTGACAGGGGCTTCTGCAGAGGAACACACACACACACACACACACACACACACCCCTATTTTTCTTTGGTGCCCCACTATCTCCCTAGAATGCCCTTCTCTCTCCTCTTCACATAATTTCTATTTTTTTATTTCAGACTGACTTCAGCACCACCTCCTCCAGGAAGGAGACCTTCCCTGACCCCACCTGGTGATCATTCTAGGTACTTTACATGAGCATGCCCTGTCACTCCAAGAGATCACGACTGATCTTCACTTGTCTCCTCCCTCACCCAAGTGAGTGCCATAGCGGCTCAGATCCTACACACCACCTCATCCTCGGGATGGACCCAGCACCAGAGCACTTACAGAGTCTGCTGGCCCAGAACAATTACAAGTCCAGACTCACAGACCTACCTGTGTACCCATGTTCATAACAGCATTATTCACAATAGCCAGAACGGGCAAATGACCCAATTTCCATCACCGGATGAGTGAATAAAGAGAAAATGCAATGAGACATTATTCAGCATTAAAGAGGGAGAAAATACTGACACACGTATAACCTGCTGCGCTTCGTCGCTCAGTCATGTCCGACTCTTTGTGACCCCATGGACTGTAGCCCACCAGGCTCCTCTGTCCATAGGATTCTCTAGGCAAGAATACTGGAGTGGATTGCCATGCCCTCCTCCCGGGGATCTTCCCAACCCAGGGACTGAACCCAGGTCTCCTACATTGCAGGCAGAATGTTTACCATCTGAACCACCAGGTAAGTCATGGATGAACCTTAAAAACATTAACGCTAAGTGAAATGAGCCAGTCAAAAAAGATCAAATATTATGATTCTACTTATATGAAGTACCGAGAATACTCAAATTCAAAGTGAGAGAAAATACAATAGAAGTTACCAGAGGCTAGGAAGGAGAGGGGAATGGGGACTTAGTAATAGATACAGAGTTTCTCTTTTGTGATGGATGTACAATACATTGAATGTACTTCATGCCATTAAGTTGTACATTTAAAAACAGTTAGAATGAAGAGTTTCATGTTATATACTTAACCAGAGGCTGCAGAGGATGAGATGGTTGGATAGCATCACTGACTCAATGGACATGAACTTGGACAAACTCCAGGAGATAGTGAGGGGCAGAGAGGCCTGGTGTGCCCCGGGGGCGCAAAGACACATCTTAGCGACTACAACAATACTTTACCACAGTAAAAACATCATTAACAAAAAAATCTGTTCAACATGTCACATTGCACTTAGAAAGGGTCACTGAAGAAGCCTCAGCCCTGCCATCTTGGGCCCTATGTGATCAGCCTTGGCTTTCCACTCTGACCTCTCCCGCTCTTTCTTTATCATCATTCTACTTTGACCACCCTGATCTCCTTTTTTATGCAACCAGACTTGTTCCCTTAAGTTCACTGCAATTTTGCTTTCCACCGCTTACAATGATCTGCCTATATCTTCAGGTGGTTCCCTCCTTCCCTCAATTAAAATGGCACACCCCAGAACAGCTTCCCATAACCATGCCATTTCAAGTTGCTAACCCCACCCCCACCACTCAAATTACTCTCTGTATTAATTAAAATAATACCAACTGGTGTAATAGATAAAACCCAGATAGCAGGGCTCACCCCTCCAAGCTTCTGATCCAGTATGTCTAGGGTAGGGCCCAAGAATTTTCGTTTATAACACCATCCCAAGGGATGCTGATGCTGTTGGTCCAAGGACCCTACTCTGAGAATCACTGGGTTTAACAACATGACAGCTGGCGTCCCATCGGCCTAACCATAAGATGCAGGCACTCCTAGAAGGATCACTTTCCTCTGTGCAGTGATGGACTTGTGGCTCCACTATTTTTAACACAGGATGCCCATGGTTGTCCTGGGAGTTGTCTCCATTCAGGCCAGCCAAAGCGGAGAAGAACCCACAGGCCTGCAAGTAGGACATCTTCAGAGGCCAGGCCTGGAAGTGGCATATATCACTTTCCCCCACATTTCAATGGCCAGACCTCAGTCAAATGGTCACAGCTGAACTTCAAGAAAAAGTTGAGAAATATAGTCTATGTGTCTCTGTTGAAGAGTAAATGGGACTGGGGATCAGCCTCATTCAGTGACCCCTTACGCTATGATATTTGTCTTCCTAGGCTTATCTCCACCTGATATGACATCACATATTTATTTGCTCATCTTTTCACTGCCTTCAAGCATTACAGCATAAGCTGCAATAGGGCAGGCCCTCCGTCTTGTCCACCACTGTGTCTTCAGTACCTAGTACAGTGTTTGGCACAAAGAAGGCACCAGTAATTATTTTTTGAATTACTAGATGTGTTTTTCACAGAATACTCTGATGATCTCTTATCTCCTGTGAGATGTTCCTGAAGCCCTGTTCCTTTCCTTACTTATGCCGCTGGGCCCCTGCCGTCACACCAGGCCATGTTTATGTCAACAGTTAGGACCAGTTTTTCCAATCACATCAGGGATGTCTTGAGGCCTTCTCAACCTCTATCCTGTGCATAGTGGTCATGCTATCTTCTACCCTCGGTGTCCCTTTCTAGTTTATCCCCGTGGCTTTCTTTGTGAAGGAAAAGAAAAACCCTAAAGGATGTTCATTTCCAGCCTAGCTGAAGACTGATGAGCTGGTCTAGCACAAAACACATTCTAAATGTGGTTGATGGGAACTAAGACAAACAACCACCCTGTGCGACTTGGACTAGAGAAGTTTGACAAGTCACCAGCAAGAAATAAAAGAGTAAATAGACGAGAAATAAAGTAAATAGACAAGAAATAAAATAGTAAATAGAGAGAAGCCAGCCCACCATGATAGTGAAGTGGGCAGAGTCCAGAGGCACAGAGTAACTGTCTTGGAGCCTTACAATCCTCCTGTTTAATTTGCAAAATATCCTTAAAATAAACTCATTTTTCAAGAAGGTCTAAATGAGTCCCTGTTCCCCATTTGGTTATGAGCCCGACTAACCCAAGCCAGCATCTGCTGGCAGATCAGCCAACAGCTCAGTAAGGGGGTGGGGCTCACTGAGTGGGGGTCACATTCATATGCCACTTGCATAGCTGGACAAAGTGACCCAGCCCATCCCGAGGCAGCGTCTCAGACTGCAACTGTAAACAATATCAGGCCTCTTCCCCTCACACTGAGAGCCCTGCAGAAGTTTCCCCTCTTCCTCAGCTCTACTGCATCAGGCTACCAGATCCAACTTTCACAAAGCACCACTTTCAGCCTGTCATGTTCCTGCTCCAAATTCTCCACTGTCGTCCACAGACGACAGAACTGACATTTGAGCTGCATGCCTGTGATAGAAATTCTCACAGGGGCTGCATGTCCATTGTCTCAGTCAGTCCTCAGAACCACCATGCACGTAGGACTTACCATTTTTATTCTGTAGCTCTGGTGACTGGGTCATGTAAAGACCGGATAAATTACCCACCAACCTGAATCTAGGAACCAGCAGAGTCAAAGGAGAACTGCAGCTGTACCTGTTTCTGGAACCTCTCCTATTTACACTACACATTCACTCACTCATTCCTTCAAACATGAGTGTCAGCCACGTACTGGGCACCGCACTAGGTACCAGGATGGATCAATGACAACAGATCATTCACTGGAAAACAATTTTAAGAGTATATGAGCAGAGTTCCCTGTGCTATACAGTAGGGCACTCAGCTCAATACTCTGTAATGACCTCAAAGAGAAAAGAATTTGAAAAAGTATATATATATGTAAATGTATAACTGAATCACTCTGCTGCACACTGGAAACTCACACAGCGTTATCAATCAACTATACTCTGAAATAAAATAAAAATAAAAGAGTGCCATGAGGCAACTAAGTATGTTCCATATTGTATGGAGAACGTGGGGGCTAAGGAAGTAGGGTACAGGAGTTCCAAGCCCAGCCTCATTGGTCAGGGAAGCCCTCCCCAAGGCAGTGTCATCTGAGTTGACATCTGAAGGATGAACAGGAATTAAATGCCCTGCGTTTAAGGAAAGTTATCCTGGTGGCAAGGGCTTCCCTGGTGTCTCAGTGGTAAAGAATCCACCTACCAATGCAGGAGACATGGGCTCTGTCCTTGGGTCGGGAATATCCTCTCGAGAAAGAAATGGCAACCCGCTCCAGTATTCTAGCCTGAGGAATCCCATGGACAGAGGCGCTTGGAGCGCTACGGTGCATGGGGTCGCAAAAGAGGCAGGCACAACTTATCGACTAAACAACAACAATGCCGGTGGTCAAAGGAGCTGCCCAGCATGCTGTGTCTCACTGTGATTCTCCTAAACTGATGAGCAGGGGAGAGGAGAGGGAAGATGGAAGAGATGAACAGAGAAACCGAAAAACCCTATTATCAAATGATATTACCAAATACATTTCATATTTTAACAATTCCTGTCCTTTGCGTTTGTAACAGTCCCTGTGTAATTTGAAACTAAAATCTATTTCCTTACCCAGAAGTGATTCTTTGTTTTTGCACACACACACAGAGATGCAATATCATTGCTAGTCCATTGGCAGTGCTAATTATGTTCTCCATAACACATTCCTGACTGCATAGATTAAATAAAGAGGTGTGGGGGTGACAGAAACAAAATATATGACTTACTTGACAGACTTATCTGCTCGTTGGGCACAGGAAAAAAACCCAGCAAATGTTATAGACGAAGATTAGGATAAAAGGCACAACAAAGTCACGTTTACAAACACAACCAAATTGAAATAATTTCTCCAGTCCCTTCTATTATAAATGCAATCTGAACACAGTATCTTCCTGCTTTTCAGCCTTTCACGGGCTTCTGATTTATCTTCTATTTAAGATTCCACTAAAGTAATAGAGGAAACTATTTTGACAGACTATTGCACGTTGCATTTGCAATTTGAAGGTTGCTTCCCAATCCTCACTTTTACAACAGAGTGAAAGAAGAAAGGAGAAACACTTTCACTCTATAAGAGCTTTGCTAAATAGGGAAGAGACAAAGATGAAAAAACAAATTCTGCATCAGGAGCAGATATAGAAAATCTAGGCAAATAAGCCCAACTATAAGCCCAAACTGAATTAGTTAAATTTCATAAAGGAATATATAGTTGTGATCACATGATGTCCCAGAACCAGAAAGCCCAACTTGTGGTTGGGTGACGCCTCTCTTAAAGGTGAATGTCTTGGATTACTTCCCTCTCACTTTTCACTTTCATGCACTGGAGAAGGCAATGGCAACCCACTCCAGTGTTCTTGCCTGGAGAATCCCAGGGACGGGGGAGCCTGGTGAGCTGCCGTCTATGGGGTCACACAGAGTCGGACACGACTGAAGCGACTCAGCAGCAGCAGCATGCATGCGCACTCCAGCCAAGTGTTCCCCAAACTTCATCTGCTTTTATCCTGGCACACACCTTCCCTCCTCACATTTCCAGCTCCCCCTGGATCAAGTGCAGGACTTGAAACTGGGTTCTGGCCATTGCAATGTGAGTAGAATTCCTAGGGGAGTCTGGGGCCAGAAATGACTGCAAGGAACACAGTCATCCCAACCCTCCACACAGGTCTGCCCTGACCTGCATTAGACTCAAAGGGGGGAGCAGATGCATAAAGTGACTCAGCCTGGGGCCCGTTTTACAGCAGTGGGCCAACCTAAAGGGCTGCCTCCTAGAGCAAGAGAGGAAACAGGGTACTCCAGAGGGGACTGCAATTCTATAGGCCATGAATGAGTCAGCAGCAGATGACCTAAATGGTTTCACTAGACACTGCTGAGTCTACAGAATAAAGCCCCAAACCTCTAAAACTGGCACCTCACTCTCCCTGATGTCATTATCACCTACTTCGATTTCATCTTCAACCACGATCGATCCTCTGTTTGAACCAACCCACGCTGCATGGCCATCCCTCACAAAACCCCACCTCTATGCCTTTATGCACAATCTCCCCTCTTAAGGCGTGCCCTTCCCCCCTTATCTGCCTCCAAAATTCACAATCATCCTTTCAAGCTAAGTCTGAAACCTGGCCTCCTTAGGAAACACACACAGGGAGAGAATAAGCCTTGATCAGTGTTATAGTGTTGATCAATACTGTTTCAGGCGGAGGAGCCCAGGTGTGTTTGGGAGCAGCAAAGGGAAGGTCGGAAGATATGCTCAAATCATAGATGTTGCCTGCTGCAGTTTTAATCTAGACTGCCTGGGACTCAAACCTGGTAAGTTACTGGTTCCTTGCCACACGAAGCTCAGTCTCTCCTTTGCTCAATGCAGCCGCCAGGAGAGAAACGGCGTGGGAAGGAAGACAGGAATAATTTTCATCTTTATTCTCATTTGCCTTTGTCCATTTTCTCACCGCCCCCTTCCTTTCATTTCTATTTTGTCTTAGCTGCCAGTTTTGGGCTTAATTGGTAGAATACAGAGAAGCTGAAGTAAAACAAATCTCAGTAGACTATAAGAGAAAAAGGAACCAAAATGGAAAAAAGATAGGAAGGCCTGAGTGGCAGCCTCGACTCTAACCATCATCAGAGAGGCAGGCTGGCGGGGCACCGTAACATACGTGACCTCCCCAGGAAGGAGACTCACGCTTCATTGACGGCTCCATTTTCTCCCGGCAGAGATAATTTACCTGTGTGATGATTACATCCTGCCTCCAGGCTCTCAGCAACTCTTGCCTACCTACCGCTGGATCTTGAATTTGGGAAATCTGTCTGCTTTTCAGACAAAAGCACTGAAGATAACTTGGGAGGCCAGGACATCTCATTTCCCCTCCGACACAGTGGCAGACTTGGATTCAATCTATGAAAGTCAATTGGAAGATCTGTGCAAGTCAGTCTAATTAGAGATATTCAGATAGCAGGCACAGGTTCCGCTTATATTCCAGGTTTACAAAGGAAAAAAAAAAAAAGCATGTCCACACACAGGGAAAAAAAAAAAAGAGCACTTATTTTGAAGCTGCAAATTACAGCAGTACCCTGCACAGAAAACCAGTCGAGGGGCTAGAGGTCAATGTAAAACCACCACCTCATGGGGAAGAATGATGAGAAGGAAGGGGAAGAACTTTCACCTCCAGGTCACAAGAGGAAAATGCAGCCCAGCCCTGCCTATATGATGCTCATAACCCACTGACAGTCCATGTGAAAAGAGCTGGCGTGAAGACTGCCTTTCCACCAGAAACTGTCATTCAGCTGAGAGGCTGCCAAACAGTCAGATCCCCCAGATGAACTCACCTATGCAGCTCCTAAAGGTGTATTCCAGCTGGCAAGGCAGAGTCAGACCGCACGCCGCATAAAGTTCACTTCCAGGGTACTTGACCCAGCTTTGTGGCTGCAGACCAGGGAAAGGTGAGACTTCCAGACGGGATTGCAGTTCACGGCACTCGCCTCGACTCCTGACATTCAGTCACAGAGTCAGAAATAAGGGAACAGGAAACACAAAGGCAGGTCTTAATCTCCTTCCTCTGGGCTCCCAGGGCTCAAATGCCTCTGGACTACCAAACCTAAACAGCGCCTACAAACTAGACGTAAAGATGAAGAATGATCTAATAATTGTTAAAGTGAAAGTGAAAGTGAAGTTGCTCAGTCGTGTTCGACTCTTTGCGACCCCATGGGCTGTAGCCTACTAGGCTCCTCTGTCCATGGGATTTTTCAGGCGAGAGTACTTGAGTGGTTGCCATTTCCTTCTCCAGGGGATCTTCCCAACCCAGGGATCGAACCCGAGTCTCTCATACTACAGACAGATGCTTTTACCATCTGTGCCACCAGGGAAGCCCCCAATAATTGTTAGTTCAGTTCAGTTCAGTCGCTCAGTTGTGTCCGACTCTTTGCGACCCCATGAATCACAGCACGCCAGGCCTCCCTGTCCATCACCAATTCCCGGAGTTCACTCAGACTCACGGCCATTGAGTCAGTGATGCTATCCGGCCATCTCATCCTCTGTCGTCCCCTTCTTCTCCTGCCCCCAATCCCTCCCAGCATCAGAATCTTTTCCAATGAGTCAACTCTTCGCATGAGGCAGCCAAAGTACTGGAACTTCAGCTTTAGCATCATTCCTTCCAAAGAAATCCCAGGGCTGATCTCCTTGCAGTCCAAGGGACTCTCAAGAGTCTTCTCCAACACCACAGTTCAAAAGCATCAATTCTTCAGCGCTCAGCCTTCTTCACAGTCCAACTCTCACATCCATACATGACCACAGGAAAAACCATAGCCTTGACTAGACGGACCTTAGTCCGCAAAGTAATGTCTCTGCTTTTGAATATACTATCTAGGTTGGTCATAACTTTCCTTCCAAGGAGTAAGCGTCTTTTAATTTCATGGCTGCAATCACCACCTGCAGTGATTTTGGAGCCCCCAAAAATAAAGTCTGACACTGTTTCCACTGTTTCCCCATCTATTTCCCATGAAGTGATGGGACTGGATGCCATGATCTTCCTTTTCTGAATGTTGAGCTTTAAGCCAACTTTTTCACTCTCCTCTTTCACTTTCATCAAGAGGCTTTTTAGTTCTTCTTCACTTCTGCCATAAGGGTGGTGTCATCTGCATATCTGAGGTTATTGATTATTTCTCCCAGCAATCTTGATTCCAGCTTGTTCTTCTTCCAGTCCAGCATTTCTCATGACATACTCTGCATATAAGTTAAATAAGCAGGGTGACAATATACAGCCTTGACGCACTCCTTTTCCTATTTGGAACCAGTCTGTTGTTCTAGGTCCAGTTCTAACTGTTGCTTCCTGACCTGCGTACAGATTTCTCAAGAGGTAGGTCAGGTGGTCTGGTATTCCCATCTCTTTCAGAATTTTCCACAGTTTATTGTGATCCACACAGTCAAAGGCTTTGGCATAGTCAATAAAGCAGAAATAGATGTTTTTCTGGAACTCTCTTGCTTTTTCCATGATCCAGCGGATGTTGGCAATTTGATCTCTGGTTCCTCTGTCTTTTCTAAAACCAGCTGGAACATCAGGGAGTTCACAGTTCATGTATTGCTGAAGTCTGGCTTAGAGAATTTTGAGCATTACTTTACTAGCATGTGAGATGACTGTAATTGTGCAGTAGTCTGAGCATTCTTTGGCATTGCCCTTCTTTGGGATTGGAATGAAAACTGACCTTTTTAAGAAACGAATATATATCAAACCATAACCATGTGATGGGCACTCTGTGAAGTGCTTTCCTAGACTTCATTCATCGTACAAACACTTCATTCAGAGTCACTAAGCAAAAGAATGAAAATTACAATTCAGGGATGAGGGAATATATGCCCTGATACAAAGGAATCTGCAGACATCTTTACTTCTCAAGCTGTGTGACAATTTTTACTTTCATCTCACTCTGGAGTGCATTCCAGGCAACTGAGAGTCAGGTGTGGTATCACCATCATCATAATAACTACCACGGCCACCATCATCCCCTTTTTACAGAGTGGAGACTAGGCCTAAATAATAGAATGCCCAATACAATGCCCAAGATCACACTGCTAGAAAGTGAAAAATCTGATAACGCAACACAGACATTAAGTCAGTGTTTTCTGCTTTATAACATGCCATGCTGTAAAAGACTGCAGGTGGGAGGAGAAGGGGACAACAGAGGATGAGATGGTTGGATGGCATCACCAACGCAATGGACATGAGTTTGAGCAGGCTCAGGGGGTTGGTGATGGACAGGGAGGCCTGGTGTGTTGCAGTTCATGGGGTCGCAGAGTTGGACACAACTGAGAACTGAACTGAACCTCTTACTATGGTTCAGAAATGCTTTCTCATAGTTCAGATTTACCTAAGAGCTTGGCTAGATTACAATGGAGAGAGCAGAATAGTTGGTATTGTTCTAACAACAGACAACAATGAAAGTCGCTCAGTCATGTCTGACTCTTTGCTACTCCATGGACGATAGAATCCACGGAATTCTACAGACCAGAAGACTGGAGTGGGTAGCCCTTCCCTTCTCCAGGGGATCTTCCAAACCCAGAGATTGAACCCAGGTCTCCCGTAGTGCAGGCAGATTCTTTACCAGCTGAGCCACAAGAGAAGCCCAAGAATACTGGAGTGGGTAGCCAATCCCTTCTCCAGTGGATCTTCCCAACCCAGGAATCGAACTGGGGTCTCCTGCATTGCAGGCATATTCTTTACCAACTGAACTACGAGGGAAGCCCCTGTATTGTTCTAAAATCCATCATAAAAGAAACAAATAGCTTTTTTTCCTTTTTAGTAATGACAACTTGAATCGCCCAAACTGAGCAGCACTAGCTCTGGGAATGTCAAGTCCTTTTGCTCCAATACTTAGTTTTCCTGTGGAATAAAAAACAATTAGCAAATGTTTCACAATATACCATGCATAATCAGAACAGGGCAATTTTGCTATGGGAGTGGCCAAGAAGAAATGTCCTTTCCTTTTTTAGGAAGTTCAAGGAAGAGAAGCTGTGTGGCAGGATGGGGAGGGCCTAGTAGCTACATTAAGCAGATCTCAGATTGAATCCTGAACCCACTGCTGGCTGGTGCCCTGAGTCTGGGCGTCAGTGTCCACAACTGTAGACACGTGCTGATAAATCCCATTTTGCAAGATTCTTGACCAAAGCCTGTAGTGCAGTGAGAGGCATCCCAGGACACGGGGAGAACTCAGTAACTGGACACCATGATTTCTGACTGGCTCCTGACTCAGTCCCCGGGAATTACTATGCAGCAGAAGAGCAAGTGTACAGCATGTGCCATGGCATTACCAGTTCTAACTGCCTGGAAACCGCACATGTCTCATCTCCTGAGGCACACACCCTCCTCCTGCCTCTGAGCATTCACTCACCTGCATTTCTAGGGCCAACCATGAAGGCTAAAAAATCCTCAGAAGTCACAGAGAAGTTTTGCGATTCCCTGACCCAAATCAGTCTTTGCCTTTGAATCAGTTTATGTTACCAGTTATTTAGCAGATTGATTGCTGCTATGGCAACCGCACATCGTTCTGCACAGACCCAGGCAGAAGTCCTTGATACAATCCTGGCTTAGTCTCTCTGGTTGCATTCAGTCCGTGTCCAAAATGAGAGAATATTGGGAAAATCAATTTTCTCGTGCACGAAAGGCACTGGGGCTGCAATGTGGTGCAAAGAACCAACAAAGCCTAATGTGTTTAGCGGTAACTGAGCTTCTTGCCCAGCAGCAGTGAGGAGGGAGAAGCCAAGCCGCTGGCCGGGCTCTGGCCACACTGCTCACCTTTGGTTTCCACGGTTTCTGCCAAGCATCAGTGTAAGATGTACCCAGAGAGTGCAAAGGCCATTTGGCAGTGCTGTGGAGTCTCTCAAGAAAGCTTTTCACTTAGGGTTGGAAAAGAATAAGCCTTTCATTGTGTCAGAAAGAGTCGGGTACAGACTCTTAGTACCACGTCCTAGCTGCACGACCCTGGGCAAATCCCTTCAACCCTAAAACCTCAGTTTCCCCATCTATGACAGGAAATTAAGAATAGTCTCTCCTCATAGACTTGGAGAACAACCCTATGGTTGCCTGGAGGAAGGATAGGAGGAAGGAATCCAGAGGGAATTTGGGATGGACACGTGTGTTAGCTTCCCAGGTGGCTCAAATGGTAAAGAAACTGTCTGCAATGTGGGAGACCCAGGCTCAATCCCTGGGCCAGGAAGATACCCTGGAGAAGGGCATGGCAACCCATTCTAGCAATCTTGTCCATTCCATGGACAGAGGAGCCTGGCAGGCTACAGTCCAAGGGGTCACAAAGAGTCAGACACGACTGAGTGATGCTGCTATATTTAAAGTGGATAATCAACAAGGACCTAACATGTGGAACTCTGCTCAGTGTTATGAGGCAGGCTGGATGGGAGGGGAGTCTGGGGGACAGTGGATACATGTACATGTATGACTGTTCACTCGAAACCATCACGACATTGTTAATCAGCTATAACCCAATACAGAATAAAAAGTTTAAAAAAAAAGTCTCTTTCCCTTGGCTGTTACCAAGATGGTATTAAGTCACAACCCTGGCAGGTAGACAGAATCTGGTAGCTCTCAGTTCATTCTACCTCTTATTTTCCTCCCTCTTTGGTTTTCTTTAACTTTTTGTTTTTTTATCTGTTTCTGCTTGATTAGCAAGAGAGATGATTAGACTCATTAGGAGCTGGTCTATGCAGTTCTCTAAACATTTCTGATTTGGAAGCTTAAGCCTCAAGTTCTGCTAAATTTGTCAAATTTTCTGTATGATACAGGTCAGTATTTTAGGCTAGTTTCAACTCACAAGGACAGGCTGGATCCGTTAAGTAAGTTTTGTTCTCTCCTGTTCTTCACTTTCAGTTTCTCTGCTTATCCACCAGATCAGTTTTCTTGGTCTGTGCTCAGTTGCTCAGTCATGTCTGACTCTTTGCAAATGCCTGGACTGCAGCCCGCCAGGCTCCTCGGTCCATGGGATTCTCCAGGCAAGAATACTGGAGTGGGCTGCCATTTCTTCCTCCAGGGGATCTTCCTGACTCAGGGATCAGACCTACATCTCCTGCGTCTCCTATATTGGCAGGTGGATTCTTCACCATTGAGCCACCTAGGAAGCCCCAACCTTCTTTAAAAATGGCAAATTATCATCATGAGTGGAACTGGAAAGCCAGAGTGTGAATGTAGAATGGTACCCTTTCCTAAAGAGCCCCTCATCTCACAGATTCTGAGAGTGGCTGAGGGTGTGATCTCTGTTCACTGAGGAATCTGTGTTATTAGCAGCCATGCCATTTCTGTATCCAGAGATGCCTCAAGCACTTAGGGAAATTCTTCTAAACCATATGTTGTTTTTATGTTTTAACACTCTGATGTATATATATAATTTGCATAAATACAAAAATAAATAGCTATCCTGTGATTCTCTGAAGGTTGTAAACTCCACAGAAAAAGGTAGCAATCTTTCCAAATATTGGCCTTAATAGCACCTCACTTGATACAGAGCAATCAGTAATGTGGCCCAAACTGACTTTGGGATTTAACAGTTAATAAGATGTGATTTGAACATTCTCATTTTATGAGCTGACTCATTGGAAAAAACCCCGATGCTGGGAAAGACTGAGGGCAGGAGGAGTAGGGAACGACAGAGGATGTGATGGTTCGATGGCATTACCAACTCAATGGATATAAGTTTGAGCAAACTCTGGGAGATAGTGAAGGGCAGGGAAGCTTGGCATGCTGCAGTCCATGGGGTCACAAAGAATTGGATGAGACTTAGTGACTGAACAACAACAAATGTTCTACCACTGAGGATGAGAAAGAATGGCGCAATCAGATGTAAGGCCAGAAGCATCACCATATCACAAACGAATAGCACTTGCATCAGCTCATGCTGAAGATCCCAGGACTCAGGGCCAGTGTGTGATAAAACAGCTCATATAAAGTTTTGCTTTGTTCATTGGGTAGCTAACTGATGACCAGTGACAACATGACTTTAAAGTCAGAGAGACCTGGATTCTGGAATCCAAGGCTTTCTAAGCCTCGGGTTCATCTTCTTTAAAATTGATAACATGTGTGTTATTTACCTGGCAAAGCTGCAGAACATGACAGCTGAGGGCACCAGCTCTACAGTTAGGAGTGTCTGGGTTGGCCTCCTGAGACGACCTCTTCAAGCTGAGTGCCCCTGAACAAAGTATCTTTACCTCTTTGAGCCCCCGGATCCTCATGTGAGGGCTGGAGGTGATTACAGTGTTGCTTTGCAGAGCTGCTGGGAAGCTGAGTTCAGATGATCTATGTGGAATGCTTAGCATGGGGCCTGACACATGGTGGGGCTCAATAAATGCACCCAACACAAGTCACTGTAGTAGTAGGAAATGATATGATGACCTGGATCCTAGCTGTTTTAAAAAATGGAAACTTTAAACGATAGAAAGGTGTGTTGTCAAGAAAATTCCCCAGACGCCACAGCAAACCTCCTCAAAGAGTTGGATAGGCTCCCATTATGATTAGAAAGGAACCCTCTTATAAATCCATCTTCTCAGTGAAATTGTTTCAACATTCAGAGCCATCAGGGGAAAGCATAGCCTGGCCTGTGTGCAGCCCCTCTATTCTGAAATGATTCTGCTGGGAAACACGAACCAGGGGATTTCTGCACATTCCTCATCCCCAGGAGTGGGTGGTTACTAGGTGCTGCCAAGGATGGAGAAGAGAGGAAGCAAAACAAAGCCCATTTTAAATGAATCAGTATTGCAGGACAGTAGGGGGCTTCCCAGTGGCTCAGTAGTAAAGAATTCACATGTAATATAGGAGACATAGTTTTGATCCTTGAGTCAGGAAGATCCCCCAGAAAAGGAAATGGCAATCCACTCCAGTATTTTTGCCCCGAGAATTCCAGGGACAGAGGAGCCTGGTAGGCTACAGTCCACAGGATCACAAGAGTCGGACACAACTAAGCGATTGAACCACCACCACCACCAGGAAAGCGGCTCCAAACCCCTCCCTACAACCCCACTGACTGACAAGTTGACCCCCCAGCACATGAGGGCAGCGAAGTTGTTTACTTGAACAAAGGGGCCATCTGGGAGGCCAGTAAGGCAGTTCATGAGACGCAAGGCAATAAATAAAAGAATGATTTTTATAGACACCTAGCATAGATCAGATTGCCGGTCATGCTTTTTTTGTTTTGTTTCTTCAAAGATACACCCACACACCTTTGGCAGTGTTATCCTCAAACGACAAGATGCTACTTCTAAGCTGCAAGACCTCAGGCGCTATCTGTCCTCACCCACACCCAACTGTCTACCATCTTCGGCACCAAACATTCCCCGGAAGACAAAAACGGCCCATCAGTTCCTGAGTCGTTTAAACTGAAACACCAGCTAAAGTGCTATTCCCAAAATAAAACAGAAACACGGCCACTGGCATGAAATATTTACAGCTGTGAGACCAAAAAAAAAAAAAAAGCCTCACTTGACCCGACAGGCAGGGGAATGATGCTGTTACACAAACAGGAGGGGAGCGCTTCATCCCCAAACTGTTCTCTTTTCTGGGACCCCCTATCTGCAGGGGTCCCCAGCCTCTGGAATCTAACGACTAATTATCTGAGGTGGAGCTGATGTAATAATAAGAGAACTCAAGTACACAATAAATGTAACACGCTTGAATCATCTCCCCCCACCCTGGTCCATGGAAAAATTGTCTTCTGAGAAACCAGTCCCTGGCATTGAAAAGGCTGGGGACAGCTGCTACGTGCATCCATCACGGAAGCTAAAGCTCAGATGTTTTCAGCTGCTTTCTTCTCTCCCTCCACACCCAATCACTGACTTGGTTCCATCTAGCCCACGTGTCACCCATCTCGGCGGTCTTTGCCCTCCCTGCCTGGAGGGTGCCCTCTGCTATTCAGGCCCTCGTATCTCCCCACTGGCCGACACAGCCCACCTCCATCACATCCTCCAGTTCACATCTCCCCCCTGCAATGGCTTCTCACACTGCAGCAGAGTGGCTTCAGAGATCCTTTGAGATCTAGCCCCTACCTATGTTTCCAGCTTCATCCATTGCCCAGCCCCGAACCGCCCCTCTCCCAGCCCACCATATCCCATTCCTCCTGAAACACGTTTTCCATGTGTGTGCATTCATGCTATGGGGTATGCTCTTCTCTCTGCGTGGTTATCTCAGGCCTGACACACCCTCCTCCTCAACCTTCAATGCTCGGCTTTCCTTTGCTTTATCATTTCTGGATCCCCCCACTTAGGTGCAGGGGTTCCCTACCTGTGCTTTCTTGGTTCATTTCTGTACTTTCATTACAGTATATTTCAAACCATATGACAATCGCTTGTCAAGTCCATTTCTGTTCTTTGCTTTTTATGTGATGGTCAGTCAGGAGAGGCTCACGAAAACTAAGCCGAATACACTTACGAGTCCCAGAAACAGGAAGCCCTGTGTACCACGCAGGGTCTCAGGTGGCAGTGCTGGGTTTCTGTTAGGAGGCAGAAGACAGGAGGAAGGAAAGTCTAGGACGGAGTCTTAATTGGAGGTTTTCTCAGAAAAGGCAGTCAGTAAAAGAATTTGCCTGCAATGTGAAAGACCTGGGTTCAATCCCTGGGTCAGGAAGATCCCCTGAAGTAAGAAATGGCAATCCACTCCAGTATGCTTGCCTGGAGAATTCCGTGGACAGAGGAGCCTGGTGGGCTACAGTCCATGGGCCCACAAAGAGTCAGACATGACTGAGTGACTAATACTATCACTTTCAGAAAAGGTAAGGCAGGGTAAACATTTTAGGATTGGCTACTTTGAGCAGTATCTTCAGCTTTAAGCTATAATGTGGTCCCTAGGTCTGATAGGGGGCTCTGGGATGATGAGGGTGGAGGGACATTGCATCCTGGGGTGTCCAGGTTGGATGGAGGAGGTATGGTCTGCCTTGGTAAGACTACTTTATCAAAGGCAAGCTCTCGCCTGAGCCCTTTGCAATCTCTAAGAACTGGCTAGTTGCTGAAGGGCCAGTCTCCCTCCAGCCAGAAAGCGTTTTAAGATGTTAAAATACCATAATATACAGAAAACTAAAAATACAAACAGTATAACTCCCAAACCCCAAACTAAAACCTGGGCTCTTTCTTACTAGGAATATGCTAGGCCCTGGGCTTTTAGCACAGCTTCTAGAAGGACTCAGATTCCATGGATACATTGCTGTGTTCTAGCTGACTGGTTTTCTACAGCTGGTTCTTTCTGATTAGTCAATGCCCTTCCCATTCTGGTTAGTGAGTATTCTGAACATAATCCCATATTACAACTGCCTTCTATCTATTATCACAGCCTTGTGAGGCATGCATTATTATCTACATTTTGGAGATTCATAGACTAGGCTCAGAGAAGCTAAATAACACTCCCCAGTCACAGAGTACTCACAGGCAGCAGAGAACGGGATGCTATGCTCGCCTGCACCAGAACCTGTATTCTTTTCTCACCATCACTTTGCCTCTTTCCTCTTTGTTTTCTCTTCTAGATTCATGCATCCAGAACCGTTCATTGCATCCAATGGGCCTTCATTAAATAGTTTAATGAGTTAAAGTATAAGCAGCAGTGAAACTCAGGGACAGGGAAGCCTGGCAGGCTACAGTCCACAGGGTCACAAAGAGTTGGACATGACTGAATCGACTTAGCACAGCAGTGAAATCAGATAATTTATAAACATTTCTCACAGCTGATATACTCTATGGAACGCAAAGGTGGGGGGGCTATACCTCCATTTTAACTAACAGACATCTCAGAGTAGGAACTGCTTACTTCATCAAAATGTAATCTATTCTTATTAAGAGGAGTGCTTGCATGACAACAGCTACTTCTAGCCTGCTGTGGAGTGTGCCCTGTGCTAAGAGTCTCATGTTGAGTATCTTATTTCATCCTCCTACGAATCCTGCAACTCAGAAACTGTATCTTTACCCCATTTTCCACAAGGAATCAGAGGCTTAGAAAGGGTATGTAATATGATTAAGTGTTCAGAGCTGGTAAATAGAACAAGGATCAGGAACAAGGTCAGACTCTTCAGACCTGTCCTTTCCACTCAGCCACACAACCACTTTCTTTCCTGCTTGGGTATCGTTAGCAGGATGAGGGTACAGGCAGGAAATGGAATTTCATACTACCTGGAGGTCTCCGAGACAAGAAGGCTCCATCATCACTAAGTAGCCTTGTCAGTAATGGATTATTGTGGTTTCTGTCTTCCGGGCCCAATGGGAGGCTTGGTCATGGGCTCAGGACCCATCTCCTGCTGGAATCTTATTAGTGCTTCCTCTGCACAAATAAGAAGTGGTGTATTGTGTTAAATTGACTGACACAAACAACCATGCTTTATCCAGAAATAGAAAATGCAATTTTCTTAGGCAAAAGAGAACATAGGAAGTGGTGGGGGTTGAAATGTCATGGACGGAACAGAGGTTTGGCAGGGGAGAAAGGTTAAAATTAATCACCCTACAGGGGAAAAAAAAAAAGGTCTGCAGTATTTTATAGTAATCATCTACCCAAAGTCACACTATAGAACTGGGAGCCATTGCTACTTAAAAACTCCTTAAAAATGGAAAGAAGAAAATTCCTGCACCCCATAATGTTAATATTTTTCATGAATCATTTGGAAAGATCACAGATATACTACTGAAAATAAAACAGAGAATACCATCTATGTATTCTCTCCTCTAGTGGTAGAAAAATAACCTTTTCATGTAAGAATGAAGGAGGGAGAAGCCAAAACTGCTCCTTCAACAAACACCATGACCAGCGTTTTACCACTGTGTCATGTATGCCAGAGGAAATTAAAATTGAAGTCAAAAATGAAGGATTAGCCACCACTCAGATCTTCTGGTCAACAGCCTTCTCTTCAAGTGTCTTGCCCACATACACTGCAACAGTCTCACAGACCTCAAGTAACTGTATGATTTTCTGGGATTATTCTGGGCTTGGTTTGTTTTCTCTGCAGCAAGATTTTCCTATGAATTTCTACCTAAGATTATAAATCTTCCAGTTCCTACAACTGACGTTTTGCTCCATTCCCCATTGTTTTTAATTCTGTGACATTTTCCATTCAGACCAAAGGGAAATTGTCAAGAGGCAACAAAAGCAGCAGAATACTGGCTTTTAGGGTCAAATCCTAAGATACAGAGCAAAACCGAAAGATGTAACAAATACAGCTCGTCAAGGAATAGTGAAGATAAGTACAACAGGACAAATGGTCTGTCTCTGAGAAGAGGCCTCACATTCTGTCCGTCTGGCCAAGTCCAGGGAAAGACCAGATGATTTATGGAGACCCTGTTTCTTGTTCAGCTGAAGATGGAAGAAAGTAGGGACATTAGAGCAAAAGAGATGAGAATCAGAGATCAGCCTTTATTTATTTGTAGGTTGATTGGGTTGCTTTATGGAACACAAGATGGCAAATCAAAGAATTAAGTACAAACAGTGAGGAAATCATTTAAAAGCAAAAATACATGTGGTGTGGCTTATCCTTGATTAGACCTGGAAGAAGAAGTATTAGAGTAAGGAAATACACTGGTTCTATGTTTCATGGACTCAAATTAGTCATCATCTCTGATAACCTACACATGGTCTCATTAATAATATTGATTTCCCACATTTCAGGCCTCTTCTTAGCTGGGTCTCCTCCAGAAAGTCACCTCTTCTATTAAATATAGAGTTTCTAAGTCATCTCCAGCTCATGTTCTCAATTCCTTTTTATTTTGAACAAGTCATACCACACCTTCTGCACCTTCTGAGTATCAAATGTCCCTTGGAGCCTGTGTCTCTGACTTAGTATGTTGTGAAATGAGACAAAAGGACTATAAAGTGCCCTGATCTCTTGGAAAAAATTAGTCAATAAAAGTTTTAGGTGTCTTAATAGAGATAAAAGAATTTTACCATTTAAGTGGATGAATCTTAGAGAATTTGAGTTTGTTTTTGGAAGGAGAATGATACAAAGATGGTATCGATGAAAAGAGAGCATAGCTGCACTTGAGCAAGTCACTATATTCTCCCAGAGCCTCAGTTTGCTCATCTGTAAAATGGAGGTGTTCAGCTATGTGAGTACCCCTAGGTATCTTTCTGGGTTTCCCTGGTGGCTCAGTGGTAAAGAATTCACCTGCAATGCAGGAGACGCAGGTTCAGTTCCTGGGTTGGGAAGATTCCCATGGAGGAAGACATGGCAACCCACTCCAGTACCCTTGCCAGGAAAATCCCATGGACAGAGGAGCTGGGCAGGCTACAGTCCATAGGGCAGCAAAGAATCAGACAAGACTGAAGTGACTGAGCAGGCACGCAGAGGTCTGTTTCTGGCTATAACATTTACGAATTAATGAAGCTAAAATTAGACCTTGGGAGTTCTAGATTTTTAGTTATCTGCCTAGGACATTTTAAAGAGCTGTTTTCTCTTTGGAACTGCTGTCTGCACCTGAGAGAAAAATTCAATATTCAGGAGAGAAACAGTGTCTCTTTCTTTGCTCCCCCTTCACTCCGTCCAGGCACTGTATAACAAAAGCCAAGGTAGTGACCCGTCAAGGCAGACCTTTATTCCGGCCTCTCCATTCACTGGACTCTCACAATTATTCTGGTTTCTAAATAAGATGCTTCCCTCTTTCACCTCCAACACATCCTTCTGGTCAACCGTTAAAAGGGATGAAGCAAAAGCCATGCCCAGCAAGAAACTCCTGCAGCTGGCAGAAATGAAAAGTAAAGATCCTCCTTCACAGGTCACATCTAACCGACACAGCACAGACAATGCTGAGCTGAGAGAGAAAAGGCCGACTCGTAAGCAGCTGAAATTATAGGTGAAAAGTATTTCAAGTTCCTTTCACCAAAAACTGTAACATACTCGTGTTTTTTATCACAGCCGCCAGGAACTCGTTGGCTTTTCTTTATTAATCATTTCATTTATTACTGAAAAGATTTGTTTTCAACTTGCTAAACAACTATTCCCTGATTAGCTGCAATATTCTTGCTCTTTTCAAAACCTGCCGTCATACTATACGGTGGTCCACCAGAGCCCTGGGGACAGCCTGAAACAAACAGTTTCTTTTTCGCACTGTGGTCCAGGAGTTGAAGCGCCCACCTCAGTAGCGCTGGAGTTATCTGAAAAGTCTCCTGCCTCCCTGGAGTCCCAAGGCTGCTTCAGAGAGAAAGTGACCTGGGATCTGCCATCTGGCAGAACATACACCACGGAAGGCACACGGGGCTCGCCCAGATCTGGCTTCCTCCTCACAGTCCCGCTCAAAATTGGGAATGGAAATGCCTGTCTGGGCAGCAGAAGCGTGGGCTGTCACAGTGCAGGCTTCTTCAGCAGTTGGGGATAGAACAATACTCTGACAGCTCAGTGCCAAGTTGCTTCAGTCATATCTGACTCTTTGCCATCCCTCGGACTGTAACCCGCCAGGCTCCTCTGTCCATGGGGTTTCCCAAGCAAGAATACTGGAGTGGGTTGCCATTTCCTCCTCCAGGGCATGCTTCCGACCCAGGGATCGAACCAGAGTCTCTTATATCTACTGCATTGCCTGGCAGGCTCTTGACCACTAGCGCCATCTGGGAAGCTCAAACTAAAGGTAGTAGTAGAATGCACGCTCAGTCGTGTCCAACTCTTCACGA
Organism: Redunca redunca; assembly: GCA_006410935.1. Classification (NCBI taxonomy): domain Eukaryota; kingdom Metazoa; phylum Chordata; class Mammalia; order Artiodactyla; family Bovidae; genus Redunca; species Redunca redunca. The sequence goes on along the minus strand of SJYQ01001573.1, from coordinate 311,368 downwards.
CCCCATGGACTGTAGCCCATCAGGCTCCTATGTCCATGGAATTTTCCAGGCAAGGATGCTGGAGTTCAAACGGAGGGCAAAATCTCTATGATTCAATCTCAAAGTTTCAATGAAAGAGAGAGGCATGCTGGTGGACAACAGTGAAGGCAAAGGGTCAAGGGGATAGAACTCGGACACTGGATCCTCGAAGGAGGAGATGTTTTAAATGAGAGAAATTGGGGCTGAGAAAGTTTTTGGAAATCCAGGGGAGTGACCACCCTCCTTCCTGGTGCATGAAATTGGCGGTGGATGGGAAAATCCACTTTCATGGCAGAACAACTTGGCAGAAACTATCCTGAGGAAGATGAAGATTTTAAATTCTGGCTGAATAGCATTTTGATGAAAAGTTGAGGGTAGGGGCTTCCCTGGTGGCTCAACAGTAAAGAATCTGCCTGCTGGGACTTCCCTGATCATCCAGTGGTTAAGAATCTCCCTTCCAATGCAGCAGAAGCGGGTTTGATCCCTGCTAGGTGAACTAAGATCTCACATGCTGTGGGGCAACTAAGTCCCCCCGGGCCACAATTACTGAGCCTTTGCACCCCAGCGAAGATCCCATGTGTAGCAAATAAGACCTGATGCAGCCAAATACATAAATATTTAAAAAAAAAATAGAATCTGCCTGCCAATGCAGGAGACACAGGTTCGATCCCTGGTCTGGAAAGATCCCACAGGTGAAGCAGCAGCCAAGCCCGTGTGCCACAACTGCTGAAGCCGGTGCAGCCCAGAGCCTGTGCTCCATAAGGAGTCACTGCAGTGAGAAGCCCAGGCACCTCACGGAAGAGCAGCTCCTGGAGAAAGCCCGCACAGCCAGCATAAATTGATTAATTAAAAAGACTTTTTTAATTTAAAAAAATGGTCCACATTCTAAAAAAATCTTAAAAAAAAAAGGTTGAAGGTATAAGTAATTATTAACAAAGCAAGGAACGGTTTTGAATGCAAAATGGAAAAAAGTCCATAGGAGTCAGTATCTGGAAGAACCAGAGGTAAGGAATGTTAATCAGGGAACTTGGGCTTAAGAGAGGATGGACAATTTGACAGAAATAGAAGGGCACGGCTTGTTGGAAGTGACTATCTTCACTGGCCTAACTCTGACCAATAAGCTAAACTTTTCAAAGTCCGAGAGAGAGAGTGGCAACTGCCAAGCAATGACAAGTGTATGCGTGGGCAGGGGCAGAGAAGAGGTCTGTGGTTTATTTTTAGAGAAAATGAAACAGTACTTGAGTTGGAAGGAGAGGACCATGCACATAACTCCTAAAAAGTACATAAAACTCGATCCCTGTTTCTGCTGAGCCCCCACCCTGCCGCAGTGGAGCTCTGCACACCATCAGGGAATGGGTCCATGAGCTCTCTCAGTCAGTCATTTCAGTGCAGCCGCTCAGTCGTGTCCGACTCTTTTCGACCCCGTGAATCGCAGCACGCCAGGCCTCCCTGTCCATCACCAACTCCCGGAGCTCACTCAGGCTCATGTCCATCGAGTCAGTGATGCCATCCAGCCATCTCATCCTCTGTCGTCCCCTTCTCCTCCTGCCCCCAATCCCTCCCAGCATCAGAGTCTTTTCCAGTGAGTCAACTCTTCGCATGAGGTGGCCAAAGTACTGGGAACTCTCTCAAGGGGTTATAAAAACTGAACATACTACTCTTTCTGAGGAATACAAAATCATACTACTAAATTCTAACCTTCAGTAAACTTTCAACATGCTTTAGGAGAATAAGTAATAAGCTGGGAGTCGGGAGACTTGATTTCTGGCCCCAGCACCTCGTTCACCCTTGAAGGAGAAGATTCCCAATTTAATGCTGGTCCTTTCTTACCTCTCTGCTTCTCCAAAGCCGATTTTTGCTTCTGCCCTTCTGACAAATCTACTCAATCAAATCTACCTACCCACTCAAGTGAAGGTCACCAATGACTCCTCCCTGCCACAGTTGCCATCTGTGGGTATGTTTAGTCTTAACATGGGACCCTCTTCCTCTCTCGGTTGCCCATGAACCAAATTCGCTTGTTTCTCTTCCACTGGCACCACTCCCCAGCACTAAATTCTGCTGACGTGGGACCCATCCCTCAATTATCTGAGTACGTCAGGTAAGCGTGTAAATAGTGTTAAAAAAAATGAAATACTTTTTAAAATCACTAAGCCCCTATTTTTTTTTAATCTCTTCTGATTAAAAGTTTGGACTTCAAACTCTAAAACACTTAATTGCATGATGATCTTATAGTGGCTTGAAGGAGTCAAGAATTCAATTTGGGAATCAAATTTAAGGAAAAGACTCACTCAGTAACAGAAGATTCTGAAATCGGTTACATAAAAAGGATAAGTGAGAATATAGTCTCCTCTCCCTTTTCAAGGTCCCAGAAACAAAGCGTCAGCATTTTTAGGCTACTGATAGCAAAGCTATGGACATGTAACACTACTTGCTTAATAAATAGATGGGAACTGAACTGAACTGAAAGCACAGATACCTAATACATAGATGGACTAAAGTAATGGCTTTCCTATCACCATTATCTCATTCTCTGGAATGTGATTTAATTTATTGCAGTATATATTGTAATAAAATTCAACTTTGATTTGAGTAAACAGAACTGTTCTTTTTAGCAGTATCTGCTTATGAGGCTTAATGATAATTATACAGAACTATTTATATAAACACATTAAAATGCTTCTGCTGTTTCTATGTCAATTCATTTGTCATGACTTGGTACATAATTCCTTACACTCATTATCCTTAGAGTATAAAAATAGCACTAATTACAATAAAATTAGAATAAAGTCAGAAAAGTAAAAAGTAGCTCTTGATCACACAAAATTTAAAAATTCAAGGGTATCAGATGATTTCTTGGTGTATTTCCTTTTTAGGACTTCTCTTAAAATTGTTATTTTGTACAGAGGTTATCTAAGCATATAGTTTATATATCATTTTTTAAAAGAATCTATCATCTTCCCTGAAAATACTAATATACAATCAGAAAGGTATTTGGGATTAAACTGCCGCTTCAAAAACACATTTTACAAAATGTATTCACGTGGTTTTCAGATAGAAATCTTTAAATATCTTATTCACAGTTTACAGTGGTAATGTACCTTTTAAATAAAGTTAAATAAAGTACTCAGAAAATTAATGCTATTTATCTCATTAAATTGATGTAAACACTACCAACACCTCTTCTCTCTCAACAGCTAAATCACCAAGTACAGATGCCACTAAAATCTCAGCCCCACAACCTCAGAGCAGCACAGGAAGGGCAGAGTTCATGTGGTAAGCTCTCCCGGGCCACTCTTCCTGACCCACTGCCCTCTAAACCCAAACCCATGGATGAGTGGATCCATCTCACAGTCCTAGCCCACAGGAAAATGGAATAAGACACAGGGCATTGCACTTTCCCCCTTAGACTGCTGTCCAAGGGTTTTTAAGACCTAAAGACTGAGGCTGAGGGCCCATGTGTCATGCACCTTTGTCTCCAGTGACCAGCACTTCACATAGCACTTGGTCAAAGCTCTCTTAGTTGCATAAAGGCCATGGTCAAATGATCAATTAAGACAACTTTCATTGCAAGTAGCAGAAAACACAAAAGTGATGATTTAAACAAATAGGTGTTTTTTTATTTTTATATAGCAAGAAGTCCAGAGCAATGCAATTGTTGGAGTTTGTTCAACAGCCAAGCAATGTCAAGTTTGATGTCTCTAAAATTCTCTTGGCCTTCAAGATAGCTATATTAGTTCCAATCATGAAGCCGTGTTGAAAGCGAGAATGAACCTTGGAAAGTCCCTAAGCTGACTTCCATTTAAGTCTCATTATCAGTTATCACTTGATGCCCCTAGTTGCAAGAAGGCCTGGCAAAGTGATTCTCTTTCCTGGAGCTGGGGAAAAACAAACTATGGATTCTGTTAACAAGGAAGAAGGAAGAAATGAACACTGGACAGACAACTAGCAGTGTCTGCCTCAACAAATGTTCTTCCCAAATTTTTAAAGTCTAAATAAACACCCACTGAAAACAGTATAAGATAATAAAAGCATATTCATTTCACCACAAAGTTCTTTGTGGAGGGGGTGATCATGCATTGATAAGTGCTTTCAATGACAGTGATCTGGTGAATTACTCATACGAATAGTTCAAAGGAGAATGTACATGCCTTGAGTGATGAACTTAACCAGTCAAGTGTCAGGACATCCTCTCTTGGTGTTAGTCGGTCAGTATACACTAGTATATATGAACCAGATAACCAACTAGTATATACACTAATATATGAACTAGATAGCCAACAAGAACCTATTGTATAGCACAGGAAACTATACTCAATGTTTTGTAATAACCTATAAGGGAAAAGAATCCAAAAAAAGATTATGTATATATGTATCTCGGAGAAGACAATTGCAACCCACTCCAGTATTCTTGCCTGGAGAATCCCAGAGACAGAGGAGCCTGGTGGGCTGCCGTCTATGGGGTCACACAGAGTTGGACATGACTGGAGTGACTTAGCAGCAGCAGCAGCAGCATATATGTATCTCCATATATTTATGTATATTGTCTGTACTTGTGCTCAGTTGTATCCAACTCTTTGCGACTCCACGGACTGTAGCCCACCAGGCTCCTCTGTCCACGGAATTCTCTCTTTGGGAGGGGGTCTAAACAGGACAGAACTCAAACGAGTTGGATTTGCCAAGGTTAGCTGAATTATGAATGTCTTGTCTTGTTTGCTCTTAACGTAGTTCAATATTTTAAAAACTCCAAAGGATTCAGAGTGGGAATTGGAAGAGAACCTTTCCAGCCTCCTTTTCATTGCATCATGCAGCTTCTGCTGGACATTTTCAGCAATGAGGAGCCTTCTAGTCTGTGAGGTGGCCCATTCAACTTTCAAATTCCTTGAATTATCAGAAAAGTCTTTCCTAATGAAAACTGGGTTTTACCTCTGAATATTATAAACTCATTTAACACTGTTTTAACACTGTTTTCTAGCGTGGTCAGAATTAGCTTGTTTTTCCTTGTACAAGGGCTTCCCTGGTGGTTCAGATGATAAAGAATCTGCCTGCAAAGTGAGAGACCTAGGTTCAATTCCTGGGTAGGGACGATCCCCTGAAGAAGGGATTGGCTACCCACTTCAGTGTTCATGCCTGGAGAATTCCATGGACAGAGAAGCCTGGGGGGCTACATTCCATTGGATCTCCAAGAGTTGGACACGACTGAGCAGTAACACACACTCCTTGCACATTTGTTGTTGTTTAGTCACTCAGTCGTGTCCGACTCTTTGCGACCCATGGACTGCAGCACGCCAGGCTTCCCTGTCCCTCACCACCTCCCAGAGCTTGCTCAAACCCATGTCCATTGAGTTGGTGAGGCCATCTAACCATCTCGTCCTCTGTCATCTCCTTCTCCTCCTGCCTTCAATCTTTCCCAGCACATGACAGCCCTTTAGATAAATCAACAAGATACCTGTTCTCTTAATCAAACAATTCAGGCTCTAGGATTCTTCTTTAGCTGGCATAGCTTCCACAGCCCCCCATCTCCACCCCTTCTTCAACTTCAGTGCCCTTTTCTGTGCACTCTGTCCTGGGTTCAGCTCCTGCAATGAGACAATACTGTGGGTGGGATCTGACCACCCCAAGTAGGAATCTACAACCAACCTTAGCAGCAAAACTCTGCCCTTTTGATTTTGGTCCACAGGTCTGGGCCTAAGAAGAATTATTTGATATCCTCACTTATCACACACACACGTTCTCTCTTCTGACACACTTGCCAAGCAAGCCCTTCATAATTGCATCCAAGTCACAAGAAAAAAAAAAAAAGCTCAAAAAGATTGGGGATAATATGCAATGAGAACTTTCCCTTTAGGTTATCAAGCCATTAATATTTGGGTCAATCTGCTGTTGAACTCTTTCTCCATTTCATGTAAAGTTCTCACAATCTTCCTTTACGTATCTCCACTCAATAATTTAGAGCCATCATAAGCCATTTATTTGCCATGTTCTCCACCACATTCTAAACACTCTCTCAATATATCCAACACTCTCTCTACAACCAGGAGGTGGAAAAATGAAGGAAGGGAGTTAACATTTATGTACAATTACTAAATAACAAACATAGTGCTATGAGATTTATATACATCATCCCCTTCATTTCTCCTAGCCACACTTTGAGGTTTTATAATGCCTTTTCTCCTTCTCAGAGATTACAAAACAAAGTTCATTGTAGTTAAAAAAAACATCCTTAAGATCTGTGTTGCATTTTCTGATACCAAACACAAGGCATTTTTCTACATCAACTCTCCAACACCAGCTAGGTACCCAACAATCAATTCAATTCCGATAAAAAATGCCCAGAGTTAGTGCAGACTCCACAGGTTAAATGCTCAGTTCTACAAGACTGCCTCCACTTCAGATGCCACCTACAAATGGGGCCCTGAGGCTACCCACACTTCTGCCCAGTCAGTGACGAGTTCAGGGTTCCCATTACCTCACTGTCAAGTCTGATTATTCCCTAGAAGGACTCACAGAATTCAGGAAAATGCTATACTTAAAGGATACCACTCAGGGATAGACAAATGGAAGAGATGCTTGGACAAGGTAGGTGGGAGCGTGGTAAAGCACTTCCATGCCATCTGCAGGCTTGCCGCCTTCCTAGTACATCAATGTGCTCACCAACCTAGAAGCTCCCCAAAACCTACTGTGTAGGGGTTTTTATGGAGGTTTCCTTGGGCTTCCCAGGTGGTGCAATTGGTAAATAACTCACTTGTCAATGCAGGAGATGCAAGAGATGTGGGTTCAATCCCTGGGTGGAGAAGATCCCCTGAAGGAGGAGATGGAAATCCACTAAAGAATTTCTGCATGGAGAATCCCACAGAGGAGCCTGGCGTGCTACAGTCCATTGGGTCACAAAGAGTCAGACACTGAAGCGACTTAGCATACATGCATGGCTGTTTCATTACCTTTGTCAAATTGATCAATTAAATGACTGGCCATCGGTAACTTAACCCAATCTCTATTTCCTTTCCGTTCCCAGGAGGTTGAGGGTTTGAGGATAAGTTTTAAACCACTAATGACCATCTAGGGCCTCCCTTCTCTTACAGGTCATCTCAGTAGCATACAAAACAGTAAATTCCAAGGGTTCTGTAGTTGTTTTAGGAAAAGTGGACAAACACCACATATTTATTTTTTATTACACCATAAGATCACACTGTTAGTGATGGTGTAGCTGTATTTCAAACTCAGGTCTGTCTGTCTCTGAACTCCATATTCTTCTAATAAACTTCCTTCTGATGAATCAAATCTTTCAAAAGTTTGAATGAAAGGCTATATTAGTACAAGATATTTTGAGATGTGCACTGAGTAGAAATATCCTGTGTCAAAGTCACATCATCTGAAAGCTGGTAATCAAGAAAATGAGGCTTGAGAAATTTGTTTTTCTTATTCTGAATAATCATGCTCAGCGCTTTCATTGTCATGTTTATCCTTCAAAGGCTAAAGCCTATCAAATAGGTAAGGCTTTGTCCTCCTTCAATTGCTTGTTACTAACTGTAGGTTAAGATTCAGCTAATATTTCACAGTAACTTTCACATTTGTAATTCACCCAGAGATTTACCCACATATGCACAAATATTGGGGATTTAAATATTGTGCTTTCCAAACACTCATTTAAAAGCAAAAAGACTGGTTTATCATATTCAAGAAATCTAAAACACTTAATGAATAATATGAGAAAATAGATGATTATAGTCTGCGTTACCTGCATACCATAAAACGCAGTATGCTCTTTACAGGGTCTGTTCCTGTCAGCTACAAAAGTATATGGAAGACATTCTTGAGATGGGAATTGGAGGCCTTGTGTGGTACTCAACTGCCTTAAGAGTTTGGTAAAATGACTAGCAGTATTTTAGTATTGCTTGGTTAAAAAAAAAAAAAAAGCTTGTAAATTTCCATTCCACATTTTTCATTAATAATTTATTTGAGCTCCTTGATGCTAATTATTAATAATGGCAGGCACTTTCCAGATCTCTAACTTTTGTAACTGAGTTCACAGAATAGTTATCATATCCCCATTTTACAAGTAATAAAAATTGAAACTCAAAAGTTGAGAGGCAAACAACATGGAACCTGTGTCTTTTTCCTGCATCTTGTTATTCTACACTCTCAATGCTCATTTCCTTAAGGAAGCTTTCTGGATCAATTTAAATATATTCTCATGAAAAGGAAAGGGGAGAGTAGGAAGAAGGGAAACCAAGGAAGGACAGGGAAAAGAGGAGGAAGGGAAAGAATAGAGAGCAAAGAGAAAAGAAGGCAGGGCAAAACAACTACTATAAACCAGCACATCTGGAGAAACAATAGCTCAATTTCTGTCTGTTCTTCACTATAGAATAAAGGTCAGATGGACACTGTGAGGGTCTTCACTCTCGCCCCAGCTATGAAGCCAGAAAGCGGAAGTACATAAGGTGGTCAGACTCCTTCCTAAATCAATCTTCCTCTCTAACCAATCTGTATCTGTATGGAGAACAAAGAGACAGAACATGACTCTGCTGACAAGACACACTGAAGGTCCAAGGAGCATGTTTTCTAAGCACAAGCCATGGTAAACTCTACTCTAAGGCCTTTATTAAAAATGAGAGGCTCTTCCTGTGACCTACTGGCAAGCAGCTGACCTTGATCCTAAACACTTTACCCTAACAGGACAGACATCGCAAACCCTGAAACCCTAACAGGACACACACTGTGAACCCTGAAGCCCCCAGCGACAACAAAGAATTCTAAGCCCAATCCTGTGCAAATAGATATATATCAAGATCCTGTGCCAAACAGTGGATGTGTTTATTTCTGTTTCCACACTACTATAGTAGGCACCTGGCAAAAATGATAAAGAGAATGAAATCACAGCACTACAAATGCCTTCTTGATATTCAATTTCCTGAGGCTTCCATGTGTATTTCTTAATCCAAGGCGACAGTCAGGATGCAGACACTCAAATGACAAATGGCTGAGCTAAACCGTGGTATGAGCTCCTTTTCAGAATCTGGCCAGATTTATGTTGGTACTTCAAACCCAATACCAGAGCAGCTGCCATCTTTTGTTGAGGTTCCTTTCTGACCGATGGGAACAGTTTCAGTTATTTTGAGATAGTGCTTTGAAAAATACATCAACTGTGGTCTGAATGTTTCCTTCTCAAATTCATATACTGAAATCCTAACCCCCAAAGTGATAGAATCAGGCAGTGGGTCCTTTGGGAGATGATTAGGTCATAAGGAGTGAGGCCCCCATTAATGGGGTAAGTGCCCTTATAAAAGAGGCCCAGTGAAATCCTGAGCCCCTTCCACCACATGAGGGTACATAGAGAAAGTGGGATCTGCAACCCAGAAGTAGCTCTGCACCAGAAAGTGATCATGCTGCATCCTGATCCTGGACTTTCAGCCTCCACATCTGTGAGCAATAACTTCCTATTGTTTGTAAACCAACTGGTCTACAATATTTTGTTACAGCAGCCTAAACAGACTAAGACAACATCCTAGCACACATCTTGAGGAGGATGGGCAATCCCCATACTTCCCAGTATCTCCCAGAAATTGTCTAGCATTCAATGCTTACTGATTAGTGGAACATACCAACATTCCCTTAGAGAAGATGTCAGATAGAGAATGATGCAATGTGAACTTATTCACATATTTCCATAAAACTCTACTTAAAAAAAAATTCAACAATCTTTTCCATACGGGCATCTGTGGTTTCATTATAATTTCAAAAAATTTAAGGAGACATTTCTCTTTCCTCATACTTTGGGCCAAATTCCTGTTGGCCCAACTGTACTTAAATAATCTGAAATTTTTTCACCCTAAAACCTGACCGACTCTCTGAGCACTTTGTTTTCATCCAATAAACTTTTGCTGAGAAGCTACTGTATCATAGGTCTTAGGCCCTCTGTTAGGATAGACAGATGAACAGGACTCATTCCCACTCCACCATTAGGTTGCTCACAATCTAAAGAGGCTGGTCTGACCAACAGGCAATTAAGTGTAGTGTGGAGATGCTAAAGTACAGGTGATAAGTGGGCAGATTATGGGGTGGTGGAGGGAAGTGTCAGGACATTAGCCTGAATGGGGTAATAAAAGCCTTTCTTGAGGTAAATTCAGAACTGAGCCTGGTCAGGGACGACAGCGCCCTCTGGAGTAGTAGGCGCCAAATCAGTGTGATTGACTGATCCTACTAAGAAGTGACAATTAAGTACAATATGAAAGTGAAGGCCGCTCAGTTGTGTCCAAGTCTTTGCGACCCCATGGACTATACAGTCTGTGGAATCTTCCAGGCCAGAACACTGGAGTGGGTAGCCTTTCCCTTCTCCAGGGGAGCTTCCCAACCCAGGGATCAAACCCAGGTCTCTCACATTGCAGGCAGATTCTTTACCAGCTGAGCCACAAGGGAAGCGCTTTGACAGTTAAGTAAAATATACTTTCTTATATTTTTAATTGGTAAAATGATTGATACTGTGCCATAAAAAGGCCTTCAATTTATTGCTGGGTGACCTTGGTCAAGTAAAACAGTCTCTCTAAACTTCAGTTTCCTCTTCTGTGAAACAGAGTTATAACGCCTGCCTCACAAGGCTATTTGGAGGATAACCTGGACACAGAAAGTCAATGACCTACATCAACTGCCACCAGCCAGTCGGTGAGGGAACAGATGCTTCCCCTTTTCTGTTTAGGGGAGACTAATGAATTAGGCGCTGAAACAGATGCGATGGAATATGGTATCTTGGTGTTAGTTGTTCAGTCATGTTCGACTCTTTTGAGACCCTATGGATTGTAGCCCGCCAGGATCCTCTGTCCATGGGATTCTCCAGGCAAGAATACTGCAGTGGGCTCCCATTCCCTTCTCCAGAGGATCTTCCCGTCTCAGGGAAGATACTTCAGGTCTGAGATGATACCTAACATGATACCGTACATCTATGCAATCAGTTACGATAGAGCTAAGTGGCTGGGGAAAGCATGGCAAGGCAGCAACCATGCCTAAAAGTAACCAGAAGAATAACTGAGCAAGAGTCTGCTAAAACAGAATCTGTGCTTTTTCAAGAGGTCTAAAGTCTCAGTTTAGTGGTGGTGATTTATACAAAATCCACTTGACTGGATACAGGAGGTCAACCTGGTAATCAAGTTGAAAAGCCTGCAATCGATATTTCTAATTCGGGAATGGTAAACAAAGGACTTGTACATAAGATGGGTTTAATGTGCCACTTTATTGAGCAAAGGAAAACGATTTTTCTAGGAGGACCCGAAATTCAGCTCCTGCTTAGAGACTGTGACTATGCTGCAGAAAAGGAGAGGAGAGTTAATCCCCAGTTGTGCCCACATGTGCAGCGGCAGCAGAAACTGGCAGAAAGAGCCCTGAACTAGCCTTGAGTACTATTCCTGTCTCCATGCTCTCCTACTGTGGGCTCCCTGCCAACAACTGCTTTTGTGAAGCCACCAGGAGCTGCTGCTGACTGGCTGCATTTCCTTGTTCATCCAAAAGCTATATTTAGAGTGACAACCCCTAGAGATCTGGGGGACCCTGAAACAGGTCAAGGGATACCGTCCTGCTCTGATCAACAGTCACCTTGCAGGAAGCCTCTCATGACCCAGATCAAGAGAGCAGACTCAGTGTTGAGGGGGAAGGGTAGGAGGAGCAGAACAGAAAGAGGGACCTCACGGAGAAACAATATTATGTCAGTCCTAGAGCTTGGTCTCTCCTTCACTGACCTCATTTCAGCCTAACAATTATGCAAAGCGGGCATTATCCGTGTTTCATGTTCTAAAATGATGGACAACTTGGTTAAAGTAAAAAATTAAATAGAGATTCAAACCCGGGGCTCCAATGTCCTCTGTGTCTTTCCATTGGTATGGCTCACTGCTTCTGTAGAGCGCCCTCTAGTGGTTAGGGGCACACTAGCCAGACACAGTGATGTCTGACTCTGTGACCCCATGGTGGCTCAGATGGTAAAAAAAATCTGCCTCCAATGCGGGAGACCTGGGTTCGATCCCTGGGTTGGGAAGATCCTCTGGAGCCTGGAGAATCCCCATGGACAGAGGAGCCTGGTGGGCCACAGTCCTTGGCATTGCAAAGAGTCGGACATGACTGAGTACATGGACTGTAGACCTCCGGGCTCCTCTGTCCATGGGGAGAGGGCTGAAAAGCCATCTCAGCTTCCTGGTTAGCAGGATTCCACCTGGTTTGAAAGAGACTCTGAGGCAATTGGGGAATTTCTGGGCCTGGCTCAATGATTCTAAGTACTACAGTGTGCTTGACAGAAATTTCAGGACTATCCTTCTTTGGGGATATTAATCCTTTTAAGAGAGAGAATATCTATTTAGATAATAGATAGCTGTCTGTTGTGTCCTTTTCTCATAGTCCTCTCTGTAGAACAGAATTGGTGGCTATGTTTTTTCCAGTGGTCATGTATGGATGTGAGAGTTGGACTGTGAAGAAAGCTGAGCACCGAAGAATTGATGCGTTTGAACTGTGGTGTTGGAGAAGACTCTTGAGAGTCCCTTGGACTGCAAGGAGATCCAACTAGTCCATTCTGAAGGAGATCAGCCCTGGGATTTCTTTGGAGGGAATGATGCTGAAGCTGAAACTCCAGTACTTTGGCCACTTCATGTGAAGAGTTGACTCATTGGAAAAGACTTTGATGCTGGGAGGGATTGGGGGCAGGAGGAGAAGGGGACAACAGGATGAGATGGCTGGATGGCATCACGGACTCGATGGACGTGAGTCTGAGTGAACTCCAGGAGTTGGTGATGGACAGGGAGGCCTGGTGTGCTGCAATTCATGGGATCACAAAGAGTCGGACACGACTGAGCGACTGAACTGAACTGAACTGATCCATCTTATGGTAAAATGGACCACCATCTTACAGGCTGGTGGAAAGTATTTCAGGAAAAATTGTAACTATTAACTCTTTTAAAGGGAAAAGAAACATAGAACCATAGAATTTCCATAGATGTTAACTCATTGGTTTCCAGAGGAGTTGAAGACACAAATACTACCTCCATTTTACAGAACCGTAAGAAGTTTAGTGGTTTACTTAAGATAAAATGGTTAATATGAACCATGCTCTGACTAGATAGTCGATCCTCAAAAGGCATGTCTTTCTCATTAAAATACTCACTTTCTAATTGTCTCAGATAACAAACTCCTATCAGAAACAAGAAAAGGGTGGGGGTTATATAAAACTGGGCTTCCCAGGTGGCACTAGTTGTGAAGAACCTGCCTGCCACTGCAAGGGATGCCAGAGACCTGGGCTTGATCCCTGCATCAGGAAGATAACCTGGAGAAAGAAATGGAAACGCACTCCAGTATTCTTGCCTGGAGAATCCCATGGACAGAGCAGCCTGGAGGGCTACAGTCCATATAAAGTTACTGTCTTATTCTGAATAAGACCTGAGTAGTAAAAAGGAAAAATGCTGTATCTCTTATGAAAGAGAAGCAATCATTTCATCCCAATGGAAGGGAGGTGGGATGGCAGGGAGAGTGGTGATACACAGGAAAGGCTTGTGACATAGGCAGCAACTGAATTGAGTTTTGTGTGAAAGATGTCAAGAGTTCAGATCAGGAATTCAGGCAGTGAAGAAAGGTAGGTTGTGGGAAAACTGAGGAATCTAACATTGCTCGAGCATGGGTTGGTTTCATGACAGCAAATAGTGGAAGACAGTGATGGAAAGGTTGACATGGATGATCTTAAATGGCCAATCTAGATTAAAAAAAGCATGTGACCTTTATTCTGCCAATGAAGTGGAAACACTGAAAGTTCTGAGCAAGGGATAAAATGATCCAACCTATCCTAGCTGGGTTTATTGTGAAGGGCTGACTGAAACGGCGGCAGACTAGAAACTACTGAGGAGACATTTGCCTCAACAGATATGACCAAGCGGGGGCCCTGCTAGGGTTATATCACCGGGAATATAAAGATAGGGTGAATGCTAGGAAAACGGAGGTCGAACACTGACAGAACCTAGTCACTGACCAGTTGGTCAGGGGCTGAAATCTAGAGCTCTCATGACGGTTTGAACCAGCTAACTTAAAGGATAATGACAGAAATAAGGAAGATAAAAGGGGGAAAAAAAACAAGCAAACGGGAAGAGGCACTGGTGTGGAAGAGAACCGTGTAAGTCTTGCACATGCTGAGTGGAAGTTGTGAATGATGATTCAGATTGAGAAGCTCAGTAGACTAGTGGTGACCTGAAGTAATCTGGAACATGGGAAGCAAACCAAAGCTGGAGGCCAGGGAGTCAAAGCACACGGAAGATAAAAGTGAGCAGAACAGCCGATGGAGAGAGACAGGGTCAAGTGCAGAAACACAGCAGACCCTCAAAGAAAACACTGAAAGAGAGCACAGAAGAACAGGAAGAGGCGCAGAGAAAAACACAAAGAATGCGGCGTCACAGGACAGAGGGGCTGAGAAGGACCAGCCAATTGCATCAGATCCCACAAAGCTGTAAAGGAGGATGTGGGTTAAGACTGAACTATTAGATGAGTTTCTGGTGGTCTTTGAGAGCAATTTTAACAGAGCTGTGTGGGCTTACACCAGATTGAAAGAGGTTGCAGAGAGAGAGAGAGAGAGAGAGAGAGAGCAGGAAGTGGAGGCAGGGAAAACTGTAGGCTACAACTTTGGGGAAGCAGACAGCCTGAGGCTCATCGCCAACCATCTGGTTCTAAATTACCTTTCCAACTTTATCCACCAAAAGAAATCATCTTCTCCATATAGCCCTGTCACTTGCCTATCACCTGAGTATAGCGACTCACTGTGCAGGCCCTGTTCTCTTTCCTCTCCACACCTTCCACCTCTCTGCCTATCTTCCACATTTTTTCAAGACTCAGAATTTGTCCGAATGCCTCCACGAATCCTTCTCCACGATTTTACCTTGACTGATTTCTCAGGTCTCAGAACTAGTCAAGTAACTAGAATAATAAGAGACTATGCAATTGAACTTCACTATGAAGAATTTTACCTTGTTATTTAAATAACTTACATACAAAGCTTGGTGGACTTAAGTCTCCTTACAGAACACAAAGTAAAATTTATCAGCCTTTACACTGTAAAAGTTCAGGCTCTGACAATGGAGTTAAGCAACGGATGAAGGAGGCTTGAAAGAATGAAAAAAAAAAGATGATTTCATCAAAAAATGATGGAATAGAAAAATAAGAGCTGTAATTAGTTATAAAAATAATCTGCATAAAATACAAACAATTATGAATTCATAATACAATTATGAATTAGGAAAAGAGGAAGAGAGGAGATGTGCTAAATCCTCTTGCCATGGGGAGGAATAGATAATATAGGATGTTTATCAATAGTTTTTATATGGGTTTTAGTGTTGTGATCCTAACTATCAGAAGATCTAAAAACTGAAGCAGTTAGAAGAGGCTGTCTTTGGTAGTGAGGCTGAAGTGGAGAGTGGCAAGTGGCAGGATAGTGGACTGTAATTTGAAATCAGTCTGCTCTGCTATTTTAATATTTTTCTTGCTTTTACCATGAACATGCATTACTTTGATAGTAAAATATAAATAATTTCGTGCATTTGTTTCATTTTAATATATCCTGGCTTTCCCCTAGACTGTAAGCTCTTCCATGGCCGAGATTTGGTCTTTCATATTCTTTACTGTGCTGTTGTATCAGATGTGCAGGAAACAGAAGCCTGCTTGGATAAACCACAATCCATAAACAGCTGCAGGAATCTGGTTTCGCCCTTTGTGGGCCCTTGACTGCAATGCGCAAGCTGGACCACATCTTTGCCTAAACAGCCATCGATCACAAAACCCAGAGGAGTGCTTTCACTTGTTCATGATGTTTAGCTTAAACATAGTTAATATACAACAAAATTCAATTTCCATACATCTAACTCCATTGGTGAACCCTGAGCCAAGCAAACCTGAGAAAGATACGTGGCTGGTCCAGTTTGGATGCTTGTTGGGCTTTTGCACTCCTCTGGTCTCATCCTATCAGAGGGCAGGAGGACACTGCCTCATTGTATCAGAGTTCTCATTGTAAAACCGTCTCTGCAAGTGATTAAAGTTCAGGTTTTAAATCGGCAACCCAAGCCCATTAATACCTCTAAGGAGACTGCTCTCCAGCAATACTATTTGCTAGATGCCTTTCTGTCTCATCTCCCTCTCTAAGCACTCTCTACCAGGCTACCCTTGTTCTTTGAGCCACAGAGGTTGCAGGGAATGGGGTGATCTTCACTTGCTGGCTCTTTAGTGGGAACTAGAACGTCCTGATTGTATTAGGACTAGAAGCTGGCCTCCCATTGGGCTGAAGTGTAGCGTCCTTATGTTTCCTTTCTCATGCCCACCCACCTGCAGCTCCCTGTTGCTTTTCCATGTGGCTAATTCATGCCCAGTGCCATGTAAGTTTCACTCGGCACATCACAGACATTCAGATACTTGTTCCATGTATATTGAATTGATACAAATAGAGTATCAAAATACAGGAAACTACCTACCAGCAACAAGCCCCTCCACACACACATCATTAAGTTGTTACTGATTGATCTGGATTCTGTTTCCTGGAAACAAGAAAGGCTTTCCAAGGTTGAAAACGGATTTTCTTTAGAGAAAATAAAACAGAAAAGCAACTCTACACAACAAAAACCGGAAAAAAAGGAATTTTAACATGTGTTGAATTAAAAATATCATATATGCCGTATGTGATAGAGTGAAAGGTCACGGGTTGCTTGCTTGTGTTGTTCGTTATTGCTTTTCTTTATTTTGATAATTTTGGGTCTGCACTTCAACTCCTAAAACTGGTGGCAGAGGCAGGGAAGCAGCCCGCCCAGGAAAGGCTTTAATATCTGACTGGTAATAGGAGCAGCAGAAGGAAGACGGCAAGACAAGTCAGTGTAACAGTGCTATTTGCACAGGCGAGTGCAAGTATGGATGGCTGACCTTTAATCCAAAAAGAGAGTCTCACTAAGGATGGAAAACAGATCAGTCTAGCAGGAAGGTTTCAGACAGTTGCGCCAATGGAAGGAGAAAGGCTGGCACTAAATTGTATAGGAAGCTGCTGACCAGAAAAACATGGCCTCCAAGAAAAGGGAACAAAACCATCAGGTTTCCAAATAAACTTTCTGCCACAGGGCTGGACAATGGGATGGTAGATGTCAGGAGAGGCCTACAAGGGCAAAACTTTAAGGACACAGATCTAGCAACATATGGTAATTTATATGCCTTAACTTAGTACAGTTTGCTTTTCTGCCCCAAGATAAATTACAGTATCGTCATTAAAAACAACTTGAATATAAAAGAAATTGACAGTCCCAAAATTATTGCAAACCAGGCCCCTTGCAAGGAACTTGCCTTCATTATCTAATTCTCAGAGCACTACTGAAAGTAAATTAACATCATACTCATTTTATAAGACAAAAACACAATGGTTTAGGTAAGCAACTTAAAGAACACCCCTGTTCCCCAAAAGGAAAAATTGAAACCTAAAGCCTTCATATGACAAAGCCAATGCTCTTTCAATTATAAGAAAAGTAGACAATAGCATAAAATAAATTTGAATTTGCTTCTAGCTCTATTGCTTACTGGGTAACTGACCTTGGGCAAGTCTGTTCTGTAGTCTCACTACCTTATTCCGTAAAATGGAACTATTAGATTCTCCCATTAGCAGATTCAATGAGGTTAAATTGAGAAAATTTATCTTAAACACTCTGAAAATTAACTGGTCATAGTATTCAATAAAACACTAGACAAATATGTCTTTCTTTCTCATAAGCAATCTAAAGAAGTATAAATATTTTAGCATTTTAATGTGATTTTTAATTATTTCAGTGGTAATATCTGTGTGTACACCTACATATCCTAGGTGTGTGAAACCAGGATAATGTATGAAAACAAAAGGGTGTGGATTCTAGAGAACTTAGCTACCGACGAGATTCCTAAGAACACAGAGAGACAAGACTCATCAGTGAGATGCTTTGAAAGAGGAAAAATGCAAAGCCACAAGGAATTGGTCAAGGGGAAAATGAGGAACAAAGGAACAAGTATTTGGCACATCTTTGAGGAAAATTAGGAATTCAAATCCATCTGCTCAATTTCCGACAAAGTTACAAAAAAAAATCAACAGAAGGCTAGGTCCGCTCTAATAGCTGGATAAGAATGAAATACAAACTAGAAATACCACTTGGCATTAAAAAGCAGGCTGGGGTGGCACCAAAAGAGCCAATGTGTGCCCCCAAATGAGGGGGCACACACCCCGGGGACAAACCCCGGGAAACACGGGAAAAGGGGGCACGATCAGAAACAGGAACAGGATTTGCCATTTCCTTCTGAATGCTGGACTTCCTGCTTTTGTAAAATGCTGAATGAAGCCTGGACTCAACTATATTCTGCCCTTTGATTTCCATATGCCCACTCACATGTCTGTTGCTTTTAACTGCCAAGAACATAAGCCATCAATTACTCGGGAGAAAAGTCAAAGAAGGATCTTTTTTCGCCTGTATCTCCCAGCCTGGAGTGTGCAGAAAGGAACTGATGGTTACAATTCACTTTTATTTCTGTCTGATAGAGCAGAATAATGGTTCTCTTCTCAATTCCTCCTAGTTCTTTTCTAATTAGTTAAAGAAAGAGAGGTGCACCAGTTTTAACATTTTAGAAAAAAAACAGGGCCCTTAAATTAAGAGATACCTCATTCCTCTATGTCTTAATGATTTACAGTTTTAAAAAAAATAACTGTTAGAATTTTTTGAGCAGTTTTAGGTTTATGGAAAAAATGATCAGAAAATACAGATATTCTCCTCCATTATCTTCCCCTATTATTACCTTGCATTAGTGCGACATATTATTTACAACTGAAGAATGAATGTATCATTATTAAATGAAGTCCATAGCTTATTATTAGTTCACTCTTTGCATTTATACAGTTGTCTGGGTTTTGACAAATGTACACTACCATGAATCCACCGCTGCAGTATCATACAGAATGTCATCCTAAAAATTCTCCATGCTCCACAAATATCACCTTCCTGCTTTCCCCGCCCGACCTTTGATTTTTCTTTTCCACTGTTGCTATAGATTTGCCTTTTCCATAATGTCAGATAGTTGGAACTATACAGTATAATTAGACTGGCTCCTCTCACTTAGCAATAGGCATTTAATGTTCCTCCGTGTCTGTTCATGGCTAGTTATAGGGATTTTTAACACTCTTCATCTGAATAATAGAGTTAAGTAAGTCACATACATCTTAGAGTTGAAAAGTCAGCAAAATTACCTCTGACATTCAGTCTAGAACAAGTCTAAGCCATAGAGATGTTGCACATTTCCCCTCAGTTTTTATTTTATGGGGTAATAATTTCTCACCAGGGGTGGGAGTAAAAAAACCCTTTCTCATATCACCCTAAACTTCAGGAATCCATTTGGATATACTTGAGATAGCATTGTTCTTTTTCTCATCAACAAGCATCTACTATTGAGCAGCAATTGTGTGCCAGACTTTAGGCACCAGGGGTTTCAAAATGAGTAAGATCCAGTCCTTTCCTTAAAAATCTAAGTGTTTGTTGGCTTCCCTGGAGACTCTGCCTGCAATGCAGGAAACCAAAGTTTGATCCCTTGGTCAGGAAGATCCCCTGGAGGACGGAATGGCAACCCACTCCAGTATTCTTGCCTGGAGAATCCCACGGACAGCGGAGCCTGGTGGGCTATGGGGTCACAAAGAGTCAGATACAACTGAGCACAATATTTTTTGCATTCTTCCAATGTAAGAATTTTTTTTTTTTTTTTGCCATGCCAATCCTCTTCCAGGAAAATTGCAATCATTCCTAGTTGCCAAATGTACCAAGTCAAAATCTCATGCCAAGTATTCCAGGTTCTACTGTATTCAACTTACCTAAATCAACTTACTAAATCATTATCCATCATTTCCCAAATAGTGCTTAGAACTGTCACACACTCATGAGATGAGGACCTCTTTTCTGAAGGGAGGTTTCATAAGCCAAGATCATGCTCTCAGGTCACCCATCTGCTAAGACACTCATGCTCCCATCTGGTGCTCACTACCATCTTCCTGTTGCAGCTCCAAGCTCTCGGATCGCATCACACCACCACAGGCGACACGCTACTGCAAATGACATGCTGCTCTGCACTCCAGACCACAAAGGCGTGGGAACTCTCTGAACCTGCCCACATCTGCCTGGGCACCTCCTGCAGCCATTCTAACCTACTACCCCATCACTCTGGCCACCGCAGTTTCACCATGAGATTTCCTCACCCCTTAGGGCTTGAACTCCTGGAAAACAGGATACTCAAAAAAAACAAAATCTCCAGAACTGTAAGGAGGTGTATCTGTGCCTTGCAACTTCAGCATTCAATTATGAATCCTGAAATGTGAACACTGCCTACCCTATACTTCTGCATATAGGCTATAACAAATCTATCCTAGGAGAAGAAACATGGAAACTTCACTAGTGCCTGAAAAGGAACATGATCAATTCAGCAGAAAATAAAGCACAGTTATCATATTTCAAAATATTACTTTACTCTGCAGGTTGAAAATTCTAGTTTTGCTTCTGTTTTGGTGAATGAACCAGAGACCTTACCAAACCATGGTCAGTTTGAACGTCTTTAGTCACCCTTCAGCTATATTGTATCATTTCTCCTAGAATCCCAGATCTGTATGACTCGGCTGGAGAGGAGTGGGTGGATATATTTAGAAACATTCAATAATTAAAATCACTTTCTACTTACCTTCTGCAAACATATCTTAATGATAGAGTTCCCTTTAATTTCATTAAAGTGCAGTTTTAATGAAATCTGTTATTTCAGCTTCTTTTAAGGAGATATGTTCCCAGTAATTCTATTTTAAGGGGGCTATCTTTTCTTTCCATTGCTTACGGAGAACACACACACACACACGTTTGCTGTGATCTCTCCAAAAAGAAATGAAGGAAGAGTGAAAGAAAGGGAGCAGAGGTGGGCAAGAGAGAGCCCCCAAGAGAAGCTGTTAGCTCTTTTCAAGTCGTCAGGAACACAGAGCATTAAACAAACACACCTTCTTAGCTGTGGAATCTTTACATACACTTAAAAAATCCATGACCCACTTTCAAGAATAGTTCCTTGGACTCTGCTTTCTGTTCAGGGTCCCACCATCTTACTGACCCCTTCCAAGTGGTGCAGAGGTCACGCCTCCAGACTTTTTCTTGAAATGGTCTTGGCTCAGTAGGAAAGACTGATTTATGCAAAGTTGCTTGCTTACCTTCTGAAACACACACATACATGGGAAACAGAAATGCAGCATTAATAAACCAGCAATGTGCAACATCTGTAGATCTACATGTGCAAGCCAACAACCTTCTTGCTCGCTAAGGGCACATGGTCCAAAAGATAGTCAGACTGTGCTGGGACCTCCCTGAGAAAGCAGCAGAGTCCTCAGAGGGCATGGAGATCAGAACTACAGGCCCTGGAGGGTGGCTTACTGGTGGCAATAGCAGCTTCCAGGTTCTGTCAATATATATGATCAGTGACTGCAATTGGTCTTGGTTCCAGCTTCCCTTTGGACTTTGAGACCTGATAAAACTTTATGAGAGATATAAATAGTGGGTAACATTTTTCCCTTACAGCTTGGTTTGGAAATCCCCGGTGGATGCTGCTCAGTAGTCATCGTGGTAGTGTTGGTAGCAGTGGTGGTGGCAATCACGGTAATAGCAGTAATAAGAGCAGCAGCAACACTCACTGTTGTATAAAATGAGCACATGCAATTCTTACATCAAATCTCAGACACAGCTATTTATAACGATGCTCTCCTACCAATGAAGAAGCTAAGGCTCAAAAAGAGGGTAAATGACTTCTCTGAAATCACCTACTTTCACTAAATGGCAGAGCTAGAATTCAAGCTCAGATGCCAATGTCTAAATACCTAAGGTCATCTCATGAGACTGTCCTATAAGAGGATGAACCGTAGGATAGAAAAACATTATCCCAGTCTCTGATTAAACATACACTCTATTTCTGAGAAGGCGTGTGACTCTTGTTTCATTAGTACTCTGTTTATAAAATTACTACTCAATAAATGACCTCATGATATCCAGCATTCTCTTTGTGGCATTAGAAAACTTGGGCACAAAAGCTGTCATTAGCTCCCCAGTACCCTGATATGAATTTCCGTTTTCTTTTCACATTCAGTCAGATTCAGGTTTATCAAAGAAACATTGATCAAATATCACCAATGCTCACAGCACTATATTAAGTGCCACCCATGCACATTCTTATTTAGTCTTCTCAGCAGATGAGGACAGTTGCATCACTCCCATTTGCCAAAAGAGGCAATGAAGGAAAAAGGAACTTATTCATCCATTCCTTCACTGCTTCAGCAATTCATTTATTCAGCCAATGTTTATGTTATATACCTGGTACTATCCTAGGAATTAGGAATGCAGACATGAAAAAAACAGACCAAGGTTTAAGTCCAGAGAGATACCAAATAAAAAAATAAAAAGATGTGAGATCATGAGAAGTGCTATGAAGAAAAATCAAATGACGTACGGCATACATGTTGAGGCGGTAATGCGGGTGATGCGATTTACAGGAATACCTTCTCTGATGATATTAAAGCAGAAACATGAAGGAAGTGAAGGAGTGCATCTCTAGGGGAAGAGCATTCTAGGTCTGAGACACATTTATTAAAGACTGACTTCATGCCAGTGCTAAGTGTCATAGATATAAAGATTAATACGGTATGGTCTTGACTCACCAGGAGCTTTCTCTTTGTGGACACATATATAAATAAATTATTATCGTATGAGAGATGCATGTTCATGGCATTATAAGCAGGGCCAGGAAGAGGGTGAGACAAGTGAGGAACTTCATATTAAATGAAGATGGCATCAGGTTAATTGATTTTTACTTTGGCTTCTAATATGGCACCTATTGGGAGCACAGATAGGAAGTGTTTCTTACCTAGTGTTCTGGGAGCTGAAGGTCCTGGGGCTGAGAACATCCAAGCTGAGTCAATTAATAGGACACAGCCAAGTTCGGTGCCTTACCAGAGACACGGGGGCAGAAAAGTGTAGAACAAGGATTCAAATACATATTTCTCTGTTCAAGACCATGGCTATATCCACTGATCAGAATTTCCTGAAGTGTTTACAAAGCAGTGAATCCACAGGATATTAATAGATATAACTGTGGAGGGGTGGGGTGGGGAATGGTTTTAGTGATCAAATCACCATATAAGAATTTAAATAGGTTTCTTGAATGCAGAAATTTTCAGATCCCTTTATGATTCTTCAAAACGGAAGGGCAGTTTACAGAATTTCCAGAAGAGATTTTTAGATTTTTACCATAGATTTAGTCTTCTCCCTTCAGCCAAAATAATCAAAGCAAGCAGTCCCCAACACTACAACAGTATTTCTTCCTTCACAAAGATAACACAGGAGCAAAGTCTGCAACTGAACAACAATACAGGGGTAGTTTATTGTGCCTATACTCTATATGCCAACACTTTATGTATGTTAATAACACACATATATGTTATGCAATATATATACACATATAGGGTTGACACCTGAACCACACAAGTCTGAACTGCATGGGTCCACTTACAAAGATTCTTTTTTCACTAAATATGAACAAACAGTACTAACTGAGGTTGGTTGAATCTGTGAGGACAGAATCGCACATCAAGAGGGGAGACTGTAAAGTTACAGGAAGATTTTTGACCACATCGGGGTTACCATCCTCAGCCCTCCGCATTCTTCAAGGGTCCAAGTGTATGTGGGTGTATATATGCATATGTTTATGGTTATGACTTCACCCTTGTAACAACCCTAGCAATACCTGTTATGTCTATTTTGCAGTAGAAAAGATCTGAAGGGCTTAAAGGACCTGAATCATTAACCCCAAGTCACACAGCTCTTAAGTGTCAGACCCTACATGATACCCAGAGTTGGACTCCAGAGCCTGGGTTCTTAGCCATTAAACCATCCTGCCATCCTTAAGCCTAGGCAGTATTCAGAGATTGCACAAAAGCTGGCTACAAGTATCTCTGGTCCACTAAGGGATCTGAATAATATATCAGAACGGTATTAATTCCAAGTGATTTTGGAAATTAGCTTGGAGAACAAAATGAGCTCTGAATGTGCTTAACTCTGCAAAGCTGATTTTGGTTTGGTTTGGTTGGTTGTTTTCTGAGCCTAGTGTGTATCCAACTATTTTTCAGATTTTTAGTAATTATGAAAAAACATACATTTCCTAGGGTTTTTTTTTAATAGGCAATACTATTTCACTCCTATCTATTTTTTCACTCAACAGAGAGCAGGTGTAACTATCCTCAGCACATTCTGAACTCCAAAAGACCAAGATTTGGGGCTATGGCAGCCTGGCCTCCCAAACATGCAGCCAGGTCGGGGTCAGCCTCTCGGCAGCACTGCTGTGGTCTCCATACCTCAGCCGCAAACACTTGACCCAGTCAAATATCTTCCACACGCCCAGAGGCTGACCTGTCAGCTTGAACTCCATGAGCAAAAAAGCATAAAAACACAGGATGAATATGGAAGGGAGACCCAGGTGGCAGATTCCACGTGTTATTTTTAGTCAGACCGCCAAAATCTTTTCACCTTCATAAATAGAACGTATCTGGACTCAGCCGTATTCCTTTGGAGAAGCTGATTAAATAAGAAAGGAGTTTTGCTGCTAATAGGCAATGCCCAACAAAAATGAGGCTCTCGTGGCTCATCTCAAAAGGAAAAGCAACAAGAAAGCCCTGAATTTGCAAAGAAGTGAACCTCATAAATTGTGTACAAAAAGGTTTTGAAGATTCAGATGAAAAGTTCAGTTCCAACATGACCATCTGTTATTTCCCCCTAAAAGAAGAGAGCTAGTAGTTTATAAAAGCAATAAAACCCTTCCAGAGCTCAAAAGCAAGAGCAAGGACTTGCAGTTACAAACCAGGGAATATACAGACTGACAGGCAGCTGAGCACACTTCTCCTACCCCTCACCTCCTGGCCAAACAGAAACACAGATTTTTCTAATAACTGACATCTGATCTACTTGTTTTGTCCTCCCTCAATAAGGTTAGGAGTGGTCAAACTTACTTCCCCCTTTTTTCTTCTATGTTCACCCCTTCTTAAATTTTTTATCTTTTCTGCACACAAGTATCTTCTTTGACCCCTTCCTCATCAGTATGTCCCTGTCCCTTTCAATTCTCATCTAGTTCTCTTAGAAGATTCTCTCCTAAGTGGTAAGCCATGAATGGAATCAAACCCTGACTGGTTGGAAGGAAAAGTTAATAACATACAGGCATTTGGGCTTCCCTGGTGGCTCAGCAGTAAAGAATCCTCCTGCCAATGCAGGTTCAATCCCTGGGTGGGGAAGATCATCTCGAGAAGGAAATAGCAACCCACTCCATAGTCTTGCCGGGAAAATCTCGTGGACAGAGGAGCCTGCTGGGCCACAGTCCATGGGGTCACAAGAGTTGGACATGACTGAGCAACTAAACAATAACAACAAATACAGGCATTTATTACACTTCACAGATATTGTGTTTTTTTTACACACTGAAGGTCTGTGACAACCTTGCCTCAAGCCAAGTCTACAGCATCTTTTTTTCATTGGCATTTGCTCACATCCTATCTCTGTGTCACATTCTGGTTAATTCTCAAAATATTTCAAACTTTGTTCTTATTATTATGTTTGCTATGGTGATCTGTGAACAGTGGCCCTTAATGTTATAACTGCAAAAAGACTACAGCCCACTGAAGGCTCAGATAATGTTTAGCATTTTTCAGCGATAAAGTGTTTTAATTTTAATTAAGGTATGTGCATTGTTTTCTTAGGGCATAATGGTAAACTAAATAGACTACAGTACAGTGTAAACATATTTTTTGGATGCAATGGGAAACCAAAAAACTCTTGTGACTCACTTTATTGCGGATATTCCCTTTACTAGCGGGGTCTGGAACTCAACCTGCCCTATCTCCAAGGTTTGCCTGTACCTGGATCACAAAGAAACCAGGAACATCAGCTCCTGAAGCTGAAATGCAAGTTCCCCTTAGCTTCTCTTCCACAGCCTCCTTTCAGCTCCTTCGTGGAGCATTATGTCTAAGAGTTGGAACAAAGACTTGACCTGCCTAGACTTGCAAATTTGGCTCCACTTATACCAAATGTCTAGCCTTGGCTAAGTCATTAGACTTCTAGACCCTGAATTTCCCCAGTGGTAAATTGTATATAATAATGTACCTTCCTCAGGGGGTTGTTAGAAGTAAATGAAATAATTCATTTAAAGTGTATAATACAATGCCTGACCCATTTTTAAGTCCCCAATTAATGCTATTCATCATTACGAGCAGCAGCATCTATATCCTTCTCTAATTAAACTGTTCTTATTTGGACCTTAGCATCTTTTTGCAGTAATTACTAAGATCCCAACCGTATTTCTCCTGTTGTTTTACTACAAATGTACACTGCAATTGCCTAAATAACACTGGAGCCGAAGCTCAGTCAATGAAAAGTCAAAGGAGGTGAACAGAGGGGAAGAAGACCTGGTGAGTTGCTGGTTCAGGGCCAGACGGGGCCTCGCGAGCACTTTCCAGGGTCTGATTTCGTCAGCCTGCCAAGAATGGACCCATATCTGAGAGGTATATTTGATTTAACCAAACTTAGGAATCATTTCTAGAACTACTACCCTTATCTTTCACTTTATAATGGTAAACACAATTGTAACAGGCTGATAATACTTGTGACAACAAGACCAGAGAAATCTCTTCCTATAGGTAGACCCATTTAAGAAGCCAAATTTTAACCAGAAATTGTTGGGTGTATATGCAAATAAGAGAGTGAGCTGATGCAACTCCATTGCCTAAAATAAACTGATGCATCTGTCCTGCAAAGAGGCCAGTCCCTTCCGAGGTCGTTGGTTAAATAAATCTCCCTCCAACCTGTGAGGCACTGCCTTGGGCCTGCCAGTGGGTGTACCAGACACTCCTTTCTCAGTTCTCCCAGGGCTGATGAAGAAGCTTCTGACTTAACTCTTCCTTTTCTCAGTCACATCTTCAGTTCAGTTCAGTTGCTCAGTTGTGTCCGACTCTTTGCGACCCCATGAATCGCAGCATGCCAGGCCTCCCTGTCCATCACCATCTCCTGGAGTTCACTCAGACTCGTGTCCATCGAGTCAGTGATGCCATCCAGCCATCTCGTCCTCAGTCGTCCCCTTCTCCTCCTGCCCCCAATCCCTCCCAGCATCAGAGTCTTTTCCAATGAGTCAACTCTTCGCATGAGGTGGCCAAAGTACTGGAGTTTCAGCTTTAGCATCAGTCACATCTTAGAGGCCCAGATTCTACATTGATTGTTTAAAGATAACTTTGTATATCTCTGTTCTGATCAATTTTATACCTCCCTGGGGGATATATTTTCCCCCTCACATACAAGTTGTTAAGATAAAACTCAGTGGACTGGCAACATTTAGTATAGTCCCATTACATGAAAAACAGGCATGTGGGAAGGGGATGTTGGTGAAAATCCAACAATGGGTCAAATTAACGGAAAACTAACTTCACATTCCAAGTAAATGAATTTACAAATTTACTAGACTCTTGCCCCCACTCCTTGCCTCCATTCATAAGGGAGCAGCCTGCTAATTTCACCTTTAAGCAGCAGGATTTCTATTTGTAATACTCTTTTCTTTGATAATAAAGGTCACTGTAAATATTTTGGCATCAGGTGGCGCTAGTGGTAAAGAACCCACCTGCCAATGCAGGAGACATAAGACACGGGAGTTTGATCTCTGGGCTGGGAAGATCCCCGGAGGAGGGCATGGCAGCCCACTCCAGTATTCTTGGTGGAGAGTACCATGGACAGAGGAGCCTGGCCGGCTACTGTCCATAGGGTCGTAAAGAGTCCAACACGGCTAAAGTGCCTTAACACACACACATGCACGTGCCTCCAAAAGGGTAACACTTGTGCTAACCATGTTTGTCCTTAGCAGTTGCTAATAACACGAGAAAATTTTTAAAGGGTAAGTGAAAATAATCAAGATTAAAAATGGCATATTCAAAATATTTAGACAGAAAAGCACAGGATTAAGCTGTGCCCTGAAACTCAGAACCTGAGACAGAAGCACATGTAGATATGCGGTGTATCATACATGCATATGTATCTCCCTGCCTCAGTTTCTCTGTCTGTGCAGTGTGAAAACTGCCTATCTCACAGACTGTCATGAGGAGTAAATGACTTAGTATTACTAAAATGTTCAGAACAGGACCTGACACATAGTAGTTGTTCAACAGCTCTAAGATCATAATCATCACCATCATCATAAAAATATGAATATAAAACCAGGAGGCACTATCACCCAATATTATTAGCATCTGCCTCCAGAAAGGAACATGTAGCTACCTGCTTTCTTCCTCTTTATAATGTCCTGTGCTTTCTCCAAATTTCCTGTAATGACCACAGACTACTTAGATCACCAAAGAATATACTTTCAAAAAGAAAAAACCGTCTCGGTTGGCGACTTGTAGTCCGAAATAATGATTGTCCCAAAGCCATTTTAATGATGCCATTAGAGGTTTATAACTAAAACTTTTCTATTGCTGCCATAACAAAGTAGCACAAACTCAGTGGTTTAAAACAATAGAAATTTATTATCCTACAGTTCCGTAGGTGCAAAGTGTGACACAGGTCTCACTGGGCTAAAATTAAGGTGCAGGGAGGGCTACATTCTTTCGGGCGATATGTCATCCATCTAGAGTTGGGAATGTCCTATATGCCAGCCACCCACCATGCATAGCTACTTAAATTTACACTAATGAAAGTAATATTGCAAACCCAGCTCCTTTACAACTCTAGCCACATTTCCAGTGTTCAACAGCCACACATGGCCAGTGGCTTCTCTCCTGGACCGCACAGTTATGAGACATTTTCATCACAGCTGAAAATGCAACAGGACAGTGTGCATCCAGAGCCAAGACTCATCCTGGCCTCCTGACGGGTGTCCTCATTAAGCCTTGCTGCCAGCATTATCCTTTCAAGTACTGCCTCACATCAATTCCTTGCCTTAAAGTTTTCTTGGGATTCTTTGGCCTATAACAGACTTTATTCCAATGCTTTAAATCTATAAAAATCCTTAATCCAGACTAAACATTTTATTTAAGCCATAATGTGCAGCTATTCCAGTTACAACTGTGATAGGGACACTGAGATGACCTCCCCACCCCTGATTTGCCACATCCCAGGCTTGTAATGCTCTGAAAATGGTCAGTCTCTGTGGATGAGACAAAAATTCCTCAGCATGAAAGCAAAAACAGTTATCTATAGTCTCTGGCTCAAATGGTAAAGAATCTGCCTGCAGTGTGGCAGACAGGGGTTCGATCCCTGGGATGGGAAGATCCCCTAGAGAAGGAAATGGCAGCCCACTCCAGTATTCTTGCCTGGGAAATCCTGTGGACAGAGGAGCCTGGGGGGCTACAGTCCATGGGGTCGCAAAGAGTCAGACACAACTGAGCGAGTCACACTTTTTCTTTCCGTCTCAGCCTGTTTTCTATTCCCTGAGACCCCCCCATTCACTTTCACTCTTTCTCAAGTTCATCCACAAAATCCCCCTTACTGCTATGTCCTCCTCTCTGTTAAAAATTATTAAAGATGATAATTTAGGTGATAGGAACGCACTCTGACCTTTCATGAAGTGACCAGTCTCCATCTCCAAGGAACTGCAAGTCCTCCAAGACGACTGCAAAATGGGGCACAAGGCAGGAAGCTTTCAATAGGATAAAGAATAAGGAACAGGAAGTAAGTAAAGAGCCCAGAGTGAGCTTGGGATTTGGGGGCTGGCTGACTGGATATACTGGAGAGACACAGGCATGTGAAAGTTATCTAAGTTCCAGTTTGCTAAAGTAGCACTCAGGTAAAGGCAGCCCCACCTTGGGCCTGGAAATTTATACCAACACCTGTGTTTTAATCCACAAAACTCCTCAATCTTCAACCTCCAATTCCCTCATCACCACTAAGGAGAGGTCCTGATGGAAAAGACTCATCAGTGTCCCAGAGGCCTTTATAAGGGCCTGGAAGCAAACACACAGAAGGGCTTTAGAGGGTGTTTCTGTGAACCCCAAAACTGTATGCATAACTGTGTGTGTGTGTGTGTGTGTGTGTGCACTGGGAGGGCAGATTTCCCAGGCTGTTCCACAACAGCTCTGTGATTTTCAAAGTTTAACAGCATTGATAGAGAAGCTCAAGTTTCACAAAGAAATCCCTTTCGCACTTTATGATCCCTTTTTTAACTTCAGTTTCCAAATATATTTTAAAATTTCCTCCCACAAGTATATGATACTAATCTAGTCAGTCCTGCAGTCTTTTCTGCAGGTTAGAAGCACCTGTCCACTCTGCTTCCCGTTCCTTCATTATCTCGACCACCAAGCACTCCAACACATGCTTTCAGAGAAAGAAACAACAGGCGAGGTTTTTGAACTAAGAAAATGGCTCCACTTTCATCACTTCAAACTGTGAGCAGTTTGCAGGAAACTGTTAACAGAATCTACAGAGCTCTTATATCTATCAGGTGCAGTGCTATGCACTTTACACACAGTATCTTAATTAAGCCTCACATCCCTTGAGAAGGAAGCACTATCCCAATTTTTACAGGTGAGAAAACAGGCTTAAGTCTCAGAGCGAGTAATCAGTACTCTGGGATTTGAGCCCAGGCCATCAGGTAAGTGAGTACTGAGATCACCACATTCTTGTAGTGTTCCTAGTTCTACCTGAATAATCTCTGCAGACGGTATCTCTTAAAGTTAGGCCTGTGATTATCTAAACTTGGAGGTCTAACAGAAACCTGCGAAGAAGACTTTAGCCTAAATATGAGTGAGAATCACTGCCTTTAAAAATGGAGGCAAAGGGACTTCCCTGCTGGTCCAGTGGCTAAGACTCTGCTCCCAATGTGGGGAGCCCGGGCTCAATCCTTGGTCCAGGAACTAGCTCCCCACATACCTCAACTAAAGATCCTGCATGCCACACCTAAGACTCCTGTGCAGCCAAATAAATATATAAATAAGCACTTTTTAAAAAATGGAGGCAAAAGCTAGCATTAGATAGTGATTATAGTTTGGATCAAAACATACCAGGAATTCACAGACAACCCAATCCCTCATTGGCTCAATAACACTGGGCACATTCCCTAAACTCTCAAGGCAATCTCTCTAGATCTAAGGATCATAAAACTTCTGGTTCTTGGAGAATAAATTAAGTAATATAGTTGAACAATTTAGTGTGCTTCTAAGCATTTAGTGGCTCAGCGGGTAAAGAACCCACCTGCAATGCAGGAGATGCAGGTTCAATCCCTGGGTCAGAAAGATCCCCTGAAGGATGAAACGGCAACCTGATCCAGTATTCTTGCCTGGCATTCTCTGCGGCATGACTGTAGAACCTGGCAGACCGTGGTCCTTGGTTTCCTGAAGAGCTGGACATGACTGAGAGGAGTCACTGACTGATGATTGAAATACATATTAGTGATTACTGTTATTAATTGCTAGTAATTATTGTTATTAAGGACTGAGGTGGAAGAATATTCTGATTTATTAAATTAGTCTTCCTAAGTGAGCAAAACAGGTGAGCTGAGGCAGCCAGACTACCTACTCCTCTGCTCCTGTGTAAGAAGAAAATGTCAGAGAGGTAAGACTCCCAACTTCACAAGTAAGCACTTTATGGGAGAGTGACCAATGAAAAGCTTCTTTTTCTCTGACCATAAGGAGCTGGAGAAACTGTTGCAACCGGTCATAGGACTAAATTAACAGTAACAGTGGAAATTTAGGCTTTTAAATCCTAGGATTCCCTGGTTGCTCAACAGTAAAGAATCTGCCTGCCAGTGCAGGAGACACAGGTTCAATTCCTGGGTTGGGAAGATCCCTTGGAGAAGGAAGTGGCAACCTACCCAGTGTTCTTGCCTGGGAAATCCCATGGACTATAGAGCCTAGTGGGCTACAGTCATGGGGTCGAAAAGAGGTAGACACAACAGAGCACCTAAATAACAACATTAACTTTTTACTCTTAAAAATAATTTAGCTGATTATATTAAAAGGTCATCTAATTCCATTCTTTTCTCGTGTAGGCCTGAATATCTGTTGATTTGAAATTAAAGACTGTGAATATTAGAAGTAGTATAAAGTTAAAGAATATATGGAAATGCCATACTGTTAATTAAGCTAATCATAATTTTTTTTAAATGAGCTGGGAAAATATGGTGACAAAATTAAAGAAAAAAAAAATCAGAGTGATGTTAGACCCAGCCCTGCTCCTCCAGCTCTCCCCAGGCCTGGACACTCCAGAACCCAAGTGACTGAATGCTGGTCCATGAAGTATGTCTGACAGAATCTCATCCATTCCAGGAAATACTTCTAGACTCAAGAATCTTCCATCCTGGGGCTAGGAATGGGAAAGTACAAAGGCTGAGTGACAAATGAATTTCCATTCTTTTCTCTGGGAACACGAAACCAATAAATGCTCATATGGTCTGGTTTTACATGTACAGTATTAATGAGAATTCCATGCAGATGAACCAAACACGCAAATAGGATTCAAAGTGTGTGGTCATAACTAGTAAAACTAACTCACAAAAGACAGTTTACAACAACTTTTGAGTGAAAACAAGACTATCCTAAAACTTTGGATGAATTTTCCATACTTATATTCAGCACTGGCATCTGGAAGCAGTAATCCACGTTGCCAACCCTATCTCCCCAACTTCTCCTTCAGTTCAGTTCAGTCGCTCAGTCGTGTNAAGGAGTAAGCGTCTTTTAATTTCATGGCTGCAGTCACCATCTGCAGTGATTTTGGAGCCCCCAAAAATAAAGTCTGACACTGTTTCTACCATTTCCCCATCTATTTCCCATGAAGTGATGGGACCGGATGCCATGATCTTTATTTTCTGAATGTTGAGCTTTAAGCCAACTTTTTCGCTCTCCTCTTTCACCTTCATCAAGAGGCTTTTTAGCTCCTCTTCACTTTCTCCCATAAGGGTGGTGTCATCTGCATATCTGAGGTTATTGATATTTCTCCAGGGAATCCTTACTATTCTGAAAAACATACTGAAACCATTCCTGACTCCAAGATTTAAGCCCAGGGTGTGTTCCACCCCGCACCTGCAACATTTCTGCTCCTCTTTACCTAGTCACAACTATCTAACCTTCACACCTTATCCCAAGTCCCATTTTCTGTTTAAATGTTAAGACTTTCCCAACCTCTGTCATCTTGTCACCTTGCTCATGCTTGACTATATTCCACAAATACTGAATGTATTCTCTGTGCCCAGCAGGGTGTTGGGTGCTGCAGATGCAGCAATGATCAAAACAGGCAAGTGGTAAAGGCAGAGCCAGAAGAACAGAAAAATAAAACAAATTTCCATAGCAAAGGGTACCACCACAAGATGATTGTCTAGGAAGGAGGACTATCAGAATGAAAAGCAACCTCTTCAAGTTTCCTGGGATCTTAGGTCAGACTCCACTGTGTGGTTTTTGAATAGAACCAAAGTTTGAGACTAGTAGTGATCACTATCTACATCCTGAGGAACAAGAATAGAAATAAACCAGGAACTCACACACACACACACACACACAAACTTGTGGGGGTATGTCTGAGCTCATGCAAAGCACAGACACACACACACACACACAAACTTGTGGGGTATGTCTGAGCTCATGCAAAGCCTATCTTGTCCTCCGTACATGCAGAGCCTACTCTGCTATTAATGATACAGATGCTTTGCTTTCCCATCTTTATAAAATGAACAAGTCTTTTAAGGTTCTGGCAGTGATGGCTCTTTCAATATATCCTATCAGTGCTATCTTATATCCTATCAGTGCTATCTTATATCCTATCAGTGCTATCTTATATCCTATCAGTGCTATCTTATATCCTATCAGTGCTATCTTTCTTCCAAGCAGCATAAAGTGAATTTTGAAGTGTTTTATTCTGATGTTCCTTGAATGATATCTATTTGTTAAATATTTCTCATGCAATTTTCAGTTTAAAGTGCATTATTTGTAGCCAGAAGTGAGGAAAGCACAGTTGGAAAGAGGTCTAAAGCTGTTATTTTAAACAAACAGCTGGTTGCAAGTGCCGGTAAGGGAGAGCGTCTCCATTTGTCTTCTCATACATCCACTAGTTTGTCACCACAGCATTCATGTCCTTAATCTGATTAGCTAGAGGGGTGTCCAGAAATCCCTTAGCTACAATAGCCACTTGCAAAATCCAAGTACATCAAAACAATGATTAATAAAATATCTCCATAAGCGTGTTTATACTCACAGGGGGTTAGGAGGGAAATGAAACAGCAGCCACTGCAAGCTCCTTTCCCCTGGAATTCATAATGTATTTACCTCCTCTGTCTCGCTCCCGGTGTGGCTGCAATCAATTGTATTCAATGTCAGCTCCTCGTACAACAGTCTACAGTGCACTTCAAGCTCTACGAGCTAAAAAGTCTCCACAGGCTTTTACAGAAACATCAGCGTGGACATTTTACTAATCCAGATGGAATCTAATTGCTTCTAGAAAGTGATCTGAGTGCTTAGTTCAGTTCAGTTCAGTCGCTCAGTCTAAAAGTATTTTTTAAGAGAAATGTATTAGTCACGATAGGCTGACTGCTAAAAGAACCCCCAAACTTCAATGACTTCAGAGAAAAAAACATTTATTTCACATTTATGCCCATTCCAGTGGGAATATCCCTGGTCTGGCAGCCCTCCTGGGTGGATCTGCTTTAAGTACAAATTTTGTTGCTCCCATCTGTGACATGACCCGCACATGACTTCCACGGAAGGACACGGAAGAGAGGGTAGACACAGCATATTACCAACTTAACCTCCTCTTCCAAATGAACATGTGTCACTTAGGCTGACATTTCATTAGCTAGAGGTTGCCACATAACCTCAGCCAGACACGAGAGCCTTGGAAAATGCACTGCCGGCTGAACAGCACTTCACAAGCCTACATCGTAGGGGAGCGCCAGGCTGGTGATCAGCTACCCATCTGTGGCCTGAAGACCTAAAATAGACATATATTTTAAAAAAACAAAACAAAACAAAAATCTCAACTCCTCTCCAACTGACAGCAGATACCAATACTCGGCTTCTGAGTGCTCAGAGAGGCAGCAAGAGGTGCCCGTTTAAACACAAAGTAAGAGCTTGAGGTGAAGTGAAAGTCATTGTTGTATCCAACTCTTTGCAACCCCATGAACTACACAGTCCATGGAATTCTCCAGGCCAGAATACTGGAGCCTTTTCCTTCTCCAGAGGATCTTCCTGACCCAGGGATAGAACCCAGGTCTCCCTCATTTCAGGCAGATTCTTTACCAGCTGAGCCACAAGGGCGCTTAGGTTCAAATCTTGACCCATCATTTAGCAGTGGTTGGATGTTGTGATGATCCCCTCTATGCATCATCAGAACAACGGAGACAAAGGATTAAATGATAAAATGTGTACAAAAAAGACAAGCCCAAGCCCAGTGAGAACCAACATAGGCTGGGTATAGCAAGGAGTCACACACCATCACCAGCATACAAGCAGAGACTCAGGCAGGCAGGCCATGGACTGCCTTGTAATAAAAAAGGGAAGGCTCCAGAAATGCTCTGATAGGAGGCTGTTGGCATGGGAAATCTGATGGTAGGCTAAGTAGAATCAGAGCCTCTTAACTGGTTGGTTCAAAAAGCACATTTGACCTTCTCTGATTGAACCTGAATTGGAAATGGGCCAAAAAGAGAGGAGCTGGTAGTCACTGACCAAGTCCTGACCTTAATGGGCTAACTGCTGTGGAGGATGTGGGTCAGGGTTCTCATACACCGCCTGGCCATCGGCCCTCTGAGTGTTCCATCTTGCATGTTCCAAGTGGGTGGTGGGTCTACTCACACTGACAGAGGCGCCGGTGTACCTTCCTCTGGAAAAACTCTCATCAGAATTGTAAAGTTCTTAAACCCTGGGTATGAAGGGATGCAGGGTGGGGAAAATAGGAAAAATAAAGCTTTAAATTCTGGGCTGTTTGGCAAAGTCAGGTCTACCAGTGCACCATAATGCAGGAAGCCAACCTCGCCACTCTCACTGTAACAGGAATAATGTGCTCCACTGCACTGTGAACAAATGCGCTTTCCGGCATGGACGAGAGCAGAGGGAAGGCACACAGCTCAGAAAGCCTGCTCCCTGGCTGCTCTTCCCCGGCTGAAGATGGAACCCTCCAACAGAAGTTTGGTCAGGCAACCAGCAGAGCTTAAAGTTTGCAAATATCCCCTTAAATGGAAGAATTACGGACAGAGATCTTTAGTGAGTATGTAAATTCTTTTTAAATGGTGATGAAAGACACACTATAACGTGACTCAGGCCCAGGGTAAAATTAAGATTCTTAGATTCTGCACAACCTGATTTTATGTGGACAGTATTCCCAGGGGCTGCAAGCTCCCTCCCCACCCATTAGAGACTCTGAGGACCAAGTGAAACTGCAGGAAAATACACAGTATCTGCTTTTGCTCTAACTTACCGCAGGAGGGTGTGAGGGTATGTGTGTGCCTGTATGTTTGTGTACACACGCAAGGAAACTGGTACTGGGAATGGGGGGTTGGTGGTGTGTGTGTGTGTGTGTGTGTGTGTGTACACGCAAGGACACTGGTCGGGGGTTGGGTGGTTTGTGTCTGTGTGTAAATACACACATGTAAGGGCACTGGTACCGGGGGTAGGAGTGTGGTTTTATCACTAAAACAGAAACCACTTGAAATTATGCACACAGCCTGCTCAGGCCACAGGTGGTGCCCAGGCTCAGTCAAAAATCTTAAAACAGCAACGTGAAGCTGATTCAAAGAAAGTTATCAGGCAGGACAAGAAAGAGACTTAAAGGGATGTCACATGAGAACGAATAGCTGAATAAAGAAGGAAGAAAGGAACTGGAGACGTTAGACCTGGAGGAAACCAAGATCACGTTAACACCACATTCCAAAACCATAAAGGATCTTCCCTGGGCGGGGAGGAGGAAAAGGAGCTGGTCACTTTTTTGGCCTAAATCAGATGTAAAGATGGTATTTTTGAAATGTTGACTCCACCCACCTCGAAAGCTTTCCTTCTTAACCCTTCCTACCGGGTTTCCTTCTGAGCCCGGTGGCCTGTGCTCATTCGCCTCAGGGGAGAGAGAGAGCAGAGAAAAATGGAGCCATTTCCTGCAGCTGCATTCCAAAAGCCTAAACTCAACAACCGGGAGTTTGAACAAGCTTCGGGAGAAGATGAAGGACAGGGAAGCCTAGCACGCTGCAGTCCATGAGGTCACGCATTGGACACAACTGACTGAGTGAACAACAAAACTCTTCAGGGACTGAGAAGGAGGCGTCAAACAAACCTAGGATTAGAAAACAAAACCGCGTTCTGGGCAGAAGTTGGAGCCAGCAATCAGGAAAGCACTGTGCGCTGTATGTGCAGCCCAGGGTGACTCCCTCGCCTGGAGAGACCCTGCAGGTGAGAACCACGGCCACCTTTACAGACAGCACGAGCTCCCCTGGAACAAGCTGCGGACACTGCCTGCGCCTCGGGGTGCTGCCCGCTGCCCATTTCAGGAACCCCACCAGCACAGCGCACAGAGACTCACGCAGACCCAGAGTCTGCTCAGCCCCGCGGATGCAGCCCCTGAGAAAACTCACTCCCACGACAGCCTTAAAATGTCTAGATACTTTCAGCTCCAGGGATGAAAGGGCAGAAGCTGGAAAGGGAAGGTCTGTTAGGGGGCACTCTGACTGAAACTGCCCACCCTGGCCAGGTGCCGCAGTAACCATCTGCATGAGTTATTTTACAAGGGGAGGCCCTGGTAAGGAACGCAGAACAAGCCATCACCAACCAGGAGAATTTGGAAAGGTCAAAAAGAGGCATCAGTTCACATGTCCTACCAATCTAGGAGAATCCTCCTCGCTGGACTCCAGCTTGGCTGAGTGATGTGCGTGCCCCCAGGATCTGAGTCAGAATGATTGGGCAGAGACAAGGAGAAACTCACTCCATCACCTTAAAACATGGGACTTGATGCCAGGTGATAGAGCAGCCCTCCTGGTTTCCACCTGGGTGCCCTTTCCCAATAAAGCCTCTTGTCAGCAGGCATGTCCTCTCACATGGCAGCGTTTAGACAAGAGCCCCCCGCCTCGGCCCCTGGAAAGGGGTCCTTCCTTCTGCAGCCTAACTATCAGATTTTGACAGAGCTGAATGGACCAACCCCACTGCTCCCTGAGCCGGGAGAGTGGGAAATGCTTTCTGATGACCTGTAGACAGAATGATCACTTGGCACGGGGTTATGCAGAGCAGGGCACCCCGACCCTCAGGCCATCGACTGGTACCAGTCCACGGCCAGTCAGGAACAGGGCTGCATATCCGGAGGTGAACTATGGGCCAACCAGGAACCTTCATGTGTTGTCCACCAACCCCACACTCCTCGCCTGGCAGAAAAACTGTCTTCCATGAAACCGGTCCCTGGAGCCACAAAAGTAGGGGAATACTGATGTACAGGAACACATTAACGGTCTGTATGAGCCAGGGTTCTCCAGAGAAACAGGATCAACACAGTGTACATGTGTATAATGTAGAGACTTGTTATCAGGAACTGGCTCACACTAATATAGAGGCTGACAAATCCTAGTATTGGCAGAGTCAGCACAGTTTTGCAAAGGCCAGCACTCCATCTATTAACAAATGTTAATGTCACCGAGAAGCATCCTCACAGACACACCTGGAATAATGTCTGACAACCATCTGGGCACTACTCCCTGTCACCAAGTCAGGAAGACATCTAAAATTAACACAAAGGTCTCAATAAAAGGGCAATTCCAAAACTAGGATCCTAGTTTCATCAGGAGGGCATAAAGGTGTCCAGAACTAGAAAAAGAAGAAAAGGAAGTGGGGGAATTTGTTAAGGCGCACATCCGCCTCATCTTAGTATTAGCTGATGTTTCTTTCTAGGACTATTTCAGTGGAAGCCAGCCTATGTTGACCCTCAGTGGAACAAGTACGGATGCAGAAAGTGATTAGCACATTTTTCATAAATTCTCCTCACTCATCCAGCATAAAACAAGCTTTTTAGAGACATGAATGGCAAACATTTCCAAGGCTATAAAAATGGATTCTTCCATATTTTCTGATAAAGCAATAAGTGTTGATCCCAGTCAAGTCAGCACAATGTAGGGATTAAAATGTATTATAGAACACACAGGCCCAGATTCAAACCCAGGCTCCACCAAGACATACACAATGACCTTCGACAAATTAAAGTCTTTGAACCTCAGCTTCCACATCCACAAACAAGGGGCTAGAACCACCCTCACTAAAACAGAGGATGCCAGTAAATAACCTAGCCCTACAGCTGCCACATACCAAACACTTCGTGTTAGACGTGATCACCATAACTTTACTAAAACTTAGGTGGAGTCTTTAAAACGCACTGCCAGCATAGTCCTGAAGTCTGTCTTTAAAAAACACTCCTGACTCCACTCATCCTTTCTCTTCCTCCTTCCTTCTGCCATCAGGGCAGCCACCAGAGAATCACCACTGTTCTGGAGGTGAGTAGACAGTCTGCTGGACAGAAAATAATGAGTGATGACTGCCTCAGAAACCCCATTCAAAGGGAGGCCTCTGACGTGAATGCCAGGAAGTTGGAAACTGGAAAGCAAAGATAAATAATCGGATTTTCTCCTTCAAATTAGAGCTTGTGTGCATGTATGTGCACCAGAAAACACTGACTTAATTAGAGGCATTCAATTAAGATTAGAAAAAGGGAGATACAGCATCAGAACTGAGGAAAGCACAGTAATCAAGTGGTTATTTCTAAAAAGTCCAACCTCAGGACAATGCTTGATATTGCACACGTGTGAATATGAGCAGATCCAGAAATATAACTGCACCATTTGACAGGAATGCAAATTTCCTCTCCCTCACTACGTCACTTTATCTCCAGCTGTGAGTCTAGAATTTTCCAGAGAAAAGATACTTGAGATTTTGCCTTGACTATTTCTAAAGACAGACTTCCTAATAAATTTCTAGTTTGTAAAATTTGAATCACATAAAGAAAGGAAGGTCAGCTATAGTCTGCTAAAATTACATTATTTTAAACTACTCTGATTTCAAGCAACAGTTTTAAGAGTCAAAAAATGTTGAGAGATATTCTAACTAGTTTCTTTATAAAAGTTGCACAAATATAAGTCAAGAGACATGATGTATGACTGGACTGTCATTATTCTACATAGAAATAACATCTTTTGTGCCCAGGGAGTTCAAGTGAGTTTCGTCTATATACAGGGAAATTTTACCTAACAGGAAAGCCGCAGCATCTGTGTGTGTGTGTGCTGTTGTGTCTGACTCTTTGCAGCCCCACAAACTGTAACCCGCTAGGCTCCTCTGTCCATGGAATTTTCCAAGCAAGAATGTCAGAGCACATTGCCATTTCCTACTCCAGGGGATCTTCTCATTCCAGGGATCAAAACTGAGTCTCTTGCGTCTCCATCATCTCTAGTTAAGACATGATGTCAAAATGAGACTGTGTCACTAGTTATCAGGAAAGTGTAGATTTAAAAAGCACACGCACATATTAGAATAAATAAAGTTTAAAAAAAATGACTGTACATACATTTTCATACAATGGGCCAAGAAGTGGAGGAACTGGAACTCTCATGCCGATAGTAGGAATGTAAAGTGGTACAACCACTTAGGAAAACCATCTATCCACATCTGATAAAGGTAAACAACACTTGCCATATGACTGAGGTATTCTGCTCCTAGATATTTACAAAGATAAGTCAGAATATATGTTCTCACACAGAGATGTGCATGAATGTTCACTGCAGCTTTATCTGTTAACAGCATAAAAACTAGAAACAACCCACACAGCTACTAGGAAGTGAACAGAAAAACAAACCAGAGTATATCCATACAACTGGACTGTTACTCAGCCACAAAAAAGAACAGTATTGATATATCCAACATAGCTGAAATCTCAAAACCATTACACCATGTGGAAAATCTTATATAAAGAATATATACTGAAAAAACATTTCAACGCCGAGCAAACTCCACAAAACAACTTCTGAATGCTGGCAGAGGACATCAAGCACCCAGAAAAGAAGATNAAAAACAAACCAGAGTATATCCATACAACTGGACTGTTACTCAGCCACAAAAAAGAACAGTTTTGATATATCCAACATAGCTGAAATCTCAAAACCATTACACCATGTGGAAAATCTTATATAAAGAATATATACTACATTCTCCTATTTACATAAGATTCTAGAAAATACAAGTCACTGATATGTAGTGGTAGAAAGCACATTCAAGAAGTTGCCTGAAGGAATGAAGGGCACTGGGCACCATGACAAATGAGCACTAGGGAATCTTTCGGGGGAGATGGAAATGCTTGTTTTCTAAATGTGGAGATGGTTTCATGGGTGTA
This sequence comes from Redunca redunca, assembly GCA_006410935.1. Taxonomy (NCBI): domain Eukaryota; kingdom Metazoa; phylum Chordata; class Mammalia; order Artiodactyla; family Bovidae; genus Redunca; species Redunca redunca. The sequence continues at coordinate 269,960 of SJYQ01001573.1, read as the reverse complement.
TGCGTATGTTGGATATAAGTGTGCACTTTAAGTACCAATATGTACAGGTTATATAATTCTCCTAAGTGTAAAGACAAAAAATGAGAATATGAATGTGAACTGTCAGTGTCTAGCAGATAATAGGTGCTCCAAAAATCTTGAAGAAATAACCTCTTATGAGCACATCTCCCTCCCCATACTGGAGCTGCTGTTCTTTAAGTGTTAAATGTCTTCTACACATTTATATAGTTGCGTTCTGTATGTGTTCTAATCCAGAAGGGTTCAGAGGATACGTGCTCTATCCGAGTCTTCATGGTACAATTTCTTCCTGATTTCTGTGTTCACTGTGTCATCATCTCCTCTGACTTCCTCTGTCCCCCATTTCTCTTCCTTACATTTGTATGACGGGCTTCAGCTAACAGTATCCTTCGTACCCCTCTGAGGAATATCCTTCCCTGACTCTCACCGTGTATCTTTCAGGGAGAGGGGAACATGACTCACTCTCGGCTGGAAGAGAACATCTTCTAGGCCAGAATGGGTAGCCCACTGATGAAGGTACAGCCCAGCCAGGGCCAACAAGAATATGGCCTAAGGACCCCAGTTCTTAGACTGTGGAGAAAGAGCTGCTTTTTATTTTCTGCCTGGCTTAGCGTGGTGAGAACATAAGCATGAACTGAGGCCAAACATTTGCCCCACCAAGGGAAAGCCTGCCTACAATGGTACCAACCTGGAGAGGAGATGGAAGAATAGAGTGTGAATCCCTGAGTTCAGATGTGCCTGACCTTCAACCTATCTCTGTACTTTCAGTTTTGTGACCAATAAATGTCACTTTTCATCAACTTAATTTCATCTCGGTCTTTTGTCACTTGCCATCTCCCCAAAGGGGCTCTCCAGGTGGCTCAGTGGTATTTACCTGTAATGTAGGACATGCAGGTTTGATCCCTGGGTCGGGAAGATCCCCTGGAGAAGGAAATGGCAACACACTCCAGTATTCTTGCCTGAAGAATCCCATGGACAGAGGAGCCTTGCAGGCTACCGTCCATACAGTCACAAAGAATCGGACGTGACTGAAGCGACGAGCATGCATCTTCCAAAAGACCCAGTGACAGCCATGGGAAAGCATACTCTGGTGCTTGGTCCATCACTGAAAAGTGGATGGCAATGTTTAAGTGCTAGGAGTATTTGAAACAACTAGTTGATGACTATAATCATGAACACTGGTGTGTAAATAGATGATTTGACAAGCCAGAGGATGCTCACAGGTATGGTTCCCTCTACTTGTTTAGTCACTAACTGGTGTCTGACTCTTTTGTGACCATATGGGCTGTAGCCCACCAGGCTCCCCTGTCCTCCACTATCTCCCAGAGTCTGCTCAAACTCATGTCCACTGAGTAGGTGTTGCTATCTAACCGTCTCATCTTCTGCAGTCCCTTCTCTGTTTGCCTTCAATCTTTTCCTGTATCAGGGATTTTTCCAACGAGTTGGATTTTCCTATCAGGTGGCCAAAGTGTTGGAGCTTCAGGTTCAGCACCAGTTCTTCCAATGAATAATCAGGGCTGACTTCCTTTAGGATTGACTGGTTTGATCTCCTTGCTGTCTAAAGGATTTTCAAGAGTCTTCTTAAGCACCACAGTTTGAAAGCATCAGTTCTTTGGTGCTCAGTCTTCTTTATGGTTCGACTCTCACAACTGTACCTGATTACTGGTAAAACCATAACTTTGACTATACGGACCTTTGCCGCCAAAGTGATATCTCTGCTTTTTAATATGCTGCCTAGGTTTGTCATAGCTTTTCTTCCAAGGAGGAGCATCTTTTAACTTCATGGCTGTGGTCACCATCTGCAGTGAGTTTAGCTATTTGCATTGTATTTTACTATGACCAATCCCCTTCACATTATGTTTGTCTGTTATACGCATATGAAGAAATAGTATAAAATGAGGGTTACTTGCCTCTCTTTCCAACTCCACATGCTATGACATCACACTGGCAGCTTGCAATCAATCATGACAGTAGAGTTTTCATCACAGAAATCAGCAAATGCAGATCAGGGCTTTCCCTCCACTCCCAACATGCACAATCAGTTGCTAACCATTTACTGATATACCACTGGTTTTAACTTTTCCATGTTTGTAAACTGCTCTAACGAGTTCATTATCTTCTTGACAACAGTGGTGTTTTACATTTCTCTTTGTCCTCTGTGTTGTTCAACACAGCACTGCATACACAGTAGGTGCTAATATTTTGCCACCTGCCAGAAGCCTAGAAAGAGACAATCATTTTACAAAGAACCGTTTGCTACAGCTACATCCATGTGACCTCAGGCATTTAAAAATATTACCCACACAAAACCCTGCAGGTCTATCACTGCTTGAGTTGTAAACAATGGAGAAAACACTAAACATGAAAGCAGAGTAAAAATATTATAGCCTGACAGTCAAAGTGAATGCGTACTGACACAAAGAGCTGAGATCACTCAAATGCCCGTCAGAGGGAACAGTCCAAAAAAAATTTGTACTGTTTCACTTAGAGAAAGGAAAAATTGTAAATGCATGGAGGGCAGTAAAAATGTCTCCAAATGGTTGAAAGGCTATCACAAAAGAAAAACACTGGGTATATTCTGTAGTACACTAGACGATAATACAAGAATCAATGTTTAGAAGTTAGGATGTAACTGAAGTCAGACCCTATGGAGCCTTCCCCAGACAGAGCCCTTGCCCACATCCTCTGCTCCAGCTCACTAATAGCAGCTGATGCACACTCACTGTTGTTTCACAGATGAGAAAACGAGCAACCAAATGGGATTGACTACTTGATGGCCACGAACCTCCCCAGCTACTGGTGTGTAACGATTGATAACATTCACCCCTGTGACTCCACCCTGTTACCTCACCAAGAACCAATCAGAGAACTGAGTGCTAACAGATCACATGCCCTGGGCCACCCCTCCCTCACCCTGCCTTGACAAACTTTGCTAAAGCCTTGGGCTTCGCTGCTGGCTCAGAGGGTAAAGCATCTGCCTGCAGTGCGGGAGACCTGGGTTCGATCCCTGGGTTGGGAAGATCCCCTGGAGAAGGAAATGGCCACCCACTCCAGTACTCTTGCCTGGAAAATTCCATGGCCTGAGAGGCTCCTCAGAGCCTGGTAGGCTACAGTCCACGGTGTCGCAAAGAGTCGGACACGACTGAGCGACTTCACTTTCACTTTCACATTGAGGAGTTTGGGTGTTCCGAGTACTACCTGTCCCAGACTCCTTGTACAACACCTTAACCATAAACGCTGCACTTTCCCGCACCACAATCCAGTGTTACTACATTAGGAGAGCAGACTCAAGTCTGGTTCTGTAACAAGGAGAGGCACATTTTGATATAAACAGGAAGAAGTGTCCTACAGAGATGACTGAGGATGAGCTGAACAAGAAGCAGTCTCAAACGCGGAGACTGGTCACAGGGCTTGGATGAATAAGTAAGTTATGGGGCAAGCAAAGGTTCTCAACTGAGGCTACCACTGCCCCCTAGGAAGTGCTGGGAAATTCACGGAGGCACTCAGTGAAGGGGGTGGGATGCAAGGCAAGGGATGACCCCACCCCACAAACAACTCTACTACCCAACATGCAAATCGTTCTCCCACTGAGAAATAGTGGGAACTAAATTGTTTTAGTTCATGCTCAATAAGCCATCATGCAGCAAGGATGTGGTTGAGGAACTAAGTTTCAAGCACCTTCCTAAATGCTATAGTTATCAGCACAAGATGAACCTTTTTCTGGCAAGAGGCTTAAGACTAGTGGAGGGAGATAAGGAAATAAGCAAGCAATTTCAAGAGAGTGATACATGGCTAATCCAGAAATCTGAACAGGCACTGAAAGAATAGCAGACTCCTTTAGCTATCCAAGAGTCAGTGTGGTTATACAGAGTGGGAAAGCCCTCTCAGAAGTGGTGGTGCCCTCCCCTTGGGTTTTATAGAATATGCACTTATTGTTGCTGTTCAGTCTGTAAGTCACATCCGACTCTTTGTGACCCCACGGACTGCAGCATGCCAGGGTTTCTTGTTCTTCACCATCTCTTGGAGTTTGCCCAAGTTCATGTCCATTGAGTTTGTGATGCTATCCAATCATTTCATCCTCTGCTGGTTCTCCTTTTGCCTTCAATCTTTCCCAGCATCAAGGTCTTTTTCAATGAGAAGGGAATGGCAAACCACTCCAGTATTCTTGCCACAAGAACCCCATGAAGAGTATAAAAAAACAAAAAGAATAAGTTGGAAGAAGCAGTTTCAAGTAGAGGAAACACTGAGTAAAGGAACAGAAGTGTGAGAGAACATGGTGCTAGAATTCCAGGAGAGCAATTCGGGAAACAATTTTTTTGCAATACTTACATATGGGTATCTGCATGTTTTTAAAACACTTTTAGTGTTTATAACACTGCTATAGAGGGCATCTCGAAGAACCTAAGTACAGCTTGAGTGAAGGCTGAATATGAGTATATGGAAAAGAGAGACAGGGGGCATTTTGGAAATGTCCTTTCCAACCCTGAGAATCTTTAAACTTTCTGGATGCAAGAGAAGAGTTGTTACTGGGATCTCATTTGATGAGCAGAGACCTAGATGGCTGTCTACTGGACTCTCCTCCTCCTTCGCATCCACTCCAGCAATAGGCACCTCCATCCTGCTGCTTGATCTGATGGCTAAGTTGGTTCCCACCACAGGGTAGCTGCACATGTTCTTCCCCTTGCCTCAAACACTCCTTTCTAGATAGTCACACGCTTGGTTCCTTCTCCACTTGTGATCTCCTCCTCAAAGAGGCCCTCCCTGACATCAGACGTGAAACAGAATTATCTGTCTTCTTCACGAGAATGCAGCCCTATGAGCGCAGGGGCTCCTGCATCTTGTTACTTGCATACTCTAGACTAGTACTCCATGGGCTATTCATTCGCGTCTAGACATCCCATCCCAGGCTAGGTAATAGATACGGAGAAAAGAGACCCAAGGCGAGCACCTGGGATAACTAGGACACCCCAAGCCACACAATATGAAGGAGAATCTGGTGTGTGTCCTTCCAGTAGCCTGGGAGGACACTAGAATTAACTCACAAACTAGGTGTTCTGAGAGAAAATTGTAGGACCTGGGATATTTAGCCTAGTGAACAATACTCTCCAATGGTGTACACTTTCCAAATGTTAGGAAGGCAACATGAGGAAGAAGAACTGAAATTCCTCTGAACTGATCCCCAAGGGGAAAGGCCATGGGGTAGAAGTCACATGAGTGAAAGAGAGATGTCAGCTCTACACGAGAAAGGGCACAAACAGGTAAGGTTCACAAAGCCCTTCAGAAGGCCCTGACTTTCATCAGCAGAGCTGTTTAGCAGAAACTGGCCAACCCAACCCAACAGAGACAAAAGGCTCAAGCTCCGTACAGGAGAAAAAGACCAAAATACCACCGTGTGGATGTCACCTACTGCATGCCAGCAGCATTACTGGAGGTCTATCAAAAATAACAACTTATTTAACCCTTATGACAACCCGTAGAGGCAGGTACTACCATTTTATAGTAGAAAAAACTGAGATGCAGAAGCCCAATAACATGACCAAGATCATCTTGCTGGTAAGTGGCAGTGGTTCTTTTGGGTTTTTTTTTTAATGACCTTTAATGTCTCCTCTAGGTTTCACAGTAATTCTTTTCATGCCATCAACTAGAAATGAGCTGGCTTATTTTTGTCATCCCTAGGGAAAAACGTGACAGAACAACTAAACATGACTGCCGGCCACCACACAGTGAAAGCTGTAGGTGGTACCCAACATAGCATTCACCCAGAAAACAGATCTAGAACACCTGGGCTGAATGAGGGACTCGCCCCACCTCACAGCCCACGTGTCTTATTGTCTGTCTCTTTCTATATTCCAGACCCACAAGGGAAGATATCTGTTTTGTTCACTGCTGGACACTCAGGTGTTAAATAAATATTTGTGGAAAACAGAAAAGAATGGGAAGAAGGGAAGTGGGGAGAAGTATCTTCAGGGGTCCTCTCCCCAGAGCTCTGTACCATGCTCTCTGTGACCCAGTTCACGGGAACCTAGCAAGAGAAAGAAAGCCATAGGGACCCAGATCCCAGACAAACTCAACATGCAGCCCTTGTGGTTTTGAAAAGAATCTGTCACCAACAGTCTGGTTTCTACGTTAAAAGAGAAAACAAGCATCTTTCAAGTAAGGGAGCTGAAGCACAGATGAAAGTTTAGAATACATCTCCTGGTAGCTGTCAAAATCCCACTCTGATTAAAGGTAATAAAATAGAGTCAATACTAAAATGTTAATAAAATGCTGTTTTTCCCCAGTCACTACCATCTAATAAAGGTGTTTTGATCCTATTTATGAAATAAATTATATTACTTAGTACCAAAGGGAGCTATTTTGGCTGTGGGAGGTAATCATATTCTAATTTAATGACAGAGGGGGTTGAAAAATCATGCATGACTAAAATAAGTATAGCACAGGCTATCCAGAAGACTACATCTTGTGAGGGGCTACAGACATGCCAGTGCTTGTTCAAGTATTAAAATTAACATGTTTAAGTTTTTTCATTTACTATATATTCGGTTTGCCTTCTTCCAGATCCCATAAGCCTGCACTATCTTTCTCATGAATATTTAATTTTTTTTCCCTGGGAAGTTAACTCCGCAAGTACCCCTCCAGAAAAAGTGATGTAAACAAGGCTGAAGGGAAAAGTGAGACAGGGAGACAAGGCAAGAGTAAACGCAAAAGGACAGACGGCTAAGAAAAGCCGAGCGCGCCAGTCACCCTCCAAGGAGGAGAGAGAAACAATTAGAGCCCAGAAACGAGCAGATTCACGGTGGAGGCATTTAAAGCTCTCATACCTTATCCAAATGGAGAAATGGGTTCTATTTTGAGGCAAAGGGGAAGCTTATGAATACTTTATAATGTTTGCATTAGAGCCTAGTCAGCATGAATAGATTGCATCCTTTGCGTGAGTAAGCCACTCCCCTGGTCAGCGGTTAGAAATTTTAAACATCTTCCCCGAAGCAAATTTCCTGGGGGTGGTTGAATCACCAATAAGGTGATTTAGAGGCAGACAGAAAACCTTAAGCAAGGAATAATGAACTACTTCATAAGCATCCCCTAGGCTCAGGAGTATACTTGGCTTCTGAATAGTGTTGAGCAGAAAACCGTTAGTGCAGCCCCATCCTGAAGCTGCGAGAAGACGGCTGTGAAAGAGTTTAAAGGGGAAACTCTCCCCTTGCCCACAACATCATTATCTTCTACCTTAAGTTGGGGTGGGATTCCTGGGAACTGATTTTGTCAGAAAAACAGGGGTTGGCACCATTTATTAAAATTCGAATTGCTGAATCAAAACTTCCAGAGAGAAAAACAACCTTTCCTAACATCCAGGCCCGTGATCAAGGGCAGGCTGTTATCAGAGTACGTTTTTCTTTCCAGTGAGTCAGAGAAGAGCTGGGTCTAAGTACCAAACACAGTAGCATCCTGCTGGCGATGCACATGTCTTCTCTGGAGACTGCTAGGGACTAAATTCCAAGCCTAATTTATCTCATTAAAGTGGCATTTGGCTTGAGGTTATTTTACAGTGTGAAAGTCACTCAATCATGTCCAACTCTTTACGACCCATGGATATACAGTCCATGGAATTCTCCTAGAATACTAGAATACTAGAGTGGGTAGCTGTTCCCTTCTCCAAGGGATCTTTCCAACCCAGTGACTGAACCCATGCCTCCCACACTGCAGGCAGATTCTTTACCGCCTGCTGAGCCACAAGGGAAGCCCAAGAATACTGGAGTGGGTAGCCTATCCCTTCTCCAGCAGCTCTTCCCAACCCAGGAACTGCACCAGGGTCTCCCAAACTGCAGTTGAGGTTCCCCCGGAAGCAGGTCTAGAGTTGGGTCATGAGCGTGTGCTCAGGCATGTCCGACCATGGACTGTAGCTCACCAGGCTCTTCTGTCCACGGAATTCTCCAGGTAAGAATACCGGAGTGGGCTGTCATGCCCTCTTCCAGGGGATCATCCTGACCCAGGAATTGGACCTGCATCTCCTTAGGCTCCTGTTTGGGCAGGTGGATTCTTGACCACTTGAGCCACCTGGGAACCTCCCTAGAGGTGGGTATCAGAACATAACAAGAAGTGATTCAGGGAAACATCAATAAAAACATGAGACAAGGAAAAGGAAGAGAGATTTTCAAGGTGTCATCATTAACCGGTTACCAGGACAGGCAACTGGAATTCAACCCCACTGAGGTATTTTGAGAACAGCTTCATACGTCTTCCACCTGAGTAAGGAGAGGTTGCTGTTTCCAAATACGAGCTCTCATCATGTGCCCTGCCTGGGGTGGAGGGAGGGGTCTTACTCGCCAGGCACCCCCAGCCTGCCCATCTGCAGCAGGGGGAGACAGCGGTGAGAAGAGAAGCTGGCGCTGCCATGGGAAGTCAAGCTCAGTGTGCACCGACACGGCACAGGCCAGGGGATGTAGGAAGAGCAGCAATTATAGCTGCGGCTACAAGAACAAAAGCCAGAAAGGAGGCGATGACAGCACCACGAGGTGGACTACAAGAAAGCAGAAAGCACGGGCTGTGAGTGCTCAATATCCAGATAATGGTGTTTGTTGGACTTCTGTCCGTCTCAGCGGCACCACCACTACCACTGCTGAGTGCCCCAGATGCCTATGTATGGGATGAAACTGGACTGCTCCGCTTAATAAAGGGGAGTGGAATTTGAAGAACTCTAAGAGAAGAAAAGTTATGACCAACCTAGATAGCATATTCAAAAGCAGAGGCATTACTTTGCCAACAAAGGTCCGTCTAGTCAAGGCTATGGCTTTTCCAGTGGTCATGTATGGATGTGAGAGTTGGACTGTGAAGAAAGCTGAGCACCGAAGAATTGATGCTTTTGAACTGTGGTGTCGGAGAAGACTCTTGAGAGTCCCTTGGAGTGCAAGGAGATCCAACCAGTCCATTCTAAAGGAGATCAGTCCTGGTGTTCTTTGGAAGGAATGATGCTAAGCTGAAACTCCAGTACTTTGGCCACCTCATGCGAAGAGTAGACTCATTGGAAAAGACTCTGATGCTGGGAGGGATTGGGGGCAGGAGGAGAAGGGGACGACAGAGAATGAGATGGCTGAATGGCATTACCAACTCGATGGACGTGAGTCTGAGTGAACTCTGGGAGATGGTGATGGACAGGGAGGCCTGGTGTGCTACGATCCATGGGGTCGCAAAGAGTTGGACACGACTGAGTGACTGAACTGAAGAGAATCAGGGGCTTTCCTGGTGGCTCAGTAGTGAAGAATCCATATGCTAATACAGGAGCCTCAGGTTCAATCCCTGGGTCACGAAGATCCCCTGGAGAAGGAAATGGCAACCCACTCCAGTATTCTTGCCTGGAAAACCCATGGAGAGAGGAGCCTGTATGCCTACAATCCATGAGGTCACAAAGAGACGCAACTTAAGTGACTAAACAACAACAAAGAGAATCAGGGAAGGGGACAGAAAGAAACCTGTGTTATTGGGTACTGTGTGAAGAGAGGAAGAGGAAAAACCATTCTGCTCCCCACCCCAAGCAGGGCAGCAGTATAAAAGACTGGAGGAATGTGTATAATGGGGGCTCTGTAATCTACAGTTTTTCTTATGTTTTAATATGGCATGAGTACATGAACATGCATTAAACTCCCTCTCCTTCTATTCTTCAAAATCTTCAGTAGAAACTACATTATTTACCAATGCTTTGGTCTGACTTGATTCTATGGAGCTCTAATTTCTCTGGGGCACGGAATGACAAGGGGAAGCTGACATCAGGTTACACCACTGTTCAGAGCACTTTTATAACAAAGTCCTGAAACAAGTGACCTGCAGGCTAATTTACTCTCAGATGTAGATTTTTGCTTCCCATATTCCCAACATCCAGCTATTTTTAAAAACTGATACCAAAGTTTTTCATATGAGAGATTTCATGTTAGATTTCCAACTTCTTCTGGAATATGAAACAAAACAAAAGATGTTGGCATACACAGGATAATTACCAAAAAATAATTAGCCAACCAGTAGGCATTATTTAGATTGTCACAGTCCCTATCATTCTTGTTTCCCAAAGATCACATATGCACTGATTTTTCCTTTCCCAGTAAAAATGTGTCTATCAAAAATGCAAAAAGGAAAAGTACTGCATGATTCCAGGGGAAAAAGGAATGTATACTTCTGCATGGAGATGTGAAGAAAAATCCTAGTGGTTTCTAGAGTCCTTGAGGATGACCTTTGTGTTTGAAAAGATTAATCTGATGGTGCTTTGGTTTTAAATATTAATGTTTGACTTATTCATGTTACAAATTTAAAAGCCTACTTTTTCTTTAAGCTTCTCAGTTCAACTTACAAATTTAATTCTATTTATAACCTAAAATTTAGCAACTGCTTTTAAGAGGGCTTACAGGAACATTTAGCTCCATTTATAAACAATTAATGCTCTTCAAGCATTTTAAAATTCATTTATAAATCTAATATATTTGATTTCCTTTAAGTACTTCAATTTTCTGACTTAAAACTTTCCAGAGTAATTAAACAAATCTCTCATATCAAACAAATTAAATTTATAAATACGGTAAACTAAATTCTTTTAAATAGTCCAACACTGTAGATTAATTTAGTAATATTTCAACCTAAAATCACATATCTAGATCAATTACTCAATTACACATTTTAAATTGGAATTATGAAACTGATCTGTTAGTGTACCAAATTCTAAGAATTATAAAACTTTAAATACCAAACACACACAGAAACACTTTATGTTAGTTCTGATTCTCTTAAATATTTTCTATATTTAATTTAAAACTTTGTCTGGTTAAAAAGATTATACAAAAGCTAACAAACACCACTATTGATCTTAACAGGACACTCACTGGATTCTTGGCAAAACTTAAGGGACATCCTGAAGTCCTATTAAACTCTACATAAGGGACTTCAAATTGATGCTGGTACTCACAGAACCAGGTTCCTAAGACTTTAGTCACATTATTTCTAAATTTTAAATCAGTACAGAGCCTATAACCACCACTTTGATGGTTCCATCACTTTGATTGAATTATATATTTCTTCAGGTCTTGATATCTGCTCTTTTGAGTCTAAAGACCTATTGTCCTAACAGCAGAATACACATTCCTTTCCTGTACTTCCTACCTCTGCCCCAACACTCTTACGAACATTAAAATGATATCCAAATGGATTCTGGAAATTCCAGGTCTAAGACAATGTCTAAGACAGCTGTACTGACAATGTGTGCTCTGGGAGATTACACCAGGGCCCCTTTTCATCTGTTACTGGTAGATATTCACTTTGGCCAACTATGAGTTACAGCTACAAGAATACAAATCTAAAGACTGTTAACAATGGATCTCAGGCAAGCTGCAAAAGTGCTCAAGTTAAAATGGTGGGGAAAAGAGGGATGTCTAGTTTAATTATTCTTTATTTGTAAGGGATCACCAACCCTTTCGAGAGGCTTCCCATGTGGCTCAGCAGTAAAGAATCTGCCTGCAATGCAGGGCCTACATGGGCTCGACCCCCAGGTCAGGAAGATCCCCTGGAGAAGGAAATGGCAACCCACTCCAGTAATCTTGCCTTGGAAATCCCATAGACAGAGGAGACTGGCAGGCTATAGCCTATTGGCTCACAAAAGAGACACGACTTAGCGACTCAAAAACTACCACCCTTCAGAGCATCTGATAAAAGTTTCAAACTCTCTGCATAGACAGACAAAGACACAAGCCCTTCAGTTAACAGTGTCCACGTTTTCACATTTCTCCTGGTATTCATAAATGGATACTAAGTGAAAAACAAACAAAAACCCTTGGACTAGATGGCTCTTTAAAGTACTTCCCAACATGGTCATGAAAAGTGACATATTACAGAGGAGATGTCAGAAATTTGATTCAGAGGATTGGTTTTCAAAATGATTAATCTAGAGAGCTTACCAAGTCACAACAGCATAAAGTTCAATGGAGACTGGACAGAGTAATTTTCTTATAAAAGTTTACAGTCTGTTCTAATTTTCATTAAACATGCATGTCAGAGGTAGGATGTGGTGGAAATATTAATCTACAAAGTTAAAACATTATTTTATTCAGTGCTCAGATGCAACCATGAGGAAACTTTTTATGATGGGTCTTCCAAGTAGAAGCATAGCTTTTATACAATGCAAAGTAGGAAGTTTATTCTTCATCTTCCATATAACTTTGAGATATAGGAAGTTTTTGGTTGGTTTCTTGGAGTGAGATACTGAAGAAAAAGCAGAAACAACTTCTCTGGAAGTCATGACCTCCGGTATTCCTCATCTGTCTGGGATAATGAAGGATTACTGGACAGCATAAGGGAGAAATACATGTTTTATGAATGAATGAATGAACATCTTAGTATTTCCTCTAAACCCATAATTTGAAATATACCTTGTAGCTTTCTATGAACTTCAGCAGTTGTTTCATCTATACACACTATACCATAGTATCTACTAAATAATTCTACTTCATATTATATTTTTAGCAAGTACATTTTGTCTAGTAACGTCAATTTCATTGAGTTAAAATTCCACACTGATAGAGCAAGTTACAGCTATCTTAGATTTTGTGTCTCCTCTGTGCTAAAAGCTCAAGGCAAACTCCTAACCTGGTTTTACCTTCTGGAGTATTTTTAGAGGTATGGTGTGTTTTTGAAACTATTTTATCTGTAGAGCCCCCAGAGCTAGGACTCCTGCATTGAACACATTTAAGGCTTAGGTTTAAGCTGGCTTTTAGAGTAGCACAGAACACAAAGCTCTGATGCATGAGGCCATCAACAAAAGCAACAGGCTTTCTTTAAAGTTTCAGCTCAATAAATGTTTGCTTTACGGAAAATCTTTGCTTTCTGTGACTCTGTTCACTCAAAAGCTCTCATTTTAAATCACGTTTTTTTTTAAAAGAATATCTTTATTGTTGTTGGTAGAGATAGGAATCACCAAGGTGCCTACAAAACAGTGGGGCTGCAGTGAACTTGAAAGGTAGGAGACTTGAACCCTGAAGCCTTGGACAAGTCCTTAAACCTCTGTGGCAGAAACAGAAAGAGCAAAACCTAGAACAGAAAGAGAACCAGAATGCATGGAGTAAATGTATTCAGCATTTGGACAGCTACCGTAAGACAAGCTCTGGAGGGAGGGTTCAGATCTACTCCAAAAGCGTTTAGAGTTTTTCTTTTTTTAAAATGTAGCAGAAGAGATGTCCATAAGGTGGGTTAAACCCAAGGATTCAGAGTCTGAAGGCCTTTTGTCTCCTCCTATAGGGACATTACTGATAAGGAAAGAAGCTGGCAAATCTCCTTGCATTCTCTCCCTTCAGGAAAAGTGGCCTAGAGGTAAAAACAACTTCTGTCAGGTTCCTCTGCACTGATGAAGCCAAACTTGCCAATATTTCAGTAAACATCTGCTTTTTACCCTTACTTCCGTTAGGGTCAAGTCCTTCTCTCAACACTGCATATTTTTCATAGAACTCCGATTAACAATTTGAAAAAAGAAATGCTTCATGTTTATGTTAAAAACATATCATATAGTAGGACCTAAAATCAGAATCTGCAAACCCATAAAATGCAAGCAAAATGACAAGTGAAGATACACTGGAAGATGTATTTTAGTCCAATCATATATAAAATTCAGAAATGATGCTAACTCAACAATCATTAAAAATGCTTTTACATATCTATCTACGCATCCAATTATTCACTCATTTCATTTATTCACTCATCATATACTAAGCTCCTGTTATGTGACAGGTAATGAGGGTAAAAAGATGAAAGGAACAGACACTCTTTTAAGAAGACATTGCTTGGAATCTGGCAGAGACAAATCACTGATCATAAGATAGTATACTAGAGATTACAGATGATGTTCTATGAGCAAAGAGAAGGCACATCTAGCTTAGACAGAGACGGGGTGGGAGCACTAAAGATTCCTGGAATAAAGGGATTTAAAGGATAAGCAGGAATTACTTGGGTAAAAAGAATACCATTTTAAAGTAGTTAACAGTTTTCTCACAGATAACAACAAAACACATTTCAAGTATGTAAAAGTTTTCCAAGTCTCATATAACCATGTGAGATTCAGATTTGATCTGAGCAAAGCCAATCAAATTATCGCTCTGAAGATCATGGGAAGTTGGCTTCACTTTTCCTAACAGAGGCCGCAGTGGTTCCTCCGACAGCCCAGTGGACATATGGGGCAAACTCTTGAGCAACTCAAAGAAATTCAGTTGGGAAAAGACAACAATTAAAATCCCATCTCTCCTGTGCAGGAGCAAGCATGCATGCACACAACCGCTCAGATACTGAGCCCAACAATCCTAAACATCGGAAGTAAAGTCAGATGCTATAAAGAGCAATATTGCATAGGAACCTGGAATGTTAGGCCCATGAATCAAGGCAAACTGAAAGTGGTCAAAAAGGAGATGGCAAGAGTGACCATAGACATTTTAGGAATCAGCAAACTAAAATGGACTGGAATGGGTGAATTTAACTCAGATGATGATTACATCTACTACTGGGGAAAGAATCCCTTAGAAGAAATGGAGTAGCCATCATAGTCAACAAAACAGTCTGAAATGTAGTACTGGGATGCAATCTCAAAAATGATAGAATGATCTCTGTTCATTTTTGAGGCAAATCATTCAATATTACAGTAATCCAAGTCTATGCCCTGACCAGTAATGCTGAAGAAGCTGAAGCAAATGGTTCTATGAAGACTTACAAGACCTTCTAGAACTAACAACCCCAAAAAAGTCCTTTTCATTATAGGCAACTGGAATGCAAAAGTAGGAAGTCAAGAAATACCTGGAGTAACAGGCAAATTTGGCCTTGGAGTACAGAATGAAGCAGGGCAAAGGCTAATAGAGTTTTGCCAAGAGAACTCACTGCTCATAGCAGACATCCTCTTCCAACAACACAAGAGAAGACTCCACACATGGACATCACCAGATGTCCATGAAATCAGAGAAATCAGATTGATTATATTCTTTGCAGCCAAAGATGGAGAAGCTCTATACAGTCAGCAAAACAATACCAGGAGCTGACTGTGAACTCCTTAGTGCCAAATTCAGGCTGAAATTGAAGAAAGTAGGGAAAACCACTAGACCATTCACAAAGGACCCAAATGAAATCCTTTATATTATACAGTGGAAGTGGGCAATAGATTTAAGGGACTAGATCTGATAGACAGAGTGCCTGAAGAACTATGGATGGAGGTTCATGACATTGTACAGGAGGCAGAGATCAAGACCATCCCAAAGAAAAAGAAATGCAAAAAGGCAAAATGGTTGTCTGAGGAGGCCTTACAAATAGTTGACAAAAGAAGAGAAGTGAAAGGCAAAGGAGTAAAGCAAAGACATACTCATTTGAATGCAGTTTCCAAGAATAGTAAGGAGACATAAGAAAGCCTTCCTCAGTGATCAATGCAAAGAAATAGAGGAAAACAATAGGATGGGAAAGACTAGAAATCTCTTCAACAAAGTTAGAGATACCAAGGGAACTTTACATGCAAAGATAGGCACAATAAAGGACAGAAATGGTATGGACCTAACAGAAGCAGAAGATATGAAGAAGAGGTGGCAAGAATACACAGAAGAACTATACAAACAAGATCTTCCTGACCCAGATAATCCTGATAGTGTGATCACTCACTTAGAGCCAGACATCCTGGTGTGCGAAGTCAAGAGGGCCTTAGGAAGCATCACTATGAACAAAGCTAGTGGAGGTTTCGGAATTCTAGTTGAGCTATTTCAAATCCTGAAAGATGATGCTGTGAAAGTGCTGCACTCAAATATGTCAGCAAATTGGGAAAACTCAGCAGTGGCCACGGGACTGGAAAAGGTCGGTTTTCATTCCAATCCCAAAGAAAGGCAATGCCAAAGAATGCTCAAACTACTGGATAATTGCACTCATCTCACATGCTAGCAAAGTAATGCTCAAAATTCTCCAAGCCAGGCTTCAACATTACGTGAACTATAAAATTCCAGATGTTCAAGCTGGATTTAGAAAAGGCAGAGGAACCAGAGATCAAATTGCCAACATCCGTTGGATCACTGAAAAAGCAAGAGAGTTCCAGAAAAACATCTACTTCTGCTTTATTGACTATGCTAAAGCCTTTCACTGTGTGGATCACAACAAACTGTGGAAAATTCTTCAAGAGATGGGAATACCTGACCACTTGACCTGCTTCCTGAGAAATCTGTATGTAGGTCAGGAAGCAACACTTAGAACTGGACATGGAAATATAGACTGATTGAAAATCGGTATAGTACGTCAAGGCTGTATGTTGTCACCCTGATCATTTAACTTATATGCAGAGGATGTCTAGTGAAACGCTGGACAAGATGAAGCACAAGCTGGAATCAAGACTGCCAGGAAAAATATCAATAACCTCATATATGCAGATGACACCACCCTTATGGCAGAAAGTGAAGAGGAACTAAAGAGCCTCTTAATGAAAGTGAAAGAGGAGTGATAAAGTTTGTTTAAAACCCAATTCAGAAAATTAAGATCATGGCATCTGGTGGGGAAATAGATGGGGAAACACTTCATGGCAAATAGATGGGGAAACAATGGAAACAGTGACAGACTTTACTTTGGGGGGGCTCCAAAATCACTGCCGATGGTGACCGCAGCCGTGAAATTAAAAGACACTTGCTCCTTGGAAGAAAAGTTATGACCAACCTAGACAGCATATTAAAGAGCAAAGACATTACTTTGCCCATAAAGGTCCGTCTAGTCAAAGCTATAGTTTTTCCAGTAGTCATATAAGGATGTGAGAGTTGGACTATAAAGAAAGCTGAACGCCGAAGAACTGTTGCTTTGAACTGTGGTGTTGGAGGAGCCTCTTCAGAGTCCCTTGGACAGCTAGGAGATCCAACCAGTCCCTCCAAAAGGAAGTCAGTCCTGTATATCTATTGGAAGGACTGATGCTGAAGCTGAAACTCGAATACTTTGGCCACCTTATGCGAAGAACTGACTCATTTGAAAAGACCCTGATGCTGGGAAACATTGAATGCGGGAGAAGGGGATGACAGAGGACGAGATGGTTGGATGGCATCACCGACTCAATGGACATGAGTTTGCATAAACTCTGGGAGCTGGTGACGGACAGGGAGGCCTGGCGTGCTGCAGTCCATGGGGTCGTTAAGAGTTGGACACGACTGAGTGAGTGAACTGAACAATCCTAAAACCCTATCCTTGCAAAAGATTCATGTCCCCACTAACCAGTGAAGTAAATTAAAGAGCAAGGGAAGCTATCTTTTGAAAATAAATGAAATGCTTAACAAGGAAGATAATTCTTGAGACTCTCTGCATGTTGCAACTGAGCCAGAGGAGCTGTACTTTGTCTTTCCTACTGGCTGAATTCACGTTTGTTTTCAGCTCACTGGACCTTTATCTATACTAATTGGAACATCCTTCCTGCCAGGGTTTAGCATTACCAGATTATTTCTGTAGGTACCGATTTAATAATGGCCTTGACATTAAAGTTTCTATCTATCGGGTCACATAAAAGTCAACTAAAATGGGCTGCAAAAAGAGAAGAGTTTGGAAAATCAAAAAGAGTGGGAGGGCAGAAACAGCACTGTCAATGCACTTGGCTCCAGTTATCAGCACAGCTTATTCAAAGTCTACTGAGTGTTTCCACTGAGTCTCCTGACTGATGAGAAAAAGCTCAAGAGGGAGGAGAAGGCTGCAGTCTATCTAGCTTCTCGAATCTCCCAGGCACTGAATCGAACATTCTCATCTCAGTGGATAGAGAGAAACAAGCTAGTCTCCAAAAATCAATTCTGGAGTCTTTCTCAAAGGCCGTTTGGCTACACCAGTGAAACTTAGACAGGAAGCATTTATACAGGGCTTTCCCTATGGCTCAGATGGTAAAGAATCTGCCTGCAATGAGGGAGACTGCCTGCAATGTTCAATCCCTGAACTGGGAAGAACCACTGGAGAAGGGAATGGCTACCTACTCCAGTATTCTTGCCTGGAGAACTCCATGAACAGAGGAACCTGGCGGGCTACAGTCCATGGGCTCGCCAAGAGCTGGACACGACTGAGTGACCCCCCCACACACAGGAAGCACAGACTCCCAGACTTTCAGGAGAGCATAAAGGCACGAAGTGATGACCAAGATTTAGGTTTTCCAAGCCCATGTTGAATTCTGCCTTTGTCTTTCCTACTGGCTGAATTCACGTTTGTTTTCAGCTCACTGGACCTTTATCCGTACTAATTGGAACATCCTTCCTGCCAGGGTTTAGCATTACCAGATTATTTCTGTAGGTACCGATTTAATAATGGCTTTGACATTAAAGTTTCTATCTATTATAATACTGCCTGAATTCTGCAGGAATCAGACAAGTAATTCAGGGAAGCAAGGATGGACACTACTAGAGAGTGGAGAGAACTGTGGCAAGCTGAAGCACTCCAGCTCTATAGAAATGCCAGTCACCGTTCAACATCAGCCCAATGGTTTGTCGCCACAGCATGGAGGTCCAGTATGGACACATCTTCTGATGTTTCAAGAGAAGTGGAAATATAAATTTTAACATGAATTTCTCCAACTTTTATAATGTTGGCAACAATATAAAAAAATCTGGGTCAAACAGAAATAGACCTGGTGTCTGGTGCAGCTGAGAGATCAATGGTTTGCATCATCTGATCAAGCCATTTTTTTGACGTGCACCATTTTCCAAGTTTTTACTGATTTTGTTTCAATAGTGCTTCTACTTTTTGTTTTTGTTTTTTGGCTGTGAGGCATATGGGATCTTAGCTCCCCTAAACCAGGGATTGAACCTGTCCATACCCTCTGCATTGAAAAGCAAAGTCTTAATCACTGGGTTGTCAGGGAAGTCCCCTGACAAAAGTTTTAAGGCAAGTGTTTGCAGATCATCTAAGCAGCAGAAAATATGGCAAAGTAGAGGCCCAGCTAAAACTTAGGTACCTGAACTGCTCCTCTAACCCAGAAGGACCTGCAGAAGCTTTCCAGCTAGACTCGGATATAAATACCTTTTATGTTTTCTCTTCTTTTCTCAAAGCAAACTTAATATTAGGTTCAATTCTTAATATTAGGTTCTTCCCAAGGAAGAGAAATAAAAAGGGAACTAGTCTGGGTGTTTTATAAGGATTCTGGGGGCATGTGGCACTATCAAATAGTCTGCATTGAATATCTACACTCAGTCTTATTTATTGAAATAAGTTTTTTGGTTCTCTCTGCTTCTCAAGACGAGTTGCTCTCAGAGATGTTAGGGCCAAATGATCTGAGTCTCCTGATTAGCTTTATTGACAAAATGAGGGGTTTTAAAACTTGGCTTTCTTTAGCATTTCAGGGACTGAAAGAATGATTTCCACACACAAGGACATGCCAGCTGAATATCATGATGGTCAAAAGTTTCTTGAAGGTGGGCTTCCCTGGTGGTTGAGTGGTTAAGAATCCACCTTGCAATGCAAGAGACACTGGTTTGATGCCTGGTCTGGGAGGATCCCCCATGCTGCAGAGGAGCTAAACCAGTGTGCCACAGCTATTGAGCCAGCACTCTGGAGACCATGGGCCACAACTACTTAAGCCTGTGTGCCTAGAGTCTGTGCACAACAGGAGAGGCCACCGCAATGAGATGGCCGCCTATTGCAACGAAGGGTGGCCTCCACTCGCTGCAACTAGAGAAAGCCCCTGTGCAGCAACAAAGACCTACCACAGCCAAAAATATAAGTAAATAAATCTTAAAAAAAAAAATGTTTGGGGCTAGAAATAAAAAAATCTGTATGCAGGTCAGGAAGCAACAGTTAGAACGGGACACGGAACAACAGAATGGTTCCCAAATAGAAAAAGGAGTACGTCAAGGCTGTATATTGTCATCCTGCTTATTTAACTTATATGCAGAGTACATCATGAGAAACACTGGGCTGGAAGAAGCACAAGATGGAATCAAGACAGATGGGAGAAATAACAATAACCTCAGATATGCAGATGACACCACCCTTATGGCAGAAAGTAAAGAACTAAAGAACCTCTTGATGAAAGTGAAAGAGGAGAGTGAAAAAGTTGTCTTAAAGCTCAACATTCAGAAAACTAAGATCATGGCATTTGGTCCNAAAAAAAAAATGTTTGGGGCTAGAAATAAAAAAATCTGTATGCAGGTCAGGAAGCAACAGTTAGAACGGGACATGGAACAACAGACTGGTTCCCAAATAGAAAAAGGAGTATGTCAAGGCTGTATATTGTCATCCTGCTTATTTAACTTATATGCAGAGTACATCATGAGAAACACTGGGCTGGAAGAAGCACAAGATGGAATCAAGACAGATGGGAGAAATAACAATAACCTCAGATATGCAGATGACACCACCCTTATGGCAGAAAGTAAAGAACTAAAGAACCTCTTGATGAAAGTGAAAGAGGAGAGTGAAAAAGTTGTCTTAAAGCTCAACATTCAGAAAACTAAGATCATGGCATTTGGTCCCATCATTCATGGCAAATAGATGGAGAAACAGTGGAAACGGTGGCAGATTTTATTTTCTTGGGCTCCAAAATCACTGCAGATGGTGACTGCAGCCATGAGATTAAAAGACACTTACTCCTTGGAAGGAAAGTTATGACCAACCTAGAAAGCATGTTAAAAAGCAGAGACATTACTTTGCCAACAAATGTCCGTCTAGTCAAGGCTATGGTTTTTCCAGTGGTCATGTATGGATGTGAGAGTTGGACTATAAAAAAGCTGAGCACTAAAGAATTGATGCTTTTGAACTGTGGTGTTGGAGAAGACTCTTGAGAGTCCCTTGGACTGCAAGGAGATCCAACCAGTCCATCCTAAGGAAGATCAGTCCTGAATATTCATTGGAAGGACTAATGCTGAAGCTGAAACTCAAAGAGCTGACACATTTGAAAAGACCCTGATGCTGGGAAAGATTGAAGGCAGGAGGAGAAGGGGATGACAGAGGATAAGATGGTTGGATGGCATCACTGACTCAGTGGACATGAGTTTGAGTAAATACCAGGAGTTGGTGATGGACAGGGAGGCCTGGCATGCTGCAGTCCATGGGGTCACAAAGAGTCAGACACGACTGAGTGACTGAATTGAGAAATCAAAGTTAAGGGTCGTAAGGGAGGATTTCACAGCCCCTAGGTCTGGTTCTGCGAAGTGGGCGGTCCAGTGGATGAGGGAGGGAAAATGCTTTACTCTGGACAGGCAGGGGTTGCGCCCTTCATTCTGAGAATCATCAGGAATGCAGGGCACAGGCTTGAGCACACTGAAGTACTGGAGTCGAGTGGCTTCACACTTTGTCCAGTAAAAATTTCCTTAATGCCTACTTCAAAGTCAGGTATTGGTCTAGGTGCTAGGGAACAGTAGCAAGTTACACACAGTTTCTGCCACCACTGAAAAAAACGATTCTCACCAAATAAATGTGTACTGTAACGTCAGACCATGGCAAGCGCCACATGAGAGAAAGGACAGAAGGATACATGAGTCATGACAGGATAATAAGGCTGCTTCAGGGAAGTGTTCTCTAAGGTCACAGAGAGCATTTCCTGGACACGGGAAGGAACAAGAAGCACGTCATAACCCTGCCTTCTCATCCCCCTTCACCCTGGAGGGAAGGGCAGTTGGAAACCCAGCCGAACTAGCTAAAACTCATGTAGGCAGACTTAGTTAGGGCTCAGTTTCCTCACCTGTACATCAGGGATAATATCAGCCACCCACCACCAAGTTTAAACACGGATGTGACAATGATGCCCTGTGCTGTGTAGAGCGAGCTTGGGACAGAGTTACCGCATCAGCCGAAGTCACTGTCGTCACTGTCCCCAGAACAGCGTCACCACCTCCAAGGAACCCCTTGGCTGCAGTCAGCTCCTTTCCCCTTTCCTCTCCCTTAGATTGGTGGCACAGAGCAGGCGCTGGGAACATGCCTGTAGCCAGTTCTTTTGCAGGAGGGTGTTATACTGGAGACATGCTGGGGTTGAGGAAGCTAAAGAGTTCTTTCTTTTTTAATTAAGTTTTATTGGAGTAGAGTTGCTTTACAATGTTGTATTAGTTTCTACTGTACAGCAAAGTGAATCGGCTGTGAGTGTACATGTATCTGCTCTTTTCTGGATTTCCTTCCCACTTAGGTCACCACAGAGCACTGCGGAGAGTTCCCTGCACTGTACAGTAGGGTCTCATGAGTTACCTGGGTTACACATAGTATTTCCCTGGTGGCTCAGCAGCAAAGAATCCGCCTGCAGTGCATGAGCTACAGTAGACATGGCTTCGACCCCCGGGTTGGGAAGATCCCCTGCAGAAAGGCACGGCAACCCACTCCAATATTCTTGCCTGGAGAAGTCCCCATGGACAGAGGAGCCTGGCAGGCTACAGTCCATAGGGTCCCAAAGAGTCAGAAACGACTGAAGTGACTTTACAGACAGATATAGTATCAATAGTGTATATATGTCAATCCCAATCTCCCAATTCATCCCACCCCCTTTCCCTCCTTGGTGTAAAGAGTTCTTTTTGAACCAAAGTAAGGAGCAGAATTCCAGTTTAGCTTCTTTCCTCCTTTCTACATATATAGTTAAAATTTACTCACTAACAAAGAATTAGAAAGGACCTTTCAAAGGCATTTGTTGGACTGCACTATTTCCTAAAGAGGATTTCTTTGGGGTTAAAACAAAAAACTCTGTCTTTCTGTTACAGAAAAACTAAGAAAAAATTAACAGTTGTGTTAAATAGAGTCTTTTGAAATGGTATTGCTATCATGAGACTTGACTTTGGGTTATATGGGTTGATGATTGCCAAAACGTTGAATGGTAAAACTTTCCAATAGAAAAAATCGTAACTTCTGTGAAATGGATAAAATGTTCCCAATATATATTTGATGAATAAAGTCTAACACTAGTTGAATAGTGACTGCCAGATTTTTATAAAAGCTTGCACTATCCCACACAGAAATGACATGTCAAATAACAAGATCTAGCACTAAATACGTTTTGCAAACCCTTGCTAAGTTGTATTCAAACTTAGAGCAATAGGCACTATATGTTCATGTATATCTAATCCTTTGGACTGCTGTATTTAACGACTCAACACTCCACAGTCTGTCT
Organism: Redunca redunca; assembly: GCA_006410935.1. Taxonomy (NCBI): domain Eukaryota; kingdom Metazoa; phylum Chordata; class Mammalia; order Artiodactyla; family Bovidae; genus Redunca; species Redunca redunca. The sequence continues at coordinate 246,874 of SJYQ01001573.1, read as the reverse complement.
CCTGATATCCCTTACTTTCTTTTTTAATTTGCAACACCTGTCTTATTTCATCTATGTCCCTGTGTATATATGTACATATTATGCATAGTATTAATGCCCTATTTCCCCTCAAAAGACTGCATGATCCTCTTTGTTGAAAGACTCAATAATTTAAACCATACAATGAAAATTTTTTTGATAAGATAAATTTTTCCATTTAAAAAATGTATATTCATTTCTTAGCCATGAGCCCATATTTGTGCTCAGATGCTCTTAAAACAAGGATTAACTGCAGTTTATGTGTCAAGAGGAAAAAAAAAGAAGAGTTCACAAAACCACCATGCAGGAACAAGAGAAAGGGGGTCAGGGTAATGATGCTCACGTCCTCATAACCAGTGAAAGTGAAAGTCGCTCTGTTGTGTCCGACTTTTTGCAACCCATGGACTATACAGTCCCTGGAATTCTCCAGGCCAGAATACTGGCGTAGGTGGCCTTTCCTTTCTCCAGGGGATCTTTCCAACCCAGGGATTGAACCCAGGTCTCCCACATTGTAGGCAGATTCTTACCAGCCGAGCCACAAGGGAAGCCCACACCAGTGACACTCGTATTTAACAGCTCAAGGTCAACAAGGTAAAATGCCAACATACCAAAACACTTGCCACCAAGCAAACACGGCCTGGGGCTCAGAAATCAAAAGCATATGCCTTGAGACACTCATGTAACAAGCAGCTTCCCACAGGAGAAGTGCCAGAGCACTCACTCAGTCACAATTTCATCAATATTATGTTCACTTTACTTTACTTTTTAAAGGCAAAATGCAAAACACTTAAGGTGAATATGGTACAAATATAATTCTAAGGTATAACATTCTCTTTCGAGTGGCTAGCCAAGTGCCACTTCTCTCTCATTCTGAGCCAATCATCAAGTCATCTAGAAAGAAATATGTACACAAGTCTCAAATATTAAAAATTCAGCTCTAACCTGAGCTCTATCGTTTAACAGCTTAAGTCCTCGGACATGTCATTTACATTCTTGGAGCCTCAGTTTCCTTATTTGTTAAACAGGGTCAATACCATGGAGAATTAACAAGGTTTAGGAGTAGTGAAAGCAAAGCATGATTTCTGGCAAGTAGGAATGTGACACAGTATCTACTGAGATGATCATTTGATTTTTGACTCACACCTCTAACAAGCAAAATCCTACCAGTACCTTCCCTGTTGTAAGAACATAGCTACATCCTTGTGATCAGAGTTCTGGGGCTTTATCTGGAGGTTAAAAGGGACAATAGGTGGCAAGGGAAGGAAAGTGGGTTAAGCTTCCTTCAAATGAGGAGGTAAATAGGGTGCCCAAGTGCATTTTCTACTTGGTTCCTGAAAGGGCAAACAAAATCCTCAGCTCAGAACCTGGATGAATGTCTGTTGTGTCCAGCTTGCCTTTAAAATGGATCACACTGACTTAAATAATGAGTCGGTGGCAACCAATACAGGTAATAACCAGGACACTGACAAAGAATGTCAAAACTGGGCTTCCCTGGTGGCTCAGTGGTAAAGAATCTGCCTGCCAAGGCAGGAGATACAGGTTCAAACCCTGATCTAGGAGGACCCCACATGCTGCGGAGCAACTAAGCTCGTGTGCCACAATGCCTGAGCGTGCTCTAGAGCCTGGGAGCCGCACACTACCACTGAAGCCACACAGCCCAGAACCCAGGCTCCCCAAGAGAAGCCCCTGCAGGGAGAGCCCACACACCCAGAACCCAGGCTCCCCAAGAGAAGCCCCTACAGGGAGAGGCCCACACCCCAGAACCCAGGCTCCCCAAGAGAAGCCCCTGCAGTGAGGAGCCCACACGCCCAGAACCCAGGCTCCCCAAGAGAAGCCCCTGCAGGGAGAGGCCCACACCCCAGATCCCAGGCTCCCCAAGAGAAGCCCCTGCAGGGAGAGGCCCATACCCCAGATCCCAGGCTCCCCAAGAGAAGCCCCTGCAGGGAGAGGCCCACATGCCCAGAACCCAGGCTCCCAAGAGAAGCCCCTGCAGTGAGGAGCCACACGCCAGGCCTAGAGAGCAGCCGCCGCTTGCCACAGCTAAAGAAAAGCAATAAAGATGCAGCACAGCCAAATAAATGAAAAGAACTGAGTAAGGTCTCAGGACTTCATGGGAAACCTCAGGAAGACATCATCTCCATCCCAATAACTTGGGTTGGGCATCTCTCCACTTTGGCAGAAAGGGCCTAGTCTCAGATTTAATCTGAATTTTGAACAAAGAGGAAATGTAAGATTCATGCATCCAATTATAATAGAACAAATTCATACCTAGCACTTAAATGCGGGACCCACACTAACTCCGTGTGGAGATTTCTTTGAGTGTAAGGCAGTGCAGGCACTGTTTCATTACAGTGACATCTCGGCATCTTCTTGCATCACACCTTCAAGCCCATAGCACATTCCAGAATTCAACTTGTGTGGCGCTGGGACAGGGTCACCAGCTACCCCAATTCACTCCCCTGCAAAGACACTAACCATTCTAAATTCAACTCATCAAGGAAAGGTTTCTGCTTAAAATGAAACTCAAAAAGGTGAGTCACTCTTTATCACCATCAGAAAGATAACTTTAATACTGAAACTTTGGGCTATGAAATGCCTCCTCTGATGCCACTCAAAAACAAAAGGGCATGAGTAACTATAGCCACAGACATCAAAAGGCACTCCTCAGGTGACTGCGCAAGCAGCAGCAGGATGGAAATGGAAAATCTCCTTAATCCAGAGCTTATTTATGTGTCAGCCATTGTCCTAAACACATCATTAAGTATCATCCGTTTAGTCCTGACCACAACACACCGATATGATTATCCCCCTTTTTTAAGATGAAGATATGCATAGTTACAGGGATTAATACATTGTTGAGGAAATGTTAAATGGCAGAGCTGAGGCTCCAAGGCCCAAGTTCTTCACCCTAGTGGCACAAGCCTGGCATCCCAGCCAGAGGCTGTCTGGGCTACCACTTCTCTCTTGAGCCTCTGAAGTACTGGTCATCAACCAGCCACCCTACCTTCTGCTCTTCTACCACTTCTACTGACTGTAATTACCGTATCTTTCATCCTGGATCCTGGGAGGAAAACAGAAACCATACCAAGCATCTTGCCAGAGACCTGGATAGAAGGAACTAGTTAAATGGGTGTTGTGGAATCAAAAAAGTAAACAGGGAACAGTGAGTTAATGCAGAAGTAAAAACCCGAGGAAGGAACCACCACCTTTAGGAAAGACATGGAAGCACTCTAGAAGCTTGGAGAAGGGGCTCTCTGAGCTGCGTGCACACATCTGGGGAGTGGGTGTTGGCCAGCTGGTGCTGGACATGTCAAAACAACAAACCAACTGGAGGACCGCAGCCAGGACCACAGCAAGCACAGAGGGAAGAGCAACCCCTCCTTCCCATCTCCAGCAACGCATCTCCCCGCAGCGCTACCGGAGCCACCTTCAAGGGCTGAGTCCAAGTCCAAACACCAAGTGGAGGACACAGCGTGAGTCTGGAGTTGGAGACAAAGCATAGTGATAAGCAGCACACATCCCCTCGGGGGGAGAGGGGCACTGGTAAATGGAGTAACAGAGCAACCCCCAGGTACCCACCACCAATGACCCCGTCCCCTCACTTAATGATGAAGTGTGACCCGCACTAATGCCAACTGAAGAGGTAGCTCCCGTTTCATCTGGCTCCCACTGAACAGCTTCATGAATGGAAGAACATCAGCCTGTGTGGATGCCCACAACATGTAAATACTGTACTAAGAACTGTATCATATGCATCTTAACATTTAATCTTCACGTAACAGTCAGTTCTGCTATAGCTCAACATAGGCATTCTTAAAAATCACTGTGTCATGGGATACCCCTGGCAATCCAGTGGTTAAGCCTCCATGCTCCCAAAGCACACGGGTTCGGTCCCTGGTCAGGGAACTAAGGCCCTGCATGTTGTGACCTAAGAACAGAAAGAAAAGAAACAAAAAGAACAGAAAGAAAAGAAAATCACTGTGCAACGCAAAAATCCCACAACAAAGACCACAGGGCTCATGGGAAAATTGTGAGGATCTAACTCTCACAAAATTTTGTCAATGACACAGAGAAACCTAATGAAAAGAAGAGCACCATTTTATACATGCTAAATGATCAAGATATACTGTAATACATATGTATCAAACTTCATGCAACTTTACCTGGAAAAAGGCCCAGTTTCCTTGTGGAAATGGGTGGGTATCAGATGGGCACAGCTCAGGTTTTACCAGGAGGTGATGAAGGGAGAGATGGTTGGATGGCATCATTGACTCAATGGACATGAGTTTGAGCAAGCTCCAGGAGTTGGTGACGGACAGGGAAGCCTGGTGTGCTGCAGTCCATGAGGTTGCAAAGAGTCGGACATGACTGAGCGACTGAACTGATGGAGGGAGGGTTATCTGAAACCAGACGGACAGTTGTGACAGCAGATGAGGGTGGCTGGGGCTTACCACCCTAGCAGAGAACTGAGGCAGCCGGCGGATTTCTGATCCGTGAGTTTATGATCTGCATATTCCTGTGAGGCCTGGCCAGCTGGCTGTAGGCTTCAGTGTTCACCAAATGCCCCTTGCAGACAAAACCTTGCATAAGCGAACACAAAAACCTATGTTATGATCAAATTTCTCCCTGACTAAGTATACTAGAACAAATTAATGGGTTCAAAACAAATAAATGGTTTCAATATAATTACAGCAGAACTGATTATAGTCTGCAGGCCAGGTAGTATGAACTCCGATTTTATGGATGAGGAAACTGACTCAGAAAAGATTAAACAGTTTGCTAAAATTTCTCTTAAAGAAAAAAAAAAAAAAGGCCATGACCATCACTGTATTTTCTCATCTCAGGTACATCACCTGACAGTAGTGGAAGCGACAGAACCTGAGGGCAGTGACGTTTTCCAGGTGGTGCGAGTATCCCAGGATGGAGAGACCTCCATCTTCTGTAGGTCTAAGTTCAAGGGAGAGCTGCTGAGCAAAGGAATTCATGTCTCTTGCACACTTTCTCATAAATGTCCTTTTAGACCTGAGTCAAAGTGATCCGCAAAAGATGACAACAATTGACACCCAGGGAAGAAGCTTTAAAGGTCCAGTTTATTGACAAAATAAAATGTAACATGACTTGCTGCTGCTGCTGCTGCTAAGTCACCTCTGTTGTGTCCGACTCTGTGCGACCCCATAGACGGCAGCCCACCAGGCTCCCCCGTCCCTGGGATTCTCCAAGCAAGAACACTGGAGTGGGTTGGCATTTCCTTCTCCAACGCATGAAAGTGAAAAGTCAAAGTGAAGTCACTCAGTCGTGTCCGACTCTTAGCGACGCCATGGACTGCAGCCTACCAGGCTCCTCCGTCCATGGGATTTTCCAGGCAAGAGTGCTGGAGTGGGGTGCCATTGCCTTCTCCAACATGATTTTCTAATGATTTATAATGATTTTAACATGATTTATACTCTGCTACTGGCTTCTCTAGTGGCTCAGACAGTCAAGAATCTACCTGCAATAATGCCCCGGGTCAGGAAGATCCCCTGGAGAAGGAAATCGCAACCCACTCCAGTCTTCTTGCCCAGAGAACTCAGCAATTAACACACACAGGCTTCCCAGGTGGTGCTACTGGTGAAGAACCCATCTGCCAACGCAGGAGACATAAGAGACATGAGTTCGATGCCTGGCTAAGGGAGATCCCTGGGAAGAGGGCATGGCAACCCACTTGAGTATTCTTGCCTAGAGAATCCATGGACAGAGGAGCTTGGTGGGTGACAGCCCACTGGGTTGCAAAGAGTTGGACAAGAATGAAGCAACTTAGTATGCATGCATACTCTGCTACAGTGATCTTTCCAAAACTACAGGTCAATGTCATTTCCAAGCTTAATGCTCTTCAGTGGTTCTCCAACACCCAAAAGATAAGGTCCAAAATCCTTTTATGGGGTGGGGTCCTCCTACATAGGTCACCTGCTTCCATATCAGCTAAGTCCTTACCTGAAACCCATGCTGACCTGTTTGCTTTTCCACACACACCAGGTCATTTCAGAGCTACATACGTTGGCCACACTGATTCCTCAGTTCAGTGCCCGAGTCCTCTGCACCTGACTTCTGAACACCAGTCCACCGCTGCTCACACGCTCCTGATAGGATCCGCTCCCCCACATCTTCTGGCAAAAGGGGCCACTTCTTTTCTGCTTCCCCACCATGCCCTACACTAGCTCCTATCACAGCACTCTGCAGGAATATTTGCATGAAGGCTGACTTTATTTTAACTGCCTTTATTTTATCTGAAGGTACCGACCATATCTGAAAAATCTCTGCATCCTGAACACCTAGCTCACTACCTGGTATCTAAATGTGTCATTGATGGTTAAGGACTGAATGAATAAATCAAAGGCTATCACAACAGTGACATCAGGGTGATTCAGCTGCAACCTTTGCTTTCTTCCATCTGAAATCTGGAAAAGACTCTCAGCTCCTCTAAATAAGTTTCTGTGTAAAACCTACTGAATTTTTAAAGGTAGGTATTATAGGCTGAATATTTGTATGTCTCCTGACCCCCAATGCGATAATATCTAGAGGTAAGACTGCTGGGAGGTGACAAGGTTAAGATGAGGTCATGAGGGTGGGGCTCACGATGGGGTGAGTGCTCTCGTAAAAGGAAGACAGAAAACTGTTCATGCACATGTGCCAAGGAAAGGCCATGTGAGCTCACACTGAGGTGGCTATCTACAAACCAGGGACTGGGTCCCTACCAGGAACCGAATCAGTGGGCACCTCCCATCTTGGACCTCTCATCCCCAGAACTGAGAGAAATGAATGTCTGCTAGTGAACCCACCTAGTCTGTGATATTTTGTTACAGCAGTCCAAACAGACTAAGAGAGTGATTGCTAGGTGTGTCACATGACTTTGCCAAGATGAAGGTAGCCTGGGTATACCATCTTGTATCAAGGTGTAAGATTTTTAAGGACAGAAATCTCAGATGCTTAGCTTGAAAGGCACAGTCAATGAAATACAGATAGTACTGATGAAGTGAAAATTAAACTATAGGAAATGCTCACCCAGGTTGAATTATTAAATGAATTATTTGCATAAAAAACTCTGCAGACAATAAACACTTCTTTACAGAATCTGAGGACTGTCAGAAAACTCTTCCCTTCTGGTGTGAGGTTAACAAACTCTTTTTAAGTACAGCAGCCAGTCATCCCCTGGAGGAGGGAATGGCAACCCACTTCAGTATTCTTACTGGGAAAATACCATGGACAGAGGAGGCTGGTGGGTTACAGCCCGAGGGGTGGCAGAGATTAGGACACAACTGAGCATGCATGCAGCCAGTCACCCAGTCCTACACTGAGGCCAACTGAAATCAAAATACCATCAAAGGTTTGCAGACACCAGATCTATGATTTTATAATGCAGATGGCTCACTTAATAGCTTGCTGGGAGTTCTGCTGGATCCACATTCCTCAAGAGATCTTTTGCACTCAAGGGTGGCTCACTCTCCCTGGGCAGCAAAGGAACAAATCATAAACCATATGATGGAATAACCAGCCCCCTAGACAGCATATTAAAAAGCAAGAGACATCACTTTGCCAACAAAGGTCCATATAGTCAAAGCAATGATTTTTCCAGTAGTCACGTATGGATGTTTGAGAGTTGCACCATAAAGAAGGCTGAGTGCCAAAGAATTGATGCTCTCCAATTGCGGTGTTAGAGAAGACTCTTGAGAGTCTCCTGGACAGCAAGGAGATCAAATCAATCAATCCTAAAGGAAATCAGTCCTGAACATTCATTGGAAGGACTGATACTGAAGTTGAAGCTCCAATACTTTGGCCATCTGATGCAAAAAACCGACTCATTGGAAAAGACCCTGACACTGGGAAAGATTAAAGGCAGGAGGAGAAGGGGATGACAGAATGAAATGTACAAGGTATAGTACGCATGGTCTTCTGGAGAAGGCATAATCTTAAAAAAATATCCCCCCCAAAAGTCTAGTTTTTTCCCTCCATTTGGGTTGTGCATGAAGAAAAGATAAGTCCTGAGCATCATTCTGACAGCTTAGTATCTAAGATGGATAGAGGCAAATGTATCCTCATTTGTGAAAGATGGCCACACTGATGCTCTAGGCCTGTTTCCAAGTGCCTAAGGAAGATTTCCATGGCACACTTCACAGTTGGCTCAAACATCCTTCACTGATCTTTTTCCCACAAAGATGTTGATCTGTTCCCAATCTCTACTTCCTATAATGTAATGATCACCACCCTAGTTAGAGTCAATACCTCAAACTCTCAAATCCTTTTTCCTGTCTCCTTTTATCTCCCCTGCCACAAAAATCTCATAACTTTTTCCTTTAAAATATTGTTCAGTCACTAAGTCGTGTCTGAATCCTTGCCAACCCTGTGGATTGCAACAGGCTCCCCTGTCCTTCACTATCTCCTGGAGTTTGCTCCTATTCATGTCCATTGTGTTGGTGATGCTATCTAACCATCTCGTACTCTGCTGCTCCCTTCTCCTTTTGTCTTCAATCTTTCCCAGTGTCATTAAAGTATCAGGGGAAGGTAAACCATACACAACATCAGTTGACCATGCTTTGGAACCAGAGCATTCATCACAGAGCTGGCTGGCTGGTCTTTAAAATCCCTGTCCCCTCTCCGTGGGGTGGAGTGTTGCTAAGAAGTGCTGCCCACTCAGAGGTCCTACTTCTCAGTCCCACTACTTGCAGTAAGCTGTGGAACTATGAATTAGTTCTGGACCGTGGAATGTGAGCAAAAATGATGTGTACCACTTGTAGGGCAGAACCATGGAAAACCTCTTTGACGTCCCTTTGAAAGTGAAGTTGCTCAGTCACGTCCGACTCTTTGTGACCCTGTGGACTGTAGCCCACCAGGCTCCTCTGTCCATGGGATTCTCCAAGCAAGAATACTGGAGTGGGTTGCCATTTCCTTCTCCAGGGGATCTTCCCAACCCAGGGATCGAACCCAGGTCTCCCGCATTGCAGGCAGACACTTTAACCGCTGAGCTACCAGGGAAGCATCTCCCTTCTCTGCTGGCACCAATCCAATTTGAGGTCTTTAGGGATGGTGGAGATACAGAATGCAAAAAATCTGGAATCTCAATCCATATGTGAAAGTGATCCTCTGTCCAATAACATCCCATTTAACAGATACATTAAGAAATTCACTTTACCATACTGAGTCACTGAAATACTGCAGTTGACTTTATTAAAGCAAAAAAAAAACAAGAAGACTAGAACCATTTAAAGTTCAAATCATCTTCATATGCATGATTAGGAGGGCTGTGGTACAGCCCTTGATTATGTGACTGAAACCCATCAAGAATGCTACTGCTTTAAGAAAATAATGGTAATTATCGTATATATCATATTGAAAAACAGCCACCATTTACTGACCTCAGTCTGTGCGCTAGGCAGAGATCCTACCATGTGTTTTACATATTTCACTCTTACAAATATCCTATCAGATAGATAATGCTACCCTGGCTCATTTCATAAATTAGAAAGCTTGGGCCCAGGGAAGGTTCAGGTACAGGTGAGGTGGCTCAGCTGGTAAAGAATCCACTTGCAATGCAGGAGACCTGGGTTTGATCCCTGGGTTGGGAAGAGCGCCTGGAAAAGGGAACGATTACCCACGCCAGTATTCTGGCCTGGAGAATTCCATGGATTGAATAGTCCATGGGGTCGCAAAGAGTTGGACACAACTGAGAGACTTTCACTTTCAATGCTACCCTGGCTCATTTCATAAATTACAAAGCTTAGGCCCAGGGAAGGTAACAGGTACAAGCCCAGGTCACATAGCTAGAAAGCGACACAGCCAAAACTCAAGTCCTACACTGTCTCTCTCCAAAGCTCATGTTTTATCTGCTACTTGCCTTCTTTAAAGAAGAAACAAACAAGAGAAGAATGTCTTATAATGGCCCTTGCCTCAGTTACTACATGGGACTCTGCCTTTTACAACATAAATGTAAATTTACTTTCTGCTACAACAGAATAAGCAACCTGATATTGCAGTTGGCACCATTGAAGAGTTGTTTTAAGTCTAGCTTCAGGGTTCCCGGCCCAATCTCGGCAGCTGTGTAATGAATGGACATTTCCCTGCTGCTCCTCTCTGCTCTCCCCATGGCCCAAGAACTGTGTTCCGCCCTTCACCCCACAAGCACTTCACTTGCCTCACATGGATGCCTCCGAAGTTACACAGGGACCATCTTTGATCATCTTTTAATTCAACCATCAGTTTGAGAATCCAATTTCAAGCTTTGTTTCCAAAGCAGCACACCCTCCCTACAAGGTGGGGTAAATTAGAGTGGGAGGCGACAAATTAATCATCTCATCATGCACTCATTTTCTTCCTGTCTTCAAGAAAATCAGATGACAGGTAGCTTTTGCACAAACTACCTGGACGACAGGTAGTTTCTCCAACTGGTCTTGAGAAATGAATCAGATCCCCAGATAAATCTACCATAATGAACTGGGCTTTTTTAGATTAATGATCTTTACATAAACCACCCTGTTTACGACTGACTGCTTCTAAATTACAGGCTAACGGGACACTCAGCGGTCACTGCACCTCCCTAGACAGGATAACTTACATGACCAGCAGTGATGGACAAGACCTTTGCAGCAGACGACGGGGGAGCCAATTTGTGAAACAGGATAGCCAGGGTTGCGGAGGTCATCTCCAGGGGGAACTGACCTCCTAATCCAGGAGGGATTCTGAGCAGGTACCTTATGTGCCAATCTTGGCACAAAACCTGACTTTCTGAGCTAAAATGAAGACAAAGACAAATTAGCCCCTTCCACGAGTACTGATTTTTTTTCTATTGCTATGGTAACAATTCTCCATTTTAGGAGAAGGAAAAGAGTGGACCATAAAACCTGAGCTTAAAACTTGTCAATGATGTATCAAAAAAGACTTCAATGTCTTTTATCATGCCTGCTAGGAAATAATCCGAGAAATAGTCTGATATATGTGCAAATATGTACATATAAGAAAGTTACGATAGCACCTTATTAAACAGTAAAACTGGAAAAAATATCTGTGTCCAGCAATTAAGTAAACTATGGTACATTGGTACAGAGGAATATTAAAGAGTAATTTTGAGTTAGGATGTAGATGCGTATTGACTTACATGGGTGTGTGGGATACAGACATGTATTTACTTACATTGTGTACCTGGAAGTCAGTACCTAAGTGACAGGATACCATCTATCATTTGACTATGTTATATAAACTTCCCAGGGAAAAAATGCCTGAAGATATTTACATCAAAATTCTAACAGCAGCAGTTATTTCTAGTGAGAGAAACTTGGGGTGAGTGGAGATGTTTGCCATGGGCTCTTCTGTATTATCTATGATGATTTTCATTATTTGTGTAATTAACAATAGGGGAAAATGTGACCACAGTTGACTGTATAATTGATTAAAAGATACGTGCTGCCCCAAAGGAGCTCTTTCCTGGTGTCTCTTCTTGGGAGAGGAATATGATTCTCATCCTCACAGACATGAGGCTTAACTATGTGATCTGCTTGACTAACACAATAAAGATAAAATAAAACAGCAAAAGGACATGTGCAACTCCAAGCAGAAACTTCAAGAGCTATCATGTACTTTATCTTTCCTCCACCCTGAGACAAGGCTGTTCCAGACTGAGCTGCTGCTTCTGCCTGGCCACAAAATACAGAAGCTATGAAGCAGATCTGAGCTGACTTAAAGTCGTAATATGAGTGAGAGTAAGTCTTGGGTTATCATAAGCCGCTGAGATTTTGGAGCTGTTTGCTGCAACAGCATAATAAATTCTAAGCAGACTGACGTATGAATTTTTACTACCACTTCCCAACAAGGCCAAACTATGATTTAAATAAAAGAGCCCCTTAGCTACCTATCTCTGATTAGTTCTAAAGTGTCATGTTTAGTACAAACCTTCCTGTTAACAGCATTTTAAAACTGTTATCTGTGGCAGAGTTGACTGCATCCAGACTTCCATTTTTCCTTTCTGCCTCCTCACAGTCTCTTGAGCCAAGTTGATTGCTTCTGTCTTTCACGACTGTTTCTTTTAGGTCCCACTATGCTGCCTCTGGTCATGTCTGGTCTTGCTCATGTCACATCTACACGTGGGGGCCACGGTCAATACCATGCTCTGTGAGTTCAGTCGCTAAGTCATGTCCGACTCTTGGCAAGAATACTGGAGTGGGCTGTCCCTCTAGGGGATCTTCCCAACCCAGGGATCAAACCCATGTCTCCTGCATTGGCAGGCAGATTCTTTACCACTGAAATACCTAGGAAGCCCCATGGTCAATGCCACAGTCCCTCAGTCCTCTTCATACACTGTTGTGAGATGTCTTCCTTAAATACTGTCTTGTGACCTACCATCACTAGTTCAAGGCTTCCTGAGCCTTTAGTCTCAAATTCAGGCCACTGTTTAATTCTTCAAGCTCACTACCCTCCTAACACAAACCCTCATCACCAACCAAACTAGCTCATTCATTATTCCCTGTGCACACCTCACATATTCCCAGAATCAGGGACTCCCTGACCAAGGTTATAGCAATGATGTCAGTAGCCTGAACTCTCAGGAGAAAGATTATCCTGGTGGTGGGATGAAGGAATAGTTTTCATGGCTGATTTTGATATACCAAAATACAAGTAGCACAACCTTGAGAAAACAGATAAAAAAATGGACAGTGTGATACGACATGGTGATAATCTCCAAATATGACCATGGCCAATTTCTCCTGTCCCTGGACACATAAGACCTATTTCCTCTCTCTTAGAATCTGGGCTAATTTTGTGACTTGCTTTCACCAATAAAATGTAGCAAAAGTAAAGTTCTTTGACTTCCAGGACCATGAGAGGCCTGGCAGTCTCCTCCTTCTCCAGGCCTGGCTGCTAAGCTGTAAGGAAGTCTGGGAGAAACTGCTGAAGGATGAGAGCCACGTGGATAAGGTCCTGGAGAATGGGTGTCCATCTCAGATTCACCAGCTCTAGCCAAGTTCCTGGATGAAAGCAACCACCTAAGCAGCCCCGGCCAATAGACATGGAGCAGAGTGTCCAGTTGAGTCCAATCAACCCAAAGACTTCTGAAAAGAGATAAATGGGAGTTGTTTGCTTCATAGCAGTAGATAACCAAGGCAACAGGAATTCTCCTTATTTCTGCCCTGAGCACAATACCATTCCAGCCTCTTGGGAGACAATGGTCTATGGAGGCCAAGTCAGTGTTCTTGGCACATCGGCAGCTTGAGGGTTCCCTCAGTTGACTAAGGCAGTGAGTTTATACCATGGGTAAGGGGCACACATGAAATGGAAGACAAAAAAGTTGGAAGACAGCATATTACATGCATCGCTAGTAGACTGATCTATAAGATACAACTAGATGAAAACCTAGAGGTGGTGGAAGATCCCTGCCAAAGCTAAGGGCAAGAGCCAGTGCAAGTTGAGTTACATTTTCTTGGTACACTCTGTTCCCACAGGCCAGTAAGGGACCTGGGAAGAGTCAAGACGGATCAGTAATGACTATGTCTATTCCTACTGCTCACACCCACTTTGCTCTGGTTATTAGGAAAGAACATAAGTTCAACATGAGCAGAAGCACAAACCTACAAATAATCAGAGCAACCAGAGCCCAGATAGCAGACTGATGGCAGATCATCAAACTCATTTCTGCTTGTTTCTGGGCACACAGACAGACCCTATTCCTCAGCTTCCCTTGCAGTTAAGGTGCAGTCATGTGACTCAGTTCCAGACAACAGAAAAGGGCTGAAAATGGCCTCATTTCCCACCCTGTGCACTGGAAACCTCCATGCTCTCTCCTTTACATAGCAACCTTGGAAATCACTTTGAGGTTAATCCTCAAAAAAAAAAAAAAAAAAGACTATGGGTCTCTGAACTATTGATTAGAGGAAAGCTATACCTAGACAAGTACATCAATTTTGGTGAAAGCAAAAGTGATGTACTCTAAGATTTGGGTGTTTATCTTTTATACCCTGCTAAGACATCCTCGTTGCTGCAAGCCAACACTCAGGAACTGTATCTACTGCAAATACATCCAACTAGGAGTCTCCAGATGCTTTGGAAAACTGTAATATAGTAATGAGAGCCCTTGGCTGCTTCCAATATGAAAATGCTTAACGGAAATGGAAAATCTACATTTAGGTTTACAAGCTGATTAAAACATGAAACATCCCTGCTTTTGCCTGGGATACATCACCTCAGGGCAGCAGTACTGGTGATCTCATGCCAAATCAGGGGCTCTGCACAGCCGTTATGGCAAAATAACTATTACTTTAAGATACAGTTTCTTTAATCAACAAAATCTTTCATCACATGAAGTAATAAAAGTGATATGTGAGGGTACGAAGACTTGGAACCACTGCTGGTGCATACTATATACACACAGTTGGTTCCTTGCATGCTTTTTCAAGAAAATAAACATCTCCAAAAGGCACTTTAAAAGCAGATTCAGAGACTGCTAAGCTATCCATGAATATTATTTTACACTTTTGAAAGATCAAGAATAAATCTTGGCTATCCCAGGCCTGGATAGCTTTGGGTACATTACTTAACCTTTCTGAATCTCAATTTTTTCAACTGTTAAAGGAGGCTGCTTCCATTTTTCTGTAGTGGTGCTCAAGTTTTGGGGGTAGGGTGTCATCAGCAACAGCTGGATGGTTTGCAGACAAAGACTGCTGAGTCCTAACCCTGCTGTTTCTGATTCAGCAGGTCTGGGGTGGGACCTGAGAATTTGCATTTCTAACCAACACTCAAGTATATTAGGGTTCTCCAGAGAAACAGAACCAATATAGTGTGTGCTGGATCTGTGTATGTATATAAAAACATACGGGCTTCCCAGGTGGTGCAGTTGGTGAAGAATCCACCTGCTGGTCAGGAGACATAAGAGATGCAGGTTCAATCCTGGGACTGGGAAGATCCCCTGAAGGAAGAAATGGCAACCCACTCCAGACTGAGTGTGTGCACACACACATACATAAAAACATACACACTCATACCAGATACAGATTTATTTTAAGGAAGTGGATCACACGATTGTGGGCCCAGCAAGCGTAAAGTCTGCAGAGTAGGTCAGCAAGCTAGAAATTCCAACGGGAGTCCATAGTGTAGTCTTGAGTATCAAGGCAGTCTGAAACAGAACCCCTCTCTCTTCTAGGGATCTCAATCTTTTCTCCTTAAGTCTTCAATTGACTGGATGAGGCCCACCCATTATGGTGGGTAATCCACTTTATTCAAAATCTACTGATTTAAATACCTTCACAGCAACACCTAGACTGGCTAGACTGTGATGCCAGTTGTTTGGCCAACCACCAGTCTAGATATGTTTTTGTGTAGAAAGGATATGTGTAAAAGTACACATCTGTAGTTGCTTCCTAATTTCAAATAAGCAATTTTCAGATTATCCACTTGTTTACATTACCTGACTTCCTTCTTGATTCCATAAGCATAAAAATCAAAAGTTTATTTATGGTTCTGAGATCACCATTTTCATTTGACAGATGTGGAAACTAAAACAAAGTTGGTTTGGCTTTCCATTCCCCCTCCTAAGATTTCTCAAGCCTTCAAAGATCTAAATTTAGAAAGCTGAATATCAAAATTAATGCTGGTGTTCTGACCAGGCACTTAATAATTACATGTTACACAAATACGATGAATAATTTTGTATGTTGAAAAGTTGTAAAATGATGATATAAATGAAATGCTAATTATTCTCTTTTAAGAGAGCTGTTTCCTACCAGGATTAAATTCTTGCTTTTTTGACACATTTTAAAAATCTGCACTTCACAGCAGTTAGGAAGTAGCAGAATTTGGTTCTGATTTAATCAGATGAGAACTAATTCAGCTTCAGGCCAAAATGACACTTGGTGGGAGAGGTTGGGAAGCTTTCACACTACATTTTTTTTAAACATACACATTTCTTTCACTCTTCCCTTGAACTTTCACTCTGCTTGATACTGTTCCTAGATTTTAATTCCTAATTCCCCAAAGGGTAGAGAAAAGCCATCTAATGTATTATAAGATATCTTTAGTTTTTTCTTTTTAAAAAAGGATTTTAATACTAGAATCAAGTAAGGCACTTGTTAAAAACTTTGATTTTGACAAGGATGACAATAATACTATTTTGTATAGAGCTATACACACACACATACACATATTTTTTGACCAACCAAAACTGTATCATACCAAAAACATCTGGATATCCCTTATCTAAATTCATTAATACTGTGCTTCACAAATTAGGCTCCACATAGTTCTTATAACAGGCATTAGAAAAAAATCTATCAATCAGCTGGAGGGAAACTCTAGGTTAAACAGTCTTTTTTATTCTATCAGGTCTCTGGATTTTTAAAATGTTAATATGCACTGTGACTAATAAAACATGCATGTGTGTGTATGGTTTCCCAAACTTACTTGCTCCTTTTGTTTCTTCCTGAAAGCTTCTCTCAAGATTGGGGTTCTACTTAAACATGCTAGAACAAATAGTTTAAAGATGCATTCAGGAAGAACTTACCCTAATAATCGATGGCCTTCCATTTAAGGATAAGCTTGCAAATATCCAGACCTCTCCGAACCTGACTTAAACTCAGTGTCAGTAATGCCAACTCTTCAACTGTAGGAAGAAAGCAGAATCTACCTTAACGGTACTGCTTTTTCAGTTTTCCAGGATTTCAGAAAATCCCACTTCCTGACAATAATAATGATGATGTTTCAACCCAGTCTGGACAAACTGCATAATAACTGCTAAACAGTCTAGGGAGAGAACTAATGTAATAGGATAAAAGAAGCCAGAATATCAATAGTCATCATTTCCAAGTTGTTAAATTACACAGGTTTTTCTCTTCTTCATGCTGTTCTAGGCTTTATAAATTTCTGAAAATGAGCTATCCTTTTCTAATCAGAAAATAAATGTTAGATATCATTTTAAAAGGTAGTCTAATGTATTTGCTTCTCAGGGGAGCTTTTACAACAGAACTATTTACAATGTCGTCATTTTCATCTTCATACCCAGTAGAATATAAAAAACCTAGCTCAGAAATTAAAACGAAAGCATGAAAAATGAGCCCAAAGTGCTAAAGCTGCCTTTGTTTTTTTTCTGTCAAGGTACAGGGGCCACCTTTCATTAGAAAAGAAAGCCTTAGCTTTTGTAAAAGACACAGTGTAACACTGTGATGAGACATTCCTGTCTACCGAAAATTCAGATTTTTGATTTTTTTTTAAGTTCAGCATTACAGTTGGGAAGTCACTTCCAAAACAGTCACTTCCAGAATAGCTTACAGGCCTATGGTAGGCTGAATAATGCACTTTTTCCCCCAGAAGATATCAGCATCCTCATCTCTATAGAGTCTGTGAATTTTCCCTAGATGGCAAAAAAGAATTTTTCAAATGTCACCAATTTAAGAATCTTGAGATGGAAGATTATCCTGGATCACCTGCGTGGGCCCTCTCATGACACTCAGTCCCAAGTGTTGTCATGAGAGGGAGACAGATATGGCAAAGACAGGTGAGGAGAAGGTCTGTGGCCACAGAGACAGACATGAGAGTGATGTGGCCACAAGCCAAGGAATGCCAGGAGCCACCAGCAGATGAAAGAGGTACGGAATGCCTCAGAGCTTCCATGGAGGAGTACAGCTCTGCCAATGCCTTGATTTCAGCCTAAGGAACTGGTTTAAGGCTTCTGGCCTCCAGCATCTGAGAATAAATTTCAGTTTTTTTTAAGACACCAACTTTGTGGTGATTTGTTACAGCAGCCCTAGGAATCAAATTTTTGCAATGCCACAGTCCAAAGAAGGCAAATGGGACTTCCCTGGTGGCCCAGTAGTTAAGAATTCACCTGCCAATGCAAGGGACCTGGGTTTGATCCCTCATCTGGGAAGATTCCACATGTCTCAGGGCAACTAAGCCTGCACACCACAACTACTGAGCCTGCGTGCAGGAACTGCTGAAGCCCACACACTCTAGAGTCCACGTTTGGCAACAAGAGAAACCACCACAATGAGAAGCTCACACATGGCAACTAGGGAGTAAACCTGCTCACTGCAACCCGAGAAAGCCTGCACCAAAGACGCAGTGTAGCCAAAAATAAACAAGCAAAACAGATACAGATGTACATAATTAAAACATGAGGAAAGTGGTCTCGATTTACATCAGGCTACAGAAGGTTCACTCTGGCTGACCAGTGCCTGAAGGCAATCCCCATCTTGGCCTTGGTTCAAGAAGGACAGCAGCACCTGTGAGTGGCACAGTGTTACTGTGTTGGTTTTGCCAGATATTGACATGAATTCATGTTTGGGAACGCATGTACACTCGTGGTGAATTCATGTCAATATTTGGCAAAACCAATACAGTATTGTAAAGTAAACTAAAGTTAAAATAAAAATTAAAAAAAATAAATAAACTGAGTTAAGTCTAGGACCCCAGTCATGTGAGAACTACCTGGGGTAATGTGTATTTATCATTAAATACATCTTTCCCTGACATTTGTAGTATCTGTTTAAAATCATCTCTCTGGCCAGGATATTTATACCTATAATCTTGACATCAAACAAAAGCTGCACACATCTAGAAACCAGAGAATGTTTTAAATAGGAAACAGGTAAGAAAGAGACATTTCACTTACCTTAGTTATTGATTAAACTTTTAAAGAATAAAACATATACTGTGGAAAACATCAGCAATTGAAGACAAAATCGCTGTTCTTGTAAATCAAATTCATTCCACTTAAGAGCTCCATTATCTCCTAGTAGTACCAAAATTGAAAAGAGGTTATTGCTTTTAAAGGTTTAATTTAAATTTAGGCCCTTCAACAGCAAGTTCAATGATTTATCACACTGATTGAATTCTAATTCACTTACTAGGCTGAATTCCGGAAAGCCATTTCCTTCAAACACATACCACACTTACAGGAACTCCTCCATCTTCCAAAAAATAATGTAATTTATATGACATTTAATTGAAAGAGACAGAGCCACTGCCACATAATGACGGAAGTAGTGGTGTTACACACAATAAGTGTGATTAGGCATGGTGTCATGTTCTTCTGGAAAATCTGACTTTGCAAAATGATAAAACATTGATACCTTAATATATCCTAAATAAGGTAGAAAAATATATATACATATATAAAACCACTAGAATGCAGATAGAACTATCTACTTACTTTTAAGAGGGACTTAACTCCCCTTCCTGCTATTCACTCCATATTACACTGAAACAGACATGTACACATTGCTATATTTAAAATGGATAATCAACAAGGACCTACTTGGAACTCTGCTGAATGTGACAGCCTAGATGGGAGGGGAGTTTGGGGGAGAATGGATATAGGCATATGTACAACTGAGTCCCTTTGCTGTCCATCTGAGACTATCACAACACTGTTAATCAGTTATACTCCAATATAAAATAAAAACCTAAAAAAATGTGGCTATCTTAAATGGAAAGTAATGGGGCTTCAGATCTCAACACAAATTAATTCCAAATAAACATATGGCAGAAAGCTTGCTAGCTATTCACAAACCATACCCATCTTTCTCATGGACGTCTAGCTAGACAGGTTTCCGAGGCTCTGTGGCAGACAGGGGTGAATATGGGACTGAGTTCAGGTTCAGTGATATGCATGGCTTCCAGGCCTGGCCCATAAACCCCTAAACATACGACTGTCCACCCTCCTTACCCTTCTGCACCAGCCTTCAGGGACACGTGTGAAAGAAGTCTGGCAGGGCCACAGAATAAAAAGAGCCTAGAGGAGTAAACTACTGCCATCATTTCTTGAAGTGGTTGACATTAGCTTAATACAATTGTTTTGCTTGATTTGTTAACGTCTATGTTGATTCAGTTAAAACAATAATATACTGGCAATTCCACATATGCCATAAACTCAGGAAACAACTCACTCAACCCAGAAAACTCACTAATCATGGGAAAACAGCTCAAGAAGACAAAGATCCAAGGATGCACGGTCCTAAATTTGATGAATAAAACACGGGCAGAGCTCTGAAAAGCTTTTGTGGCAGCTGGAGAGTGGTGCTAGGGAAACATGGGCCGTGACTCCCCAGTTGACTTTTTTCTTTTTAAAGAATTCTTTTTTTAATGTGAACCTTTTTTTTTTTAAACTCTTTATTGAATTTATTATAATATTGCTTCTGTTTTATGTTTTGGTTTGGTCACAAGCCACGTGAGATCTCAGCTCCTGGACCAGGGATCAAACCGGCACCCCCGGCACTGGAAGGCAAGGTTGTAACCACTGGACCACCAGGGAAGTATCCCACCCCTGCCAACCCGATTCCTGAAGCCCAAGACTGGCAGGAGCTTTTCCGATCACAGGAAAAACCATGTGAAGAAGTGGTAAGGGGCTAGATTGTGGGTCCTGTAGAGAATGGAAAGGAAGAAAGTAGTAAAAGATGAGGTTTCACATACAGGCAGGGGAGTGATAACCACAGGCTTGGTGTTCTTTTCAATGCCGTCAAACCCTAGTATTAGTTGCTCAGTTGCTTATCAATGTCTTTTAGAGTCTTGTTTTGTTACAACTATGGAAATAAAAGGTTACCTACTCCGGTATTACTGGCCTGGAGAATTCCATGGACTGTATATATAGCCCATGGGGTCCCAAAGAGTTGGACATGACTAAGCAACTTTCACACACACACACAGAAATAATTGTGTGGAAAAGGCAAGCATCTGATTTTTTAAATTAACAGGCTTTTTAAAAAGCGATTTAAAGTTTACAAAAAAATTGTACAGAAAGAGTTCCATAAGCCTTTTCTCCCACTGTATCATACCCATGCCTATCAGTTCCCCCACTATTAACACCCTGCATTAATGTGATACATTTACTAAAACTAATGAACTATTATAGATGCATCACCATTAACTAAGGTCCATAGCTTAGATCAGGGTTCTCTCTGTGTTGTGCTGTTCTGTGGTTTTTGACAAATGTACAGTATTATGGATCCACCGGTAGAGTATCAAATAGAACAGTTTCCCTGCCCTAAAAATCCCCCAGGCTCTGCCAGCTCTTCCCTCCTTTCCTCTCTTCCTGAAACCCTGGCAACCACTGATCTTTTCACTGTCTCCATAGTTCTGCTGTTCCCAGAATGTCATATAGTTGAAATCACTGTGGTCTCAGATTGGTTTCTCTCACTTACTACTATGCACTGAAGGTTCTTCCATGTCTTTTTGTGGCTTGTTAACTCTTCCTCTACCAGTCACTGTACAGATTTCCACTGTATAGATGCACCAGCTTGCTTATCCTCTCACCTGCTAAAGGACATGTTAGTTGCTTCCAAATTTGGGCAATTATTAATAAAGCTGCTGTAAACATTCACATTTTCCTGTGGATATAAATTTTTGTCTCACTTGGTTGAATAACTAGGAGCATGATTGCTGGACTATACAATATGCCTATGTTCAGCTTTATAACAAACTGCCATACTGTCTTCCAAAGTGGCTGTACAATTTTGCATTCCTAATGACAGTTAATGACAGTTTCTGTGGCTCCATATTCTCTTCTATATTTGGAGCTGTATTTAGGATTTTAGCCATTCTAACTGATGTGTAGTAATATACCTCGTTTTAATTTGTAATCCCTATTGACACATAAGGGGGCTTCCTGAGGGGTTCAGTGGTAAAGAATTCTCCTGCCAATGCAGGAGCCACGGGTTTGGGAAGATCCCCTGGAGGGGGAAATGGCAACCCACTTCAGTATTCTTGCCTGGACAGTCCCATGGACAGAAGGGCTTGTTAAATTACAGTCCATGGGGTCACAAAGAGTCGGACACAACTGAGCAATGACATAGGACCTGGAACATCTTTTCCAAGCTTATTTTCCTTCTGTGCATCTTCTTTGCTGAAGTGTCTCTTCAGGTATTTTACCTGTTTTTTAAATTGGGTTGTTCTCTTATTGAACTTTGAGAGCTTTTTTGGTATATTTTAGACACACCACCATTATAATAAACGTAGTTTTGCAAAGATTTTCTGCCAGTCTGGGGCTTTTTTCATTCTCTAAGTCTTTTATAGAGCAACAGTTTTACATTTCAATGGAATCCAACCTGTCAATTATTTTCTTTCATGGCTCATGCTTTTGGGGTTGTTTCTAAAAACTCAACACCAAGTCCCAGATCACCTAGATTTTCTACTAGATTATCTTCTAGGACTTTTACAGTTTACATCTAGGTCTGTGATCCATTTTGAGTGAATTTTTGTGAAAACTGCAAGGTCTGTGTCTAGGTTCATTTTTTTTAACGTGGATGTCCAGCTGTTTCCGTTTGTGGAAAAGACCTTTCTCCATTGGGTGGCCTTTGTTCCGATAGTCAAAGATCAGTTGATTATAATTGCCTGGATCAATTTCCAAGCTCTCTCTTCTCAGCCAGTGATCTATTTGTCTGTACTTTCACCACTACCGCATGGCCTTAATTCCTGTAGCTTTACAGTACGTCTTGAAGTCAGGTAGTTTTAGTGATTTTTTAACTGTTCAGGAAAAAAAAAAGGAGAAACAACACTCATCCAAAGATGCACGGGCAACTCATTACACACTTACAACCTGGAGAGAACAGAAGACAGAGAAGAAGTCCAAGTTCACTGAGCCAGGACCCCAGAGTGAGGACTACTGGGCACAGCCTTCAGCTGAGGCACAGAACCCCTAACTGGGAGAATTCTGTACAACTTTAATGAAGGAAATCACCATTGGGGAATTCTCTGGTGGTCTGTGGGTTAAGACTCCACGCTTCTACCACAGAGGGCACAGACTTGATCCCTGCGTGAGGAATTAAGATGCCTCATGCCACACAGCACAGCTAAAAAAAGAGACAGAGAGAAGGAAAGCACCTTTGACCTCTGAACCCTTCATCAAACGAGCACCAAAAATGCTCCTATAGATGCAGCCACACACTAAACATGGACCTTTCAAGAAGGAAGAAGGGAAACCCTTGGTTTTGGCAGATAAAGAGAGGGGGCTTCCCAGGTGGCTCAAGTGGTAAGAATCAGCCTGACAATGCAGAAGGCGCAGGTTCAATCCCCGAGTCTGAACAATCACCTAGAGTAGGAAATGGCAACCCACTCCAGTACTCCTGCCTGGGAAATCCCTCGGACAGAGGAGCCTGGCAGGCTTCAGTCAGACCTGACTGAGCATGCACACAACTCAACAGTAATAATTCAGAGATTTCAGGGTTTCTGTATCCCATGAAGAAATAGTTTTTAGTTGAATCTCATTTAGGCAGAAACCTTACCACCCAACAGAGCAGCATGTGACTGCTCCCACCCTGCAAGGAGGCTGAAAGCCTGGGCAGTAGCCATAAGAGATATCATATGGCTTGTAAAATCTACAAAGTACTGACTATCCATCTGGCCCTTTACAAAGGAAAACTTTGCCGACCTCTGATGAAGAGTATAGACTTAGTCATCAGGTAAGTCCTTTTGATGTCTTTGGGAAATTTCAAGCTTGAGAGAACAGTTCCATTGACTTTATTTTTATTTATTTTTTCACTGACTTTATTTTAAAAGGCTCTCAGTTCAGTATAGTTGCTCAGTCATATCCGACTCTTTGTGACCCCATGGACTACAGCACGCCAGGCTTCCCTGTGCATCACCAGCTCCCCCGGAGCTTGCTCAAACTCAAGTCCATCGAGTCAGTGATGCCATCTAACCATCTCATCCTCTGTCATCCCCTTCTCCTCCTGCCTTCAATCTTTCCCAGCATCAGGGTCTTTTCCAATGAATCCATTCTTCACATCAGGTGGCCAAACTATTGGTGGTTCAGCTTCAGTCCTTCCAATGAGTGTTCAGGACTGATTTCCTTTAGTGTTGACTAGTTTCACTTTCTTGCAGTCCAAGGGCCTCTCTAGAGTATTCTCCAGCACCACAGCTCCAAAGTTCCAACATCAAAGGCCTTACCTGACCACTCATGTCAACATCCCTGTACCCTGAAGAAACCAGTAACAGCACTTGCTCGGAGAAAGACTGGAGGGTTGGGAAGGAACAGCTACTCTCTTCTGCTTTCTTTAGGTTCATTTTGACTATTTTAGCAAAAGCATGTGCTAAACTCAATTTCTAAGTATACTTGTATGCATGCACACGTATCTTTTTAAAAAAACTTTTTATTTTGTATTGGGGTATAGCCAATTAACGATGTTGTGATAGCT
The DNA here is from genome assembly GCA_006410935.1 of Redunca redunca. Taxonomy (NCBI): domain Eukaryota; kingdom Metazoa; phylum Chordata; class Mammalia; order Artiodactyla; family Bovidae; genus Redunca; species Redunca redunca. The sequence goes on along the minus strand of SJYQ01001573.1, from coordinate 222,722 downwards.
TCAGGTGAAGAGCAAAGGGACTCAGCTGCAGATATACATGTATCCATTCTCCCCCAAACTCCCCTCCCATCCAGGCTGCCACATAACACTGAACAAAGTTCCACTGCACAAACACTTTCTAATTAGTTTATTAAAAAAAAACAGTTTTAGCAACCAGATATATATGGTTAGAGGTTTTATAAGGGGAGTCCATTTTATTTAATGCTGCAACTGTAATGGTAAAGAAGTAAAGAAAATCAGAGTGTTGAAACAGCGTTTATAAGAGTGAAAGGTGGAAGCCACCTAAATACCCAGTTTTCAAGAAAGGAAGAGATGAGTTATATAAACTGTGGTGTATCAACATAGTGGAAATCCACACTATCATTATGACAGTGATTAGATGTGCATTTCTTCATTTGGACACAGTGTGGTATTAAGTGAGAAAAACTAGTCAGAGGACAAGATAAATATAGTGAATCCATCTTGGTTTAAAACACACATCTACATGCATTCATGGCATTCATAAAATTGGAAGGATATACACCAAAGAGTTAAAATTTATATATTAAAATAGTATCATGTTTCTCTCCTCTTAATTATCTGCACTTTTAAAATTTTGAGCAGTGAACATGGAATCCGTTTCATTATAGAAAAGTAAGAAATATTTTAAAGATGCTAGAGCGAGTAGAAGGAAGTAGCAGGTGAAGCTTCTGAGATACTGGGCATGCTCTGCTCCTGACCTGGGAAGCTGTTAACACATGAATGTTCAATATGTGAAAACTACGTATACTTACATGTGGGCTTACATGTGGGCTTCCGTGATGGCTCAGCAGTAAAGAATCAGGACCTGCAATGCAGAAGACTTGGGTTCAATCCCTGGGTCGGGAACATTCCCTTGAGAAGGAAATGGCAACCCACTCCAGTATTCCTGCCTGGGAAATCCCATGCACAGAGGAGACTGGTGGGCTACAGTCCATGGAGTCACACACAATTTGGGGACTAAAAAACAACACAGCATACTTTTAGGTGTGGGTGTGTGTTTGTGTGCATATATATATATATATATATATATGTAAAATACTTCAAAAAACTTTTTAAAAATTATTATTGCACTTGAAAGGGAGAAAAAGAGTACAAATACATATCCGTTACAGAACTTAATTTGTTCAATTGGCATTTATCAATTTACCTCTCAAAGACTGGACTCCACACTGGGTATTAAAAGTGACACCAAATGTACATTTACAGAGCCTAGGGGAATACACATGCACTATATATAAAATCATGCAGAGAACTACACACTTATGTGTAGCTAAGTAGCAGGATTCAATTACAGGTTCAAAAATAACTAAACTAGCTTAAGCAAAAGGGAGCTTCACTGTCTCAGAGAATCTAAAGCAGCACTGAAAAGCAAACTAAGGGTAGAGAAATATCTAGGCCAGCGGTTCTCCAGGAAAGGATTTTGTACCACCCCTTACCCCTGAGGCCTTTAGCAATGTCTGAAGACATTTCCAGGAGAACTTCTGCAGCATCCAGTCAGGAGAGGCCAGGGAAGGGGCTGGACATTGTATGATGCACATGAAAGCCTCCTACAACAAATGTGGTCCAAAACATAATACCACTAAGGATGAGAAACCCTGACCTAATTCAGTTCAGTTGCTCAGCTGTGTCCAACCCTTTTCGACCCCATGAACTGCAGCACGCCAGGCCTCCCTGTCCATCACCAACTACCGGAGTCCACCCAAACCCATGTCCATTGAGTCGGTGATGCCATTCAGGCATCTCATCCTCTATCGTCCCTTTCTAATCCTGCCCTCAATCTTTCCCAGCATCAGGGTCTTTTCAAATGTGTCAGTTCTTCACATCAGGTGGCCAAAGTATTGGAGTTTCAGCTTCAACATCAGTCCTTCCAATGAACACCCAGGACTGATCTCCTTTAGGATGGACTGGTTGGATTCTCTTGCAGTCCAAGGGATTCTCAAGAGTCTTCTCCAACACCACAGTTCAAAAGCATCAATTCTTTGGTGCTCAGCTTTCTTTATAGTCCAACTCTCACATCCATACATGACTATTGGAAAAACCATGGCCTTGATTAGACAGACTTTTGTTGACAAAGTAATGTCTCTGCTTTTTAATATGTTGTCTAGGTTGGTCATAACTTTCCTTCCAAGGAGTAAGCGTCTTTTAATTTCATGGCTGCAGTCACCATCTGCAGTGATTTGGGAGACCCCCCAAAAAAGTCTGCCACTGTTTCCCCATCTATTTGCCATGAAGTGATGGGACCATATGTCATGATCTTAAATTTTCGGAATGCTGAGTTTTAAGCCAACTTTTTCACTCTCCTCTTTCACTTTCAAGAGGCTCTTTAGTTCTTCTTCACTTTCTGCCATAAGGGTGGTGTCATCTGCATATCTGAGGTTATTGATATTTCTCCCAGCAATCTTGATTCCAGCTTGTATTTCATCCAGTCCAGCATTTCTCATGATGTACTCTGCATATGTTAAATAAGCAGGGTGACAATATACAGCCTTGACATACCCTTTTTCCTATTTGGAACCAGTCTGTTGTTCCATGTCCAGTTATAACTGTTGCTTCCTGACCTGCATACAGGCTTCTCAAGAGGCAGGTCAGGTGGTCTGATATTCCCATCTCTTTCACAGTTTTCCAGTTTATTGTGATCCACACAGTCAAGGGCTTTGGCACAGTCAATAAAGCAGAAATAGATGTTTTTCTGGAACTCTCTTGCTTTTTCCATGATCCAGCGGATGCTGGCAATTTGATCTCTGGTTCCTCTCCCTTTTCTAAACCCAGCTTGAACATCTGGAAGTTCACAGTTCATGTATTGCTGAAGCCTGGCTTGGAGAATTTTGAGCATTACTTTGCTAGTGTGTGAGATGAGTGCAATTGTGCAGTAGTTTGAACATTCTTTGGCACTGCCTTTGGGATTTGAATGAAAACTGACCTTTTCCAGTCCTGTGGCCACTGCTGAGTTTTCCAAATTTGCTGGCATATTGAGTGCAGCACTTTCACAGCATCATCTTTCAGGATTGGAAATAGCTCAACTGGAATTCCATCACCTCCACTAGCTTTGTTCATAGTGATGCTTCCTATGGCCCACTTGACTTCACATTCCAGGATGTCTGGCTCTAGGTGAGTGATCACACCATCGTGATTATCCAAGTCGTGAAGATTTTTGTACAGTTCTTCTGTATTTTTGCCACCTCTTCTTAATATCTTCTGCTTCTGTTAGGTCCAGACCATTTCTGTCCTTTATTGAGCCCATCTTTGCATGAAATGTTCCCTTGGTATCTCTAAGTTTCTTGAAGAGATCTCTAGTCTTTCCCATTCTATTGTTTTCCTCTATTTCTTTGCATTGATCGCTAAGGAAGGCTTTCTTATTTCTCCTTGCTATTCTACTGATCTAAGTATTTATTACTATATATTACTATAAGTGGTCTGTTGACCAGGAGCTCTGAGCAGCAGCTAATAGCAAGTCAGAAATTCAGAACTATGGTCCTAGCTCAAACGACTTAAATCAGAACCTGCCTAAGATCCTAAGTGTCTTAAGCACACTGAAGTTTGAGAAGCACCATCTACTGCTCCAGTTACAACTGCAATCCAGTGATGCCTCTGTCAAACAAGTCTCTCCCGGGGCTTCCCCGGTGGCTCAGTGGTAAAGGAGCCACCTGCCAACACAGGAGCCATGGGCTTGATCCCTGGTCTGGGAGGATTCCACATGCTGCGGAACTACTAGGCCCGCGTGCCACAACTACTGAGTCCTGGAATTACAACTACTGGAACCTGTAAGCCCTAGAGGCCATGCTCCACAAGGAGAGAAGCCAGTGCAATAAGCAGCCCATGAACTGCAACTAGAGTAGCCTCTGCTCCCCACGACAGATAAGCCTGCACTAAGCAGTAAAGACCCAACACAGCCAAAATAAGTCAATAAATTTTTCTTTTTTAAAAAACAGCAAAATGCAGTTTCTTCCTATGTGATTTCCCTTTTCTTGCTGAGGCTGAGGTTCTATCTCATGCAGGAATCCTGGACACTCTGGATTCATGAGACTCACACCTCACACCTCCTTCCACAGGAGAGGAAATGGATCCTTTTTTGATGCTGGGCTTATCAAACGATAGGTGATTTTTGTAGCCACAAAGGGAAAGAACTGGGTACCGTAAGAGACCCAGTACCTGCACTTAGAATCAGGAAAGCCTACACTGAAAACATAAGCTGATTTCTAAAAAATAAGGACAGATATCAAGACAAATAAAGGCATCTGTCAAATACTTACTAAGCACCTATTCTGTTCAACACTGTTTAGACTCTGAGAATTTATCAACGAACAGAAATTGGTCCTGGTTTTCCCCTTGAGGAAGGGATTGTGTCCTACTGGGCAGAAGCAAACAATCCAGGAAGCAGAGACAACACAATTACAGAATGATATGAATGCTAGGAAGTGAAGAGGAAGGAAAGAGTGCGAAGGTAAAGGATGGTGGGGCAGAATGTCTGGGGCAGCAGGGTAAGTATTTTAAGCAGGATTCTCCAGGTAAGGTTACCATCTGAACTGAAACCTGAGGGATGAGGAGTCTGCCAGGCACTCGGGGGCAGGGCATTCCCTAATAAGAGACCTCCGATGAAAAGGTCCAGAGGACGACAAGCGCTTGGCAGGTTCAAGAATGAGGGCAGGGCAGAGGAACAGGAAGCGGCTGCGTGCAACCGAGAGAGACACAGAGCGGAGCCGACAGATTAAGGGCAAGGTGGCCCTGGTGGTCACACTGATTACGGTGGCCGACCTTCAGGCACGAGAAGAGAGCAGAGGGGTGCCCACCCCTACCCCCGGCTCTGGATTTACCAGAAGTGTGACTACTTCACAATGTGTGAAGGTGGCTTTACAGGCCCACCGCCTGTCTGGATGGGACTGTGACCTAGGAATGTTGTCTTTTTATATTCCTTAACGGCTACATTTTAAATGATTATGTAAGTGTCTGCATTATATCCTTGATTTTGCCCTTAGTCCTCAAAGCCTAAAATATTTTTCATGTATCCTTTAGAATGCAATTCGCCCCTGAGCCTGGTCTGCACGCAGTAGGCAGTCAGGAGGTGAGGGCCATCACACAGACTAGGTGGACCCCCTCGTTCGGAGGCTGGCAATAGCTGAGGCTCTTCATGCAGTAACTCTTCAAAACAGCATTTGCCTAATTTACAGTTAAAATGCAAGCACTTCCCAAGAACACATTAACTCCAATTCTTGAATTCAAATCCGGATCTTCTCTATGTCCCTAAAACCCATATTATTTCTATCATCCAAACTGCATACAATTAATCTGTTCTCCAAGCCAGCTGTTTTGTTCAGTTAATCCGTTCTCTAAGCCAGGTATTTTGTTCCAGGTGTATCTGACACATATAGTTAAGATGGAACTGAATGAATCTATATTATGTTGCTCATTGTATGACCAAAAAAAAAAAAAAGAAAAGGGAGTGGGAGGATAAGAAAGAGGTGGTGGTTCTTTTGGTGGGTGATACTTAAGCCAATTTGTCATCCCTCTGTTTACTTCTCCCCTTTTCCCAATTTTCTATAATAAATGTTTCTTTTACAATAAGGGAAAAAGACTTTTTTTTTTTAATAAAGCAAGCAGATATAATCAGCATTACCCAGAGTATCTACATTGTACGTTTTAAAGACAGCACTATTTTGACAGCCAAAAAAGACACTTAGGAATATGGCATTACAAATTCAAGATCATGTCTATGAACTTGGCTTGAAAAAAAAAAACCCTCCGCAAAAATACAACCTACCATCTGTACAACGTATTCAGAAATGATTAGCATAGTATGAAAAAATAATGCTGGAACAGCAGAATAATTTTTTTTTTTAAGAATGCTTCCTGTTCAGTATTCTTTTCAGATTTCTCCAGGAAGTATAAGCAAAGGCGAGATGGAACATGAGGTCAAGAAGACAGAAACAGGAAGTTAAACGAAGATGAGAAAGGAAGACTAAACACTCTTTACTGAGGAGCATTTATGTGGTACTGTGTTGTCAATTTCACCAAGTCTGAGAATTTTCAGGCTGCCCCGACCAGCCTCAAGACCTGTATAAGGAAGCCTCCCTTCTCTGGCTTCAGGGTTAAGCCTGGGTCCTGTTCAGACAGTCTCAGCCTTTTAAAGCTATAATGCCATTTCTCTGAGGGCAGGGCTCTCCCTCTCGTGTCACTAAAAGTTCACCAGCAGAGCTTGCACACGTGGAGCCCAGAAAAGTGCTTCTCAGATGACTGTGCAGAGCACAAAGGTGGTGTGGATGGCCCGCCGCTGGCCTCAGGAAGCCTGTGGCCCTGAGCTGGGCCTTCATAGACAAGGAAATAGCCTTGCCAAATCCCCTCAAACCCCTGGAGCCTTAGAAAATATTAGGGCAAGGACCCCTCCCCTCAAACCAAAGAGCCACTCTGTGCTTCTGGGTGGCAATTCATGAAGTCACACTTAGATTTACAGAAACATATTCTGATGAGGTCAATTTTGAGCCATGCTAGTTTTAGGAAACTGTGTCCCAACCATAAAGGTTCAGTTATTTCCCCCCAAATGAAAAAAGCTTCATATCAAACTCATTCCTGTGACAGGATATGTACCACACAGGTGCAGTGCCTACCCCCAAGGGACTCAGGAATACTGCCCTTTGTATCTGAAAAGCATGTGGGGTGGGTTCTGGTCTTGACAAGGGGCTCTGCAAGATCCCTGCTGAGGACCCAGTCCTATATGGAGGCAAAAGCTGGACACCAAACACACAATTTCATTTCTCAGGCGGCCAACAGCTGAATGGTTCAGAAGCTTAACTGGCTGCTGGTGTAGCTCAACGCACTAACCCTGGCGAACAAAGTGCCCTTCCCTTTAAGGCTGGCTTTCTTCAGTCCACAGACAGCAAAGACAGAAAAATTCACACCTCTGACAATGCTCCTGCCAAGAGGTGTCTCAGGGTTAGATAAGATGGATGGATGAATGCTAACATGTTTTTCCAGAGACCGCTAGTACGGGATCAGCAAACTCTCTAAGAGACCTGACCATATACAATTCAGGTTTTGCAGGCCATGGCCTTGGCTGGAGCTACTCAACTCTGCCATTCTAGGGCAAAGGCATCTACAGACACTATGCAAATATTCCCATAAGACTATCTGTGGGCACTGAAATTTGAATTTCATGTAATTTGTAACAGGTCACAAAATACATGCCTATATGGGGATTTCTGACAACATAGAGGGTCAGCACTCCTCACCTCTTGTTTGTTCAAGGGTCAACTGTATTCTTTGGTCTTTTTTCAACCATATAAAAATGTAAAGGACATTGTTTACTTGCAGGTCATACAAAAAGGTATGTGGGTGTAGTTTGCTGAAACCTGTCTGGGAATGAGACATCCGTCATGTTCAGCATCCTACCCTGGAGAATGCAAAGCACAGAGCCTTGCTCACACCTTCCCCAAATTCAACCCTTCCATATCTTCCTCCAATGAATCCACGTGTCTCCACCTCCCATCATCCTGCCTCATACCTTCAAAGCGACCTCCACCCAAGCTTGAAATGTGACTGATGAGCTTGGAAAGGAGATGTGTGTATTATATATACACTCCCTGTGTAACAGGCACCTTCAACAACTCCCCCAGTACTTTCAGAATAAACCCTGCATGAGCCCGTAGCTTTCTCTCTCTCCAAACTTATTGTACTCCTCTCATAGTCTATGACCCAGTGTGATGTTCAAGTTTTATGCGTCAATTTGACTGGGCCACAGGGTACCCTACCCAGACAACTGGCCAAGTAACATCCTGGGTATGTCAGTGAGGGTGCTTTGGGAATGAGATGAGCATTCAAATCACCAGACTGAGGATAGCAGAGTGCCCTCTGTGTTAGGCAGGAGTCTCCAGAGAAACAGAATCTACATTGGCTGGCAGGATTATGAAGGCTGGGGAATTTGAAGATATAAAGTCCAGTCCAAGGGCAGGACAACAATCATGTCCCAGACTCATACCCTTTCATTTTCTCCCCTGCCAATCTGATCAGAAGCCACCAAGAGAATGAGGAAATCGAGTAGGTGAGTTGATTCATTCAGCAAATTTCTTACGTACCTGCCAGGAGCTGGGAACAAGAAACAAGCTACCCAGACCTTCAGCAGTGCACACAGCCTAGGCGGAGAGAGTCTTCACTTCGAAAAGGAGAATTTGAGCGCCCACTGGCTTTACATCATCTTCTACTAGCAAAAATCATTTCGCCCTATGACTTACAGCTACTTTTGGCAGGTTCCACCCAGTCAGTGCTTGCTTCCTAGCCCTCACCTCGGCCTGTGAGGAGAGCTCAAACTGAATCAGCGAGCAGAAGAGTGAAAGCAGGTTGTGTACGTTCTGATTTGTTTGTGGTTGGTTAGTGATGAAGCTGACAAGCTTCTAACTGCTGTGGTCCCACCCATCCCCCGAGCCTCTCTCCTGCTTCACAAACTGCAAGAGGAAGAACATCTTTAATTTAAGTAGAACAATCTGATCTCAGGGCATGCTACAACTTAATTGAAGATAAAATAACCTGTCAGCCCTAGTTATGTGAGTTTCTCTCCCTCCACCCGAGAGTTCCCCAATAAGGCCAGACACAGTTATCTGAAACTGTGTAACTCGGGGATCTGGGCCCTGGGAAGTCTTCCTTTGCTAGAACTGCTTCTATTGAGGGAAATACAGACCCTAAAAGAGCTTCAGGCCTGTGTGTGCCTGGGACAGAATCCTGCTCACCTCATTCTTTAATGGAGAACATGGATGGGACTGGACTGTGAAATGTGTCCATTTCCTGTATAACAATTTTCCTTCTAAGTAGGAAGATCCCTCTACCTGCTCTACTGAAAGAGGCTTAATCCTTTCACTTTTCCAGTGTGAATTTCATGTTACAAAGAGTCTAAGTTTGAGGAAAAAACAGGCATTTATTTTTATACTTGCCCAAACTTTCTATTCACATAGGCAAACGGGAGTATCATTGGCAATGCTTCCCTGAGATCTCTTGAAAAAGATCCTGGATCTTATGGCTAACTTAGACCTGGGCACTTTCCCTTTGACTTTAATTTTCTTCACAAAGCAGCACCCTGAGGTACAAACTTCAAAACAGCAACGAGGGCAAAATTGCAAGCATTATTTTCTTAGCTCCAGACACTGTCATGCAGGCTGTTTATTTTTCAGCTCTCTGATATAATGTTGGGGTGCTATGTCTGTCATATGACAGTAAGTAAACCAATTATGTGGGTCACACTCTAACATGATTAAGGGCTGGCCAGTGAAGCTGGAGCTGCTTTAGATTCAACAGAATGACATTTTCCAGCCCTGCATTTTTACAAGGCAATATGGTTCAGTTTGCATTGAAGTTCTTTTTATACAATACTTCTTTATTTGACTCAAAGTACGTATTTGTGAGCTATTGCTGAAAGTCACAAAGGGAAGGAGGGCATTAATCGATCTTACATCTCCTAAAGCTTTATTTCCACAAAACACGGGTAAGAGCTAGAAATGAAGGAATGTCTCCATTTGCCTGTAAACCTCCAACATGGCTTTCTAATAAGTATGGCTACAGGGTAAAAGCATTTCTCAGCATTCGACTCAGGAAGCCTCCCACAGCTGCTAAGATTAGCTTTCTTGAAGGACTTGTCCCTCTCTCCTCAACTGCATGAGGGAGAAATACAACGGTCTCACAGCGTGATTCCAACTATACTTTATTCCCTGAACTTACACTTTGGTTTTCTTTAGGATAGAGCTCTTTAAAGTCAACTGCAGCAGTAAAAATAATAACAACAATGGAAATGTCATGAATATTCTTTTTTTCGTCATGAATATTCTTATTGAAAAATTGCTGTACTTTGCATCAACTCCTGAACTCACTACTAGTCTGTCAAAGAACGCAGGGTCACAAAAGCTGGTTCATATGACAAAAATGTCTATCTATCCTGACAATCAGAACAGACTGGCATTTTCAAAAGTATAATTTATTAAGTGGGGCATAACAAGTTTTCTCTGAGCAAGTAAGTACAAGACTAAGTACAAGACGTTCAGAGTGAAACAAGTTAACTGGGATGCTCCTCGGCCGAATTTCCCAGAGTCTTTAATATTTAGATGAGTGTTCTAAATCTTTAATGTTTTACCACTGAACCTTCTTCATACAGCGTCATGTTCTATAGGGATAGCGTTCCATGGCACAAACTTTTGCAATCTCTGAAACTGGTCACTTAAAAGTGTCAGGAATATTCTACTATCTTTTCTATCACACATATACACTCTTCACTATTTCCCATTTTCTAGGAGGATATTTTGCACAAACAGTCCAAAACATAGTGTCACAATTCAGAAAAGTACAGGATGATGAAAGTGCTCCAAAATGCTCCCTGGTGTTATTACTCATATTTCCCACTTGGCTGACATTTGGGGCAATGCTGGTACAGGACCCTTCTCCAAAATACATAATGGTTTGAATAAAGTATGAATGAACAAAACGGAGGGCTGCACGGTGTGACTGCCACATCTGTCAGCAGTGCATTTGGTAAGCCTTCTCCTGTCACTATATATATTCAGAAATAATGACAAAGAAATGTAGTTTCTCCAGGCAAACGAAATGGAGGTGCAAATTAGAATCACACCTCTAGTCTCATTTTGTTATCACTTCTTGTCTGGATAAACAACACGTACTCTCACTTCCCTACTCATGGCAAGTAGCCACTGTTAACACTTGCATTAAGGATCAGTCACAACAAATTACAGTTAAGTTTCACACTGCACTGCAGGAGGTGGCCTGGGCCCCGGGGGAGCACCTAGTTAAGCTAGGCCCATTACCAATTTTGAGGCTGAAAAGGCTCTGGTGCCTCAGCCACATGAAGTGGTTAAAATTGTAGTATTCTTAAGTGGTATCTTAATATTTCTGTGTAGTAGTTTATTATTCTCTGTGGAGAGCAGCCGTGGGTAGCTGCTTGCAAAAAGGGTGATTTTAATCACCAACCATTTTCAACAACACAAGAGATCGGTAGTACTCAACTGTGAAAGCTGTATTATAATGGGAAACTGCCTAGATGGATGAAAAACACAAACAGATTTCACTTCAAGATAATTATGTTGGAAACAAAACTTTCAGGATATGGACAGTATCTACAGACCCTGAGCCAAACAGAAAAACCCACGGGGAGGATGGGCAAGAGACAGCCAATAGGAATCTGAGTTGTCTGTCGCCTGAACTGAGGAAAACAGGATTTTGTAACTCAGAGCATAAAACAGCCAATTGATTAGTTACTCAAGTACAGCAAAAGAGAATTCATGCAATGAAGAAAACATAAAGTAAAATAAAATCTTAAAAAAGAAAACCTTTAAGAACTGGCATTGCCGCATATAAATGTGAAAAACAGCTGTTAAACGTTACTTAAATTCGGATGAGTCCTTTCATTATCAGACTGACCAAATTTTTAGGCATATTACTTATCTAGAGCACTGCCGTAAAGTTCCCTGAGTATTCCTGACATTCCAAATTGGGAGGGAGGCATCAGGCCCTTTGTCATAGGGAACCAAACTGATACAATTTAGTAGATTAAAAGGGGGTGGGTCTCGGGGGCCTATTTTGGATATGCTTTAAACCAAAATAAAACAAAATGGGTTTATGCATATTTATTTATTTATTTATGTTGCAGATTTATTTTCCACAAGACTTCCACTGGTTACATGTCATGTATCTGCTAGTTCTTCTAAAAATACAGGAAAATGATCAGAATCCATCATTTGGACATACATACCCTCATTCGTACACCTTGGGACATCCATTAGTACAGGTGTCCTCTTTTAGTTACAAGAAATCATTACGTGGCGTGCCCCCATAAACCAATATCCACGTGGCCATTAGCAGTAGTACTCAGTAATGGCAGCTGTCATGTACCAAACGTCAACACTAAGGACAGGATACATGTGACCTAACTTACTCTTCATTAACACATCTGTTTTACACAGGAAGTCACTGAGGCTCAAAGGATGAAATAGTTACTCCAGGTAACGGAACCAGTAAGTGCCACAGTATAGATCTGATTCCAGTCTGTTGGACTCTAGTAAGTATAAGTAAATCTTTACTGAGAAAGTACCAGGTACAGAAGGGAAACAGACCTGAGAAAATCATGACATATGTTGTCAGTGAGGTTAAAGCTTAGTGGAGCCAGAAGTGAGAATCAGCTACAAAGATACCCTATAACAGATTTCAGGCTAAGGGCAGAAGATGTGGGAAGGTGGCTTTTGAAATGAAGCTTACGAAGAGAAAAAAGTTCTCTTTTCTTACTTTCTTCCAGGCTTATTGGTATTTGATTAACTGCGACAAGGGCATTTAAGGTAAAGGAAAAATATAGGGAGAAAATACAAAAAATGAAGCTCAAATATTCATGAAATTGCAAACTATCCAGGTTGGCAAAAGAACATAAGGATAAGAAAGGAGGTATAAGGTGAGACTGGGAAAGGAGTGGGCCGTTGCGCAAAGGAGATCTGCTTCAGAGTTGTGTTGAAATCCCCTGTATCATGGCCATGTTCCATCATCCACCCTGGTGCTTTCTTGCAAGCGTCTTCTTCCATTTCCACAGACACTGTCTCTTCCTCTTACCTGGCCTAAAGCAAAGGCCATTTAAGTCTCATAGTTCTTTTCTACCTCCCTTGAGTTATCGTTCAATTACAGGTCAAATTCTGTCACTATTCCTTATCTGCAGCCATGAAATTAAAATATGTTTGCTCCTTGGAAGAAAAGCTATGACAAACCTAAACAGCATATTAAAAAGCAGAGACATTATTTTGCAGACAAAGGTCTAGTCAAAGTTATAATTTCTCCAGTAGTCACGTATGGATGTGAGAGTTGGCCGAGTGTTGAAGAACTGATACTTTTGAACTGTGGTGCTAGAGAAGACTCTTGAGGGTCCCCTGGACAGCAAGGAGATCAAACCAGGTAATCCTAAAGGAAATCAACCCTGAATATTCATTGGATGGACTGCTATTGAAGCTGAAGCTACAATACTTTGGTCACCTGATGCAAAAAAGCTGACTCATTGGAAAAGACCTTGATGCTGGGAAAGATAGAGAAGGCAGTGGCACCCCACTCCAGAACTCTTGCCTGGGAAATCCCATGGACAGAGGAGCCTGGTAGGCTGCAGTCCGTGGGGTTGCTAAGAGTCGGACGTGACTAAAGTGACTTAGTAGCAGCAGCTGGGAAAGACTGAAGGCAGGACGAGAAGGAGATGACAGAGGATGAGATGGTTGGATGGCATCACCGACTGCATGGACATGAGTTTCAGCAAACTCCAGGAGACAGTGAGAGATAGACAGAGAAGGCTGGCATGCTGCAGTCCATGGGGCTGCAAAGAGTTGGACACAACTTAGTTATTCAACAACAACAAATTCCTTACCTGGAAATCTGGTTTCACACAGAGGATTCACAGACCACTGCAGGGCCCAACCTGGTCCCAAGCCTCATTTCTTGCTCCATTTCTTGATGCTCTCTTGCATCTGTTCAGTTCAGGGCTCTTCTCAAGCAGCTGTTAATGGCTTCGATAATACATCATTAACTCATCTGCTCCCTTCCCAAACCTGTTTGAATCCCCCTGCTTTCCATCTCAATAAATGAGCAATTGAAAATATAGCAAAATTGTTAGCTATCTCACTATCAATCACAACTCTTACCTTTCCCTTACTCTGATTTTGAATATTAGTTTTCAAAGGATTCTATAGCCACTAATTCCTGGAGATTTCAGAAATGTATACCACCATCTCTCATTTGCTTCAGAGCAAAGGTTCAATCAATCACCTTGCTTCCAATCTTATCTTCCTCCCAATGCTTCATCCATATTTTCCATAGTGATCAAATATAACTGAATCACTTCCCTGCTTAAAACTGTTCAAGGTATCTATCCCACTTGCCCTGCAGGGGTTAAAAACAAACAAACAAACAAAAACCCTCATCTTTTTAACATGGCTTATAAAATTTATCAAGATGTGGCCCCTGGAACTTCCTTGACAGCCCAGTGATTAAGGATCTGCCTTCCAGCATAGAGGCTGGGTTCAATCTGTGGCCAGGGAATGAAGAGCCCACATGCGGCATTCTGCAACTACTGAGCCTGTCCAGAGAAGGCGGAGTGAAACAGCGAAGAACCCACAGACCACAACTAACATCTGATGCGGGACAAAATAAATAAATATCCCCCCGAAAAAGAGCAGGCCCCCGTTTTTATCTGTAAGACTTGCCTCTCACCTACTCTTCTCTCCCTTGTCCCTAGACTCCAGTTAAAATGAACTACTGGGAAGATCCTAAACTCACATATAGACTTTCTTACCTTTGAACAGGCCAGGCTCTGCACAAGGCAGGCATCTCCCTGCTTCCTCCTGGCACCCAGCTAGCTCCCCTCACCTTTCAGTGGCTCAGCTTGTACCATACTTCTACCAGGAAGGCCGATCTGTCTCTGCAAGCCTCGGCGAGGAGCTTCTCCTCTCCAGCACCCTCACATTCTGCCCTGTATGTTTCCTTCTGTCTTTCTCACTCATTATCTTAAGCAGCTGTGGGAGATTTCATTAAATCCCTGCAATCTCACGCATGAAAAAGTGAACCATTTTCTACGTAAAGCTAATACTGTATTTGCTGATATGTGTACATTATTTACTTCACTCATTTTTCACAACTCTTCCTCCAAGTCTGAGGAAAATACTAAAGAAAAAAAAAACTATATATTCACATGACCCTACTATATAAACTCCATTAACATGAGTTAATGGTGCCTAGAAGCTTATAGTCCACTGGACTAAGATGGGAGAACATATATACCAGTCTTCGTCCCTCTGTCTCACTACAATTCCTTATTTTCTTCATTCCTCATTCGTTCTTCTCTGTTGTTTTGACAGTGAATTTTCCTTGTAAAAACAAGCTCAGGTACATAAGGTCTACTATGTGCACTTGAGGTTTCCATGTGTTTCCAAGAACGAGATATTTATGTGAGATATGTCATTATCCAGTTGTTTGACTCACCTAATCAAAGAAAATTAAGTCTTAAAACAAATGCTTAAATACACTGCCTTTCAATCATCTAGTAAAGAAGTTAGTATCTCTCCCTACTACATAATCCTGATCACAAATTAAAAAAAGCAAACACTGCGCATGTCTAACAAGGCTTTATCTCTTTAAATTGGGCAGTAAAAGTAGAACGTTCAGATGGGCACAATTACCATCCCTCCCCTTGGAGAATGAAGAGAAAGGAAATGATACAAAATAACGTGGGAATATTTGACTGGTATTCACATTCTAGCTTGTAAACAATTTCTAATTCACTTGCCTAGATAGCTAACCATCAGTCTGGATGTAAAGAATTTAAGCCCAACCAAGAAACAGGAAGCATCGGCTTTGTCACAGGCGCGTTTATTTTGGTGGCTCACATCTGCAGCTCTCTGTCTTCAATGTATCCTTTCAGAGCCAAAATGAGGAAGGGAACATAGTTACTGGGCCCCAATCCATCACCGTAATTGTGATGAGCTGCACACCCACAGCATCTTTAGAAGGAAGTTACAGCTTCGTGATAAAGAACTCCAACCCATATGGAAGCAAAATCTAGAAGGAAAGGAACAGTCTATTCAACATGATTGACTTTATTCAATATAGCCCACGACATCCAGGACCAAGCTGGTCACACTCAGTTTAAAAGCAGCATGTCTGCGTGGATGTGCTCCGACTGACATTCCAAAGCATCTGGGGCTCTTTTCCAACATCAGCACTGAAACCTCCCGGTGTCGTCTGGTGCCGCTGATGAAATCACTTTCAAATAATCAGAACTGTGACCAAACACTGAACACCGCGCAAGTGGAAGGCAAAACTGCCTTTAAAAAAAAACTACAAATCCAGAAGTCTGCATTTCTGAACATCAGCCTTCACAACTACACTGCATGAATCCAAATCCTTTAACAGGAAAATTTCCCCTTATATACTGAATTCTTATAGCCCAGAACAGGGTCAGCAACTACAGCCTGCATGCCAAATCTGGCTGGTTGTTTCTTTTTGTAAATAAAGTTTTACTGGGACACAGCCAGGATTACTCTCTTATGAATTACCCGTGGCTGCTTCTGCACTATAAAGGCAAAGTTAAATAGCTGTGACAAGAGATTGTTGTTGTTGTTTAGGTGCTAAGTCATGTCTGACTCTCTGCAACCCCATCAATTGTAGCAGGCCAAGCTGTCCTTCAGTGTCTCCCAGAGTTTGTTCAAACTCATATCCATTGAGTTGGTCTGCAAAAACACATTACCTGGCTCTTTATGGAAAAAATCTGCTCACCTGTGGTCTAGAGTGATGGGTCACCCACTGATCCTTGCTCTACAAAAATAGGTTCTGGATCAAAATTATTTTGTCCTCATTCTATAATTCCTCACTGAAGAAACAGAACTTGAGGCTTTGGGTTGGCCCAAAGACAGCCCAACCCTCCACTTGGAAGCTCTATAGGAACAGGTCCAGGTGGCAACCCTGCAGAGCTGAACACATGCCTGTTTTTCTTCTGCCCATGAGACAGATGGTCCTTAGAGAGGGGAGAAGAATTAGTCCATGAGAGAGAATTCTCCATGCAGCACTAATTTTGGAAATATATCCCTGATCCATCTGGCCAAAGAGGATTCCTCAGGAGTACCTTTTCTATTTGAATCGGTTTAGCATTCAGGAGGGAAACCCTAGGTACCAAGGCTAGAATCTCAGGTATTTGCCCTCTGTCAAAATGTTTGTAATACATTCCACCACTGCCCTTGAGACAAGATATCTCAAAAAATTTTAAGGGCAGAAGATGATGATAAGGATGAAGACAACAAGAACAGCTAATACTCACCTAGAGGTCCCATTTCAAAGAATTTGTTCACTCCTCTTACAATAAATAATCCCCCGGCGAAGAAAGTAACACCCAGATATTTGTACCATGTGCAGAAGGCAGGAGCAGCAATATTTACTGTCAGATCTGCTACAAGCTGCTCTCCCCTGGACAGAACAATGCCATTCCTTTCATTCAATGCTCACTTTTGCTACTGACCTTGCTGTTCTAAAGAGTAACAAACCACCTATTTGCTACGTTAATCATCCCAGGAAAACTGAAGTTTTCCCCCATTTTGTTCCTAATTCTACTCCACAGTGTAGTGTATACGTTATGTCTGTTTTGTCTCTAAGTGAGGAAAAGATAAAATTAAGAGCTGACAAAGAAGAAACAAGAGCATTAAGGACAGCAAGTCAAAATGAATTCTTTCCAGCCAGTCTCAGTTGACAGGCTTTTGAAGTCTGATGGACTTAAGTTCAAGTCCCAAGTCTACCATTTATTATTTGAATAATCTTACGGTCCACCTCTATGAAACAAAATAGTAACCAATTTACCTGTGGAGTTATCTCTAAAAGAACTGAATGAAAATGCATATAAATAGTAACAGTGTCTGCTTCATAATAAGTTCTTCATATGTACTTAAGTCCTTAATATCTATTTAAGAATCATTACTGGGCAAAGTTCCTGCTAGGAGTGCAGTGATTGTTACAAACAGAAACACAAGTGGGCTAGGGAAGAAGTCAGGAGGGGAAGATTTCTTTCTTGACTTTCTTCTAAGCCAAACACTTGGGAGACAAAGGCAAATTCTCAGTAGAAAAGATGGTATTCTACTTTCACTATTCTTATCATGAGCAATACTGAAGCACTCCCCACCTTTTATGTGCTTTGGTTCAAAAACCTTCTGTGAGGCTACTTGTGAGTCTGACACAGCACTCCAACAGTACCTCACGAGGGTGTGACATCAAGGGGGAAAAAGATGCTGCCTCCAGTAACTGGCAGCTCCTGCAGATGACGCTATGTCACATACACTCATCAAGAAACAGTTACCTGCCCAGCATTACCTAGGCAGAGTGGGTTGTGAAATAAAGAGCTCCTTTGACAAAGAGAGTGTAAGCAGCTGTTCAGTTCCAGTTCAGTCGCTCAGTCGTGTCCGACTCTTTGTGACCCCATGAACCGCAGCATGCCAGGCCTCCCTGTCCATCACCAACTCTCGGAGTGACGCCAACCAACCATCTCATCTTCTGTCATCCCCTTCTCCTCCTGCCCTCTATCTTTCTCAACATCAGGGTCTTTTCAAATGAGTCAGCTCTTCACATCAGGTGGCCAAAGTATTGGAATTTCAGCTTCAGCATCAGTCCTTCCAATGAACATTCAAGACTGCTGTACCATTACTGAAATATGATCACCCATCCTCATGCAGTATAGCACTTAAATTCAGTTTAACAAGATTTTCTCTTTGTTTACAAAATCTAACTCAGTGTTTTTCTAAAACTGTTAACACCTTCTACATGAGATCTCTAGACACATGGACAAAATGCAGGAACAGAGACAAGGAATAAATAATAAACAGAGGAGCAAGGGTCCATTTCAAGAAAACAGGCTGGAGATGAAAATGACAAAGGGCTTCTATACATGAAAATCAATACCTGAATCCTATCTGGAAGGAAGAAGGTGGCCAGGACAGACTCAGCAGCTGCAGTGACTTCCAGCTGCCATTAATCTCACAGAGCTCACCTCTGGGCAACTCCCTGAAAGCAAAGGAAGAATCCAGCTCCTCTCACCAAACGCTTCTCTGTCTCCAAGCTCCACGGGCTTGGGTTACATATGAGCTCACTTTCACCCATGTCGTGAGCTAATTACAAAGAATCCAGAAATGTGGCAAGGAACTGGGAATACTGTAGGCTGCTTGAACAAACCTTAGCACCATCTGCTGAAATATTAAGATGCTTGTTTTAAAAGCTGACTGCCAGAGAAGGAGGTCACAGCACTGACAGTGGGGGAGTTCTCTTTAATAATTACTTTTTATTTCTCTTTCCTGTACACAAGCAGTAGGGCACTGAGCCAGAGGGGAACAGTTCAGAGATAAAAGACTCTCTCTGCTTGCTTTCTTCTCCCGGTCCAGCCACCAGCATAATCAGAACCTAGAGAGCCTTGGTCATCGAAGGAGGAGAGACCTAGTCAAAAGATTGTGGCATGTTTGTGTATTTCAGTGAACAACAGTTGTCTGGGGACATACATAGGGATGTTATTAAAATTCCTTTTTTTTATAACTGGTCAGGAGAGACATATTTAAAGTGCATGTATACTTAGACAGACACCATATGATTTTATCCTGGCATGATAACCCTTCAGTAAGCTTGAGACTCATGGCATTTGGGGCCCCCTTTTTATGCTAGATATTTCTCTCTCAAATAGGAACAACAGAAAAAAAAAGCCTCAGGTTTGTGGACAAAGATCAGACCGACAGAGTTCTAAGGGGCTTAGGGCAAGGAAAGGAAAGCCTTGTATAATTTACCTTCACTGTTGCAAGAGACCCCAACACAATCAATCACGCCAGTGGTCAGACCCGGACAACGATAACCTTGGGATTTTGTATCCTCTTAGGAAACGGAAGTATGTGCATATGGTCTTCTCTGAGCAATAACCATGACAACAAACAGCAATAACCGTAATGACAGAAGCTTACGGGGCACATCCGTTACACATTTATCCTTCCAATGTTCTGAGGCAGGTATTGTTATCTCACTGTACAGGGAAGAAAACCGATGCTTACAGAGGGTAGGCAGCCAAGAAATCATCAGCTAGGAATGGGCCGAGATGGTACTGAAGCCAAGCTGTGGACAGGCCTCATGTAGAGGCTGGCTTAAATCAAGAAGTCTCATCATAAGGATATGCTGGTAATGAGGAAGACAGAAATGCTACAAGAGTCCAACGACATGCTTTGTAGCCAAAGCAACTAGGCACAAAAGCTCAAGAGTCTTCCCTCTTGAGTCCACGATGACTGGGGACTCAGCCACCCTACCAGCCTGCTTCTCTGCCTTCAACTAACACGTATCCACTCTGTAGGGAAACCCAAGTCACTCCCTGGCTAGCCCACAGCCCATGTCCTTAGTCACATGCCAGAGGTCTGATTAGGCAGGCTAGGTACAGAAGCAGCTACGGAGGGCTACGGAAGCCTCAGCACGAGTTACAGGAGAGGGGCTAAGAACACAGCGAGCCCCATGGCTGCTCCAACAGGACCCTCATTTGGATCCTGCCTCGTATTTTTGGCATTTACAGCGATTATCTATATACAAAAAGGGAACAGAAAGATAGCGCCTCAGTCTCAGTGGTCTACAGTGTACTACTATATAGACAGAGTGTACTATGTATGTACTACACAGGGTGCACTAGATGGTCACTACAGTGTACTGATTATACAGGTGAAACAATATGCAGGTGAAGAATTTCCGACCAGTAAGTGCAAGAAGTACCGACAAAGACGAACTGGTAACTTAGGAAAGGTCTTCCTCCCTTCTTCCCTGTGTGTCTGTTTCAATGTCCCATCTACCAGAATTAAAAGGTGCAGGGGTTCTGGTTTCCACTCACCAGGAGGCTGGTCCCTTCTCATCATTACGTAGAGGGGTGGCTCTGAGTTTCCCTCGACCATCTGTCGTCCCGCACAAGCCTGAGGGATTCACAGTAGAGCAGGAGGGTCTGCCAAACCTCTCAGGCAGGCTCCTGGGGCAGGGTCGACAAGTCACTTCCTAAGCTGGGACTCACCAGACAGAAAGACCAGACCCCCACACGTGACTAGACAGAGCCAGACACACAGGCCTGACAGGTCAGAGTGAAAGGGAAGTCACCCACAGGAATTAAAAACCACCCCTGCCACATTTCCAACCAAAGTCCCAAATGTTCACGTTGGGCACTACCTTCAAACTCCACATGTCTTCCAAGAAGCAAAGAGGCTAAAAATGTTCCTACAGTGAGTAAAACCTCCTTATCTTGCAAATAAAAACTAATGATGTGAGCAGAACCCAAAAGATGAACAAACTTTTAAGGTATGTGTCATCAATCACTGGACAGATGATTTTTCACGATATTGAAAAACTTTTTCCTAAGAAAATTAGGCTCTTAAGACTTGAGTATTAAATACAATTATAACAGATTCTAACTACTAACGCATTTCATTCAGCTGGTTCCTGGCAGCACACAGCTTCCTGACAGAATCAATTTACAAAGGATGCTGGGATGGGGAGGGCATGGAAGGAAAGGGGTGTTTCACAAGCCTTTTTATGAGATGTTACAATCCTGAGACACTCTGCTTTTAACAACTCCTCCAGCCTCTTTGAAATACACTTACAGCAAACAGGGAGGACAGGAGTGAGAAAGCACATGAGGTGACTCAAGAAAGGTCTTGAGTCAACAGGAGGGTCTGATTAAAGGCTCTGCCCTTCACTAGCCTTGCTCAATTCAGCAAGTACTTCAACCTCTGGGTTTCAGATCCTTATCCATCCACCACCCCTCCTACCTGTAAATGAGCAATTAGCACCTGTCCTGTCTACATCACAACACGCTGAGCATCAGATTAAAACACATACTTAAAACTTTGAAATCCTTAGGTTTAGACATTAGATTTGTTTATAATGACTACATGGAATCAAATCTCTTTTA
This sequence comes from Redunca redunca, assembly GCA_006410935.1. Classification (NCBI taxonomy): domain Eukaryota; kingdom Metazoa; phylum Chordata; class Mammalia; order Artiodactyla; family Bovidae; genus Redunca; species Redunca redunca. Next base: position 201,256 of record SJYQ01001573.1, on the reverse strand, counting down.
CCCAGCTTTCCATAAAGTAAGGCACATGTTGAGAATGGGCTCCAGAGTTCACATTCAAAATCAAATGTAAATCTCAGCTCTGCAAATAAATCTGGTAACTGATTTAAGCCTCTGGTTCCTCAGCTGTAAGAACACACAACTCACTTGGCGAAAATGTGAGGTGCATTACACAGTGCTAGGCTGACAGTGGCTACTCCTTTAAACACTGGTTTTCTCCTTCTAATCCTGAGGTCTCAAAGAAAACTTCTATGCTTATTTATCAGCTTTGTGTAACATAATAGTATATATGAGATGTATCTCATATATATAGTATATATATTATATATCTCCCCTGGAGAAGGAAATGGCAACCCACTTCAGTACTATTGCTTAGAGAATCCCATGGACAGAGGAGCCTGGTGGGCTACAGTCCATAGGGTCACAAAGAGTCGGACATGACTGAAGCGACTTAACAGACTTCATATATATATATATATGAACATATATAATGTATATGAGAAATATATCTTATATATGATAGCTCATATATATTATATGATATATATGATGTAATATAGTAAGTAAATATACATGCCATGTCCAAAATGAATGCTAAACTCATTTATTCCTAGTATGTATTTTCTAGAAAATATCCATCCAATGTTTTCAACTCTTACTATTTCAAAAGCAAAGAAAGTTGAACCAAAAGAAACTTACAGGGTTTTAAAATCCTGACATCTGTCATATAGGAATTTCCCCCTTTAATAGTTTCTTTATGTATCTATGAATAAGTAACTTAGTATAATTAAAGGAATCAGTCAAAAACTAAGGGCAAATGAATAAAACCTCACATACCAAAAGTTTTTCTTTCAAACTTATGCACTTTGCTGAATATCACACCTGCCACAGGCAGTGGAGCAACTTTTTTTTCTTGAAGACATATCAAATACTTAAGGTCAACTACAGAAGACAAACAATAGTTTAAATGCTGCAGAGAAAAAAGTTCTCAAGAAAAATATACTTTGGGGATGTGTGTGAATTTTCCAGCACATCTGCTGTTTTAAAATTTCATGACACAAACAAGAGTATACTAAAGCTCTAAGAATACTTCATTATCTTGCAATAAAAGTAATGGAAAAGAATCTGAAAAAAATATCAAAATACGTGTGTATAACTGAATCATCTTGCTGTACACCAGAAACACAGCATTGTAAATCAATCAATCATACTTTAGTAAAAATGAGAAAAATGGAACCAGTATCTTGCTTCCCTGAAGATTAGGCGACATACAGGGTGGGTAGGATTCAGTATTTTCTGACTCCTTGGATCAAGAACTGTTTAGTCCTCAAAGATACCTTTCTCTCAATGGAAAAACACATTAAAAAATGAAAGCAAAGCAGTAGGCAGCCAGCCCTTAGCTTCACAAGAACTTCTCTAGATCAATATAAAAGGGGAGGCAGGATGGCCATGCCAGCTACTCCTATCTGGTCTATGTTTGCTATACTTGGCAAGGGAATCAATCAGAATTCTTAGAAGGAAGCGGACTCTTAGAAAAGCTGACAAATGCAAGATTTCCACTTTGATGGACAAAGGGGCAGTGCTTCTGGTCAACCCAATAAATGGTTTACTGGAAACTGTTTGGATGTTATTCTCTTGTTCTATTTATCTTTATATAGAGAAATAGATTTTCCCTTCTCCTAGTGGCCACAGAACAGTTTTCCATCAACCTCAGTCCTCTGCAGGCTAACTTTTCAATAAATAAATGTGGCACTGGTGTGAACTCCGTCTTCAGCCCTTGGTAAAAGTTCCTACAATTGGTTGTACAGTATCTTACAGTCACTGAGTTCAACCACCCAAATGATAATAATACCTGGAACGTGCTAGCACCAGGAATCATCCGAGCAATGCTGCAAGTGTCCAAGGACAGAATGATTTTCAGTGTGTGCACCCCAAACCTACCAAGTTAATCTGTGGGCTCAGGAATCTGTGTTTTAACAAGCTCTCAGGTCAATCTTCAGCATGTTCAGGTTTGAGAAACTGACTTAGAGCACTGCATCTTAAACTTTAAAATGCACTTGGATCAACCCAGGAATTCTGCTAAAATACAGATGACAGTTGAACAGGCTGGGGGCTGAAGATACACCGAGTCTGCATTCTAACCAGTTCCCAGGAGCTGTCAATGCCCATATATATTAACACCAGAAGAGCAAGATCTTAGAGAACAGAGTCCAATATTCTTATTCTGTATATTGCGATAATATATTAGCCACCTAGTCAGGGAACCAGGACGGCATGATGTTGAAGAAGAAGAAGTAATAATGGGAGGTAAGAGCACCACTCCCTGAAATATTGTGCATTTTATTTTAGAACAGCCCATACCTTCCATTTGTATGCACGTCAGTCTAGACAGTGAGTGCTACTGCTGAATGTGTTTCCAGGTACCACTTCACATGACACTGTTCCGTTTCTAAACCACAGCCTGGTACCTGAGGGTTTGCAGTTCTAATTACACAGAGAATGTACATTAATCAAGTCAATTGCTTCTCCTTTACCTAACTTTCTCACCTACCAAAATACTAATCCACAGACTCACATACTTCTTACAGGGACAGTAACATGCACGACCAATAGGAAACAGTAAAAACAGAAATGGTTGCAACTGTTACTGAGATAAGAAAGCAATAAGATAAATGAGTATCTTACCTCCAAAAGAACAAATGTTCTCTCGTCTCTTAAGTCAGAAAAATAAAGATTTAATAGAAACTAGGTTCCGCTAAAGCCTGCAAAACTTCTGATCTCTAGGAGGTGCATGTACAAGACACAAAGAGAGTAGTAACCTGAGTTCCAGTCCCCAAATGTTTCCACTGACCATGCTTTAGTTACCAAATATATCATTTATCATCAACCTACCTGGAAATGGAGAACTCTCTTCTCCATTTTACTTAGCAATGATGAAAGAAGCTGAAACATTTTTTTTCCATCAGAGGTCTCTCCAAGTCTCAGATTTTCCTCTCTGTAAAATGGGAATAATATTATGCACCTTTTCAGCAGTATCGTGAAAATTAACAATTAACTCATGTGATAAGCCCAGCCTTATGACTGGGTCAATAGAAGAAATCATCACAAGAACAGTTTTATATGATGAGAGTCTCAGGGTGAATCAGAGAGATGTCTGCCCAAATATACCTTAGAACTCCACACTAAAAAGTTGTGTACTGAATGTCTCCCCACCAAAATTCATATATTAAAATCTAATCGCTTGAGATTAGCAGAAGCAAATTACTTTATGCGTGCTAAGTCACTTCAGGCATGTCTGACTGTGTGTGAACCTATAGACTGTAGCTTACCAGGCTCCTCCGCCCATGGGATTCTCCAGCCAAGAATACTGGAGTGGCCAGAGAGCTGACATGCTAGTTCCACCCTGTGAGGTCAGAGTGACAAGCTGGCAGTTTGTAACCTGGAGGAGGACCCTCACCAGAGCCTTGCCACACTGATGCCCCTGATCTCAGACATCCAGCCTCTACAACAATGGGAAATTTCTGTTGTTTATAAGCTTCCAGCCTATGGCATTCAGATACAGCAGCCTGAACTAATACACTATACTTAACATCCTGATACTCTTAGATGACTTTCACTAGGAAAGTTTTGGATTTGGTCAAAAGATGGCATCAGTCAAGCTTTAAACTTTAAGCAGAGGATACTGTACCGCTCAGAGTAAATCCAAAAAGTATAGTTACTTTCTTCCTATTAACACCATAATATCTCTCTTTAAAAAATGAAAGAGGAGGTTTCCTGGAGGTCTAGTGGTTAAGTCTCCAAGCTTCCAATGCAGGGGGTGAGGGAAGTAAGATCCTATATGCCATGCGGCATGGCCAAAAATAAATATACAAATAAATGAAGAGCTGTGATATCTTTTATCTTAAAATGTACACAAATACTGGGTCACCTTGGACTTCTGAGCCACAGAAACAAAGACATTTCAACTTTCCTTTATATTTCTGTCTTATACACTATTCAGACATGGGACCAGCTTAAGCACTGGCCAAGACAAAAGAAACTAATTGATCATATTCCTCATATTCACCTAGAAGACTTATTTACCCAAGGAGGATAGAAACCAGAATGTATAGCAAAAGTTCCTGGTGTATAGACTTGCACTTTCTCCCAGAGCACAGTAATTCCTTTCCCATACTTTTCCTGGGGTCATCATTTTACAAATTTGGTATATCTTCAACCTTGATTCATCTGCAAAGCAAGAAAACACCTGAAATGTTCAAGAAACATGGAATAGTATCAGCACTAATTTTCCAGAGGAGAAAATAAATGTAAGAATACACCAAGTCTCACATCAGCCTGAATTCTGAGTAGGTAACAGCTTCCTCAAACTTCATTTTTCCATTTTATGTATTCCACAACCCTTTGAGCACTCACGATGCAAGTACAAGGCACCATGGTGGACATATGGGAAATGAAACACCAAGTTGAATCACAGAAAGATCCTACCCTAAGGAATTTCCCAGTCTAAAAAGTGAGCTGAAACACAAAACAAACGTATCTTTACATTATAAACTCCACACACAACAACAACAAACAGCTAGACTCTTTTCCAAGAGGGGATGTACTTGTCACAGTAAAACTAAACTAGCTCATATTAGAGTAAAATCAAGTATTTCCACCACGGCTGCCCACTGACAACCACTGCAGGCGACTGTGTCATTAAGACCACAGCTCTGAAGGCAGACAGCGAGCTGCAGCTCCAGCTCAACAACTGTCCAGCTGAGGCCCTTGCACAAGGTGCTCAACCTCCACTGTATCCTTCTGTAAAGTAGGGATCATTAGCGCACCTCTCCTGTGATGTTACTGATATTCTTACACATAGCATGTTGCTTGACCTAAAATCTCATTCAGTCTTCCGGGTGAAAAGCAAAGAGACTGCATCACAGAAGGAAGAATAGGCAGAGTAGGAACACTTGGAATTCCTATACTCTCGATAGCTCATTCCGGACACACTAGGCCAGAACGTCTTTACCTAGGCTGAAGACCCTCCTCTATTTTGAAGCTTATCTGGGACTCGCTCTAGAGCCCCTGAGTCAGTATCTGAGGTGAGCCTCAAGCATCAGTATTAATAAGCTTCAAAGGGGAGTATGTATCATACATACCTAAGCTTGAGAAGAAACTGTGAAACACAAACAATTTTTGTGTTTCTGATGCTTTATACTTTGAGGCTAATAGAGCCTCCAGTCTTCAAAATCTCAGGATCACTGTCCAAAATTCTGTCCAGAAATCTTCCTAATGGGGTTCTCAATGATTTATCAGAGACCTCATCCCAGGCTTCCGTTCACTGTGATGGAAATGAGAGCCCTCACTGCTCCGTTCACACATTCTGGCCAAATCATTTGTCCTTGCATTTCCACATCCTTCTCATTGATCTGCATCCCCCTTGAGTCCTTAATTAATTTATCCAAAATGATGTTGCCACATTGCTTTCAAACATACTTAAGAGTTAACGCTAATGTTTGTGGTGTCCTAAACATTGTGTGTGTGCATGCATGCTAAGTCTTGTCTGATTCTGTGACCACAGGGACTGTAGCCCTCCAGGTTCCTTTGTCTATAGCATTTCATAGGCAAGAATACTGGAGTGGGCTGTCATTTCCTCATCGAACCTGCATTTCCTGCATTAGCAGGTAAGATTCTTAACCACTCAGCTACCTGGAAAGCCCATTAAAAACATGAGTTATTCTTAAAAGTTTGAAGAAACAAGAAAACCATCAGTAATTCATATTACTACAATTATGTACTCTTCGGAAGGGAAGAGAGAAGAGAGTCTTGCATTCTGCTTGAAATTTTTTTGTCTTCAACTCAAATCATGATATTTCAGGAGACCATAATATCATTTAAGCTGTGAGAGAGATAAAATATTTACAGAAAAATTTCATTAAAATTACTGAACTTTTATTCACCGGTGTTCAGTTCAGTCGCTCAGTTGTGTCTGACTCTTTGCGACCCCATGGACTGCAGCACGCCAGGCTTCTGTTTCAATTACCGACTCCCAGAGCTTACTCAAACTCATGTCCATCAAGTCAGTTATGTCATCCAACCATCTCATCCTCTGTCATACCCTTCTCCTCCCACCTTCAATTCTTCCCAGCCTCAGGGTCTTTTCCAATGAGTCACTTCTTTGCATGAGGTGGCCAAAGTACTGGAGTTTCAGCTTCAGCATCAGTCCTTCCAATGAGTATTTAGGACTGATTTCCTTTAGGATGGACTGGTTGGATCTCCTTGCTGTCCAAGGAACTCTCAAGAGTCTTCTCCAACACCACAGTTCAAAAGCATCAATTCTTTGGTACTCAGCTTTCTTTACAGTCCAACTCTCACATCCATACATGACTACTGGAAAAATCATAGCTATGACTAGACAGACCTTTGTTAGCAAAGTAATGTCTCTGCTTTTTAATATGCTGTCTAGGTTGGTAATAACTTTTATTCCAAAGATCAAGCGTCTTTTAATTTCATGGCTGCAGTCACCATTTGCAGTGATTTTGGATCCCCCAAAAATAAAGCCTGTCACTGATTCCATTGTTTCCCCATCTATTTGCCATGAAGTGATGAGACCAGATGCCAAGATCTTAATTTCTAAATGTTGAGTTTTAAGCCAACTTTGTCACTCTCCTCTTTCACTTTCATCAAGATGCTCTTAGTTCTTCTTTGCTTCTGCCATAAGGGTGGTGTCATCTGCATATATGAGGTTATTGGTATTTCTCCCAGCAATGTTGATTCCAGCTTGTGCTTCATGCAGCCCAGCATTTCTCATGATGTACTCTGCATGTAAGTTAAATAAGCAGGGTGACAATATACAGCCTTGACATACTTCTTTCCCGATTTGGAACCAGTCTGTTTTTCCATGTCCAGTTCTAACTGTTGCTTCTTGACCTGCATACAGAGATCTGAGGAGTGTTCATATCTAAGTATATAAAAATTTTTATTGGAAGGGGGCATGATTAAAGAAAAACAACCTACCTGACTTAGTAATAGATCCAAGCTGGCTAACCAAGCAAACTGCCATTTGGTCAATCAACTGCCATTTGAAAGGCTGTTTTAAAAATATCTTCATATAAGTAACTAAATCTCATCAAAATGTAATGACTGCTAATTTAATTTATGCTAGCTAGCAGGAAATAAACTTTCACTGTACATTTTGGATTCCTACTTGTAATGCAATTATCAAGCCTCTCCAAGATTCCCAAATAATTTCCCCGAAATAAAGATGAAGTAACATAATCCTGATTCTACCCTACTTTACTGAGTTCTCACAGCAGCCCTGAACTTATTAGAGCAATTCTCCAGCAGCCTTTCAAATAAAGCTAAATGTACCAACCTGCTTTAGCTCAGTACATGAGCAGTGAAATATGCAAAATACATATTTTTTATTTACACAAAATAAATGGCCACAGTACAGAAAACCAAGCAGGTTGTTGGCTATCCACCAACCTGTGAGACTATCTACTCTTCCATAAAGTAATGAAACACAGCATTCCCTGCCTCACATATTACTGATATTCATATAAAAAAAATATAGTGAACCTTAAAGCTATATGACTATTAAATATGGACACACATAAAGACTTTTCCATCAAAAGTATATGCAAAGGCAAAAGTACAGACATAAAAATAGAGAAACAATCCCTTCATTTGGGTTGCTGTTTCTGAAGTGTAAGGCATTTAACTGGAGCCAAGATTTTCTAAGAAGCTAGTCTTTCCTAAAGATGTTATGTCAATGGGCACCAGATTATACCCATGACTCTTCTTCTCACATTCACACAGGCAGATTATCTCACAAAAGCCTCAACAAGTTAAGAGCAACAAACAAGGAATAAACACCCCAGGACAAATTCCTGAGAAAACACTGTGTTTTAGGCACAGCATTTGGGGATAAGCCATACCAAGGTTTGCACGATAAAGATACAGAGAGACAGGAATGGGACAGGTTCCTGCCACATGCAGCAGCCACAGTTACTTAGGCTTCTACAAAGCAAGGGGCCTAGGTGACTCTAATCAACACAGCAGGCTCAGGATCCCGTTGTAATTTGACTTGGCTTAGGATCACCCAATCAAATTTGCTAGCAGAGTATACTCCAGAAGAATCATCCATTGAAAACAATTCAAATACAGACTCTAAATGTGCAGAAAGCTTTCTGTGATCTCTGCTGGAGCCTGGAGTATCTAACAGCTGCAACTGTGACTGTTCTAGTTAATTGCTCTCAGCAACAAAAATAAACAATTGCTCCAGGAAGAAGACTGTAACCCGCCAAATATTAATGAATTTTTTAACAGTCAGAAATCTCAAATCTTGGTTTGAGACTAGTTGGTTTGCGACTAGTTGAAAAAGTCTCAAAGATTGTTCTTTGAGATAAACACAGGGTTGAGGAGGCCCAGAAAGAAAGTCCTTACTTTGTATTTCATCCTCCCCTGTCACCCTCCACTTCTCCCCACAAGAAAAGAAAAAAGGAAAAGTGCCTTGTGTCTGGAAGAATTTAAGCAATCTGAGATATTTTAACTCATATATAACTTTTTAACATATGGGGGAAAAGAGTCGCACTGATTGGAGCTATTTTTAAAGTGCAGCTCTACCATAAAAATAGACATTTACTCATAAGGATGCTTGAATAGAGAACAAGCCCAATCTACATCTCATTGTTAAGAAAGGGGTGAAAAAAGGCTGTCGTACTTGCTGGAGAGCCATTTAGGGTCCGCCTCTGACGTCACGGCAACATCCAGGTGCACTCTAACAAGCATTTTTCAGCCTCCTCCATACTTCGACAAGTGCTCTTCTTCTATCAGCTATTTCTCCCAGCACATGCAATAAGGAGTCGGTATATACCCAGACCCTTGCAGAAAAGAAGATCCCTGCAATCAGAGACCCATGGAAGGAGGAAAAATTACTCACCCACAACCGAGTTCATCATCCTCCTCTCTTCCGAGCCCCTATTCACGAAGGGAGCACTGCCTTCTTCTAAAGAAAGAAAGGACAGAAGCAGCTGACTTATCAGTATGCTAGAGAATCTGTGTGTTCCCGTATAGAGGGAGAAAAAGTAGCTTCACATGTCTCCCCACTCCCCATCCAGGCCCCCGTTTGCAACCAAACTGCACACCTTAAATAGTGGCAAGCAGGCATTTAGGCACCTCCCCACACTGAGACTTGGAGATACTGCCCCAGTTTCTATCCTTCAGTTGGTCTTCAGTCTCTATGAAAACCTGGAAGAATGAGGCTGTAATGGGAGTTGTAATGGGGAACCATACAGAATCCTTGATTTTTATAAACCTCCCTGACATGTCAGTAACAACCAATACAATCAAAACCAAATAACAGCTTTCACGTGCCTTAAACTAAAATCAAAATGGATTATTTTATACCTGTTGAAAAATTTTTTCCAATGCTCATGAACAAAACCAGAAAGTAAAACAACTTTATCAAGAAAAAACCAAACTTTTAAAATCTCAATGTTTAAAATCTTTATGAAGATGAGATATATAATCATAACTTCAAGAAGAAAAGTATCAGAGGGAGAAAAAGGTGATCTTTTTCAGGAAAGAGCTGAGTAATTTCTGACTTGTTACTTTTTGTACTTTATAAATTTTCTACAGTGGCCATATTTTAGTGGTTAAAATTATCCACAAGAATGTAAATTATATTGAGTGCACCATAATAAAATAAAAAATGCTCTTACCCGTATTTGACTTCTAAATACCCAAATCCTGCAAGAATCAGGAAATCTGATCGCACAAAAGCACACAGGTTATAAAAGTTAATGCAGTGTGAGTTTAGAACCTGCAAAGGGCAGATTTCAAGAGTGAGGAGGACTGGGTTCGAGTGCCACATCTCGAGTCAGCAGAAGAACTTTAGAGAACCTTACCTTCTCTGGGTCTGACTGACATCTGAAGAATTAAGGTGAGGTGAGAATTAAGGATGCCTGAGGTGTCCTCCAGCTCAAAACCAGACTGAAGATAGACATAAATTAAATCTTCAGTCCTGAAACAGCAAGGCAACTGGTATAGAGCACAAGCTCAATGTACATTTAATGAAAGAAAGGAAGTTAAAAAAAAAAACAACAATGTATTTAAAAAGANAAAAAAAAAAAAAAACAATGTATTTAAAAAGACAATTCCCTAACCTGTCCACAGTGTGCAACATAGAAGGATCAAGGGATCAAGGGCATGTAGAGAGATTGATCTTCTCAGGACTACAGCCCACAACATGGAAAAAAGTTTGAGAAGCACAACTTAACACCACCATCACGTAAAAAACCAACTCACCAGTATTAGGGTAAATTTCAGATAAACTTCTAAGAAGTTCTCACCACCCTGCATTTAGCAAAGACAGAAAGTCTGCCTATTCATATGGTACTCAGGCCATTTAATCTTTGGACAGAAAACATAAGGAGCAATGGATGTGAAGAAGCAAAGAGGCTCTCCTCACATGATACTTCACAGGTACTTCTCAAAGAATAACTCCTGAAAAGCAGAAAGTTCTCTCACCATATACTTGGGTTCATATGGAGAATACAGTAGCAGCCATTCTCAAGAGAGGAAATTCTGCTGAAGATATTTAAATAATACAATAACAACTGCAACTGCTGCTTCAACATTTATAGCAATAGCTACTTATCCTTTTTGATAAGAAGGTTTCTGGGGGTTTTTGGTGTGGAAATCTGCATTATTTCTTATAATTATTACTCCATGCAACTTGACAAAAGGTACATTCTGAGGAAGGAAAAGACTTAGTACATGCCTGCAGACGTAAGGAGCTCAGGCACTTTCGAAACAAGGTGCTCAACATGATACCTCTGGGTCTGAAATGAAAGCTGTGCATCTCCGGGAGGTCTGACCACTTGCATTCACGGGTGGAGGCCGCCCTACCCCATTCTCAGCACAGCTGCTGCACCTTTGTCACAATCCAGCCCAATCCAGAGAACCGAGCTACCTCACCTGCTGCGCTTCATGCCACAGGTGGGCCACCTGGAAGACCGCTGCCAGTTTCTTCACTTCTTCAAGAAGGTCCACAGTAGAGCTGGTTGCTTTCAAATCTGGACAAGAAGGATTCTCAGAAGAGGTGCACAGTAAAAAATCAGAGTTAGACACAGCACCGAGCTATAGACAATCGGTGGATCCAAGGGCCCTTCAGGACAAACAGACAAATAATGCCCTTCTCTGGAAGGGCTGTTTAAATGGGCTGCCTTCCTTTCCTTCAGTTCTTCATTGAAATGCAAGGTGTGAGTACTAACTGAGCTATCAAAACAACAACAAATAGGTAAAAGGTTGTCAAACTAAAACCTCATCTTGGAAACATCTGAGAAACATTTGGATTTTATAATTTTCCCCTCACGACTGAAGCGACTTAGCAGCAGCAGCACCTTCCACAAAGGTGATACGATAGATAAGAAAAGTATTAACTACAAATTCAAAGTTTTAGAGTGAACCAAGTACTATGGCATTAGAAAGAGTGTAAATACTAAAGAAAGGTCAGTTTATCGTCTTAAATTAGTTTGATTAAGACTACACTAAGAGAAAGAGATTGGTCCAGTTCTAATACTGGGGATGTTTAGCTTCTTTTGGTCTTTTTTGCATACACTGAGCAACATGAGCCAAATATAAATGCCTTCTTTTAAACAAAGTCAATATTTTTACTAGCTAGTTCTACGCAACTCCAAAAATTACATATAATCACAGAAAATATTTTCAATGTTACAGTAGAAATAGGCAAAGTAATGAGAACAAAATTTTAATGTTTACATACTTTGTATTTCATCTATGGACTCTAATTTCTGATTAATCTGAGATTTAACTAGTTGTGGACACAAAAATGTTTAATAAGCTCATAGGTCCGTATTAAATATAACTTTTGAAGTGAAAGTCACTCAGTAGTGTCCTTTCTTTGGGACCCCATGGACTATACAGTCCATGGAATTCTCCAGGCCAGAATACTGGAGTGGGTAGCCTTTCCCTTCTCCAGCAGATCTTCCCAACCCAGGGATCAAACCCAGGTCTCCCGCATTGCAAGCAGATTCTTTACCAGCTGAGCCACAAGGGAAGCCCAAGAATACTGGAGTTGGTAGCCCATCCCTTCTCCAGTGGAGCTCCCCGACCAGGAGTCGAACCAGGGTCTCCTGCATTGCAGGCAGATTCTTTACCAACTGAGCTATCAGGGAAGCTGAGAAAATGTCACACATGGACAGAAGCTCACCTACATGTCTTTGGTCAGGTTCTCTTGGTGAATTCCCTTCCCCATTCTCATCCAAATCCCACATAATGATGCACCACATTTCTGTGTGGCAGCCCACTCCCACCCCATTAACTATCCTCCCGCAACACACACACACATACACACACACACACACATCACACCCATCCTCCTTTTCTTTTTAATGTACTCTGTGCACAGCATTTTTTACTTTCTTTGTATTGCATAGTTACTTGTGGATGTGGACAAATCTTCAGGAGAACAAGACAGGCTGTATAAGGAGAGGCCAGTCTTCCAAATGGGTTCACGCTTGATGCCTATATGGTATTTGAAAATTTAACATTCATGAGTATTTCTGGGGGTTCAACTACTTCATCTTAATCTAAACCTTTAGTTTTTTTTTAAACTAAAAGTAGTAGTAGTAATAATGAACTTGAGACCCTAAGATTGTGACATGTCTTCATTCAAAGTAGAATAATGCTAGTCAGCACACTTTTAATATTCAAGGTATTTTACTATATGAATGCTGTGTAAATTGTCACTCCATATGTATGTTTAGAGAGAGCAAGACGGTCCAGTCAATTCCTCTATCAACCCAACTTATTCATATAGGCAGTGTCTTTATTGTATATAACTTTCATTTTGCTTCAGAAAGGAAATGACGATTTCATGGATAGAACATCTCATTTAGTAAACTAAATGATACTGATGTTGGGCTAAAAATTACACAAATGAGTTAATCAATCCAAAGAAGGAAAAGCAGGACCTCTGAGAAGGACAGAGCAGATCCACTCTCCTGAGTTGTAAAGGGGTTTGCAACAACTTCCGCAAGTTAGCTGGATGCCTGCCTCTTGGCTGCCATGGCTCTTACGACACTGCAGCCTCGTAGGGCGGCTTGCCTGTTCTCATTCCTAAGTGACAGTTTCCAAGAAGGTTAAGAGCCATGTATTGCTCCTTTTTACAGACCCAGTACACAGTGTAAGGATGCAGATAATCAATGAACCTGTGCTGAGCAACCAAAAAATACTTCTGCTTACTTCTGTGAACCAGATCACTGGAAGGGTTCATTTCAGCAACCCTACATCAACAGGCTGTCTATATTAATAGTGTAGATGTTTTAATCCTTTCAACTTGAAAGGAGTGGAGACCAGTTTTGGAAATCTTCAGAGAAAGAATATAAAAAACAGTAAAGAAGAAAAAAAATGAACCACTTGCTTAAATAACAGAGGCTAAAAATGCTCTTCACAACAATAATAAATTGTTATGATTTTAGCAGTATTTTTCTCTTCTTCTACCGTTTGAGGATCCTATATGGTAACAGATGCAAATAGGATCAAAATCTTTTCTCTCTCTTTTTTTGTATCTTCTACCTACAAGGCAAACACATATTGTTCTGGAACTATATTAAAATTTCAACATATTATTAATGTGTATGCATTTTATTTCTAGGTAATCCTTTCAATAGAAGTTACAGCTTAAAAAGTAGGCTAGGACACTTGCAATCTATTTTTTTTAAAACAGTAAGGTTAAATTGCTAATACCTTTCCTCAAATCAGATTATAATAATGTAAAATGATGTTAAGATTAAAAATTTATATCAGCTACTCTAACACTGGATTATGACACCCTGGATGATTTGAAAGCAGAAGGTGAGAGGGGATTCTAAGAAAAAAATGTTTTTCCTCAAGCACACCAAGTAGAGTCACAAAACTTATACTGAGAATTTTCCCCCTATCTGTTCAAATATAAAGAACTGCTGACATGCAAACCAGTCAAAATACTGATAACCACGCAAGAGGAGAGAGGTGAGGGAAGGCTGTTCCAACATCACAAAATTAGAGTATTAAATTCATATAATAAAAAAGGGAGTATGGAGATTTGAGATTAATTGCATGTTGGAAGAAAAGGAATTGTCTTGTCACTCAGCTAAGCTCTTGACTACCAAGTTGTGAATTCAGGACAATTACTTTTAGACTGGCTTTTTACCAAAAAAGCTGACAGATACAATCAAATTAAAAGAAGCCATTTAGTACACTTTGGTAAAAAAAAGAAAAAAGTACTTCATTATTATATTTCTTAAGTTCTACAGAAGTAGAGTCTTTATATAAAAGATGAGCAAGACACCTTTTTTCCTCCTCCAGAGATCTCTTAAGAATGTGTTACCACTATTGAATATATACGGGAAACCACTAGCAGGGTTCATGGTATGTACACATGTACTATATACATCAACCTAACCTAATGGAAGTGGAGTTTCTCTGATTTTACAGATGAGTCTAACAGTCTGGCACTAGCAACAAAAGTAAGTTGCACTCAACAACAGCTGATGCTTTGGGTGAATTAAATCTTGTCAGTGACAGCAGAGTAAGTTATCTTCCTTCTACTTGGTTTTCTTTAGCTCAAGTAAATGTGTGAGGACAATTTCCATTTTTTTTTAAAGCTATTAAGTTGGAGGTATAGAACGACGTCAGCATCCAATTACTTTACAACTAGCCAATGATAGCACATATCCTTATATGAATGACTCATGAAGTAATATTTGAAAAATAATAAGAAGCTGTCATTGAAAGAAAAATTTTTGCATGTTCTACTTCACATAACATGCTTTTTGGAATCTGTTCAATAACACTGCTTTTAATGAGAGCTCTGAGGTAACCTCTTTTAGCTCAAGAGAGCAAGTTTATTAGATTGAGCACAGGAGCCCCCAAAAATGTATAAAGACCTACTCACCACACTGTTCTTTCCCTTCAACTTTGTTTATTGATGTACTGAACATGAAAAAGTACAAAGAATCCAAACACAAAAGAAAACATGTACAGCCTCTTAAATACTCAACAGAATATATTTTCTATTCCAACAGATGTGAATTAAGTCATACTGTACAACTTCAAATAAATACCAGCCTTACATTTTATTAAGTGCTCTGATAAACACTGTGAAGTGAAGCACAATTTGCATGCCCTCTCATCAATGCCTTGGTTTGCTACAGTAGTATAGGAAAGAAGCATGTAGCTGCTGTTTTCCCGTGAGGGGAAACCTTACTTTTTTTTAAGTATATACATGTATTTTGTTTTTTAGTTTTTTTTTTTTAAACGCAGGTTAACTCTGACAATCTAAATGCACCTAAGGATATGAGAAAGTGCTAAGCCAATTGATTTCTGAATAGCATTGAGTGGGTCAGCATGAAAACTCGCTTATTCACTTTAGCACGCGCCTCACAGTATATGTACTGTACTATACTGAAAAATTTTATAACTACAATTTTAAATAATAAAAAATAAAACAACGCAACCGCAAAGATAATGTACAACTATGTTATGCATAGCACATTGCCTGTTCTAAGGGGAAGCATGTGAGCATCTCAGTTTATACAAAAAGCAGGACGTAACTATATAGTTCTCAGTGCATCCTGATGAAGGCATTTTTACCTTCAGCTTTTTTGAAAATTTATTATAAGCTAGATGCTAATCAGAAAATATTTTGTATTTTTTAAAATTTCTTTCATACATGGTAAAGACTTATTTTATTATTTCCCCAAATAGTGGTTTAAGCATCATACAAAGTTAAATTTCAATAGCATACAGATATTTATGATTTTTGTATGAAAAATGTAAGGAAATTTGTTCAAAACCTATGGTTATACTCATTTTTTTTACCACAAACATATTTATAAACGAAAATGTAGCATCACCATAAACAGCAGAAGCTAGACTATCTACAGACAAAATTAGCAACAAATCTGATGCACTGTAAATTCAAGTCCTCAGGACAACAAAAGTGATTAAGCAAGACCTCAAGTAACAATGTTAATGCCATTTACAAAGGAAAAAACTGATACAAAAACATTTAAAACCTGAACATCACTTGGCATGTAAGGGAAAAAAAAAATCAAATTAGCTGAAAGGTTCATAAACACAAGGTCTTATTTACATTACACAAAGCTCAGGTGTTAGCCTTGAACGTAACTTTCAAAATACCTTCAAATATATCCAACTCAGATCACTTTTGCCGATTTGCTGCAGTACAAATCATGTGCAACATCTTTTTTTCCTTAAGACAAAACAATTCTTCAAACAATACTGCAAGTACATCACTAAACACCATGAGCTCTATCTGAAGGGATTTCTTTAGGAAGAACAGATTTTTTTTTCCCCCATCTCTTGGTAATTTAAATTTCTTGCCTGCTCTTATATATTCTTTTGTAAATTTTTTTTATTTGTTTCAAAATCACAAATCAATGTGAGCCACCTATCAGGTAATAACCAGGATGATCAGACACTACACTGGTGATTACAAAAACGAAACCAGCAGTGTTTCCCCATTGATTCTACTCCTTTCATACAAAGATCTCAAAAGTATTTTCTACATCATAAATCTTTCTAAATTTTCCAACCACTGCAAATTTCCTGGTAAATTTTAAAAGCTCACTAGGTGTCATATGAAGAGATTTCTCAAAGTATTCAAGTCAAAATATTTGTTCCAGGACCAGTAAAAAGTTTCTCCAAATTTTCTTTTTTATAAAAATAGATGCTTTTTTTAAACCCACATCAAAGAGGCTCTTATCTCTTTGGCAAGGTACTGCTTTACGAAAAGTTCTCCAGTATTCTTACAATAAGCGTTTATAATGTAGCCCCCCCTTCCCCAACCCAAATCATAATTACAAAATAAATATTGTTTTTAACCTCATAAATAAAAATGTAAACTTCAAAATACTTTTCTTAGACATAACAGCAATGCTTTAAATGTAAACCGAACACAAAGCTAATCAGAAAAAGAAAAAAAGGGTGGGGGGGGAAGGACACAACCAACTGAAGAATTACAACACAAAGCCTCAATATTTACTCACAGGTTCAAGGCAGTTATGTAAAAAGAAAAGAAATGTCTTCCCTTAGCTGAAACACTTTAAAAGGTCCACCTTCTTCAAAGAAGGCAATAAAATGCAATGTGACAGGTAAAAACCCTGTACCTCTTGTCCATATTCAAACATAAAAGATATTTTAAGAAGTTTTAATTCAAATACTAGCAATAAAAAATCTCACATATTTCTTAGGATGCTAAGTAGTCGTTTTATCCCCATCTCAACACTGACTTACAAAGACATTTACTAATGTATAAAGTTTCTCTTAACTTGCCTTTGTTGTATAGTTTTCATATATAAATGGACTGAGGACAAGAGCTCATTAGGCTTTGTGCGTTTTGTTTGTCTTAAAGGAGACCTGCAGTACTCTGTCTCCCAGACGGTATCCATTGAGGCTAGCTATCGCCATGGCAGCCTCATCATAGTTTGTCATAGTCACAAATCCAAAACCTTTGCATTTATTGGTGTTAAAGTCACGGATGACCTTCACGTTGGTGACAGCTCCAAAAGGCCCAAACATTTGCCACAGGATACTCTCATCTGCATCAGGAGCCAGGTTGTACACAAAAATACACCACCCTGTTCCCGGGTGCCCAGGGATATTAATTCCAGCCAAACTGGTCATTCCATCAATGGTCATTGGAGAAAACCTACTGAACAAAACAGGAAACACGCACACACACGCACACACAAAACAGAAACAGAGGTTGGTTACAGCGATGATTTATGTCTTTCCCCAACTCCCCTCCCCTCAACAGATACACACAACTATTTGATGTTTCAACCAAAGTCCATGTGTGGCTTGCAGCAGCATGCTATACTATCATGATATTCGTTTAAGTCATGAAATGGCCATTATATGCTGTATTGAATAATACTATCCACAAGAGAAAAAGAAATATATTTGGAGCTCGTTTCACCAACTTAAGCGGATTGGGAGCAGGAAGGACCAACACAGACAAAAACATGCTGTAATGCTGCAACACAACAGAAAACAAATAACGAGGTTTTCAAACACCAGGTGGCATCAAGGGCTATAAAAATACTCTTTGAGTCAACCGTGCTTCAAGAAACAGCTTTTCATTAGGTTGTACATGCAAAAGAAAATCCAACACAAACTTATAATGGCTGTCACTCCCCAAATCAAAGAACTAATCAATTATGGGAAGGGATCATGAGCATCATGAACCTCTGTCATTACCTCTTTACTCCATAAGCCATATTGAGCAGATTGTCCAACCTGCAAAACACACATTCAGCAAACTTCAGTTTTTAACTTTTCCCCTTGATGTCCAAGAAAGCTGGGCTCGATACTGCCATCTTCCAAGGGGGGTGTTTATATGTTAACAGTTATATGTTAACTGTATGAGAAGTCTCAAAATAGTGGGTCTTCTTACATTTCTGAGCAAATGGGTACCACTGCCATATGACAGTAGCTCTTCCAATCTCTAGGTCAGTGCAATGCAGGGAAACCACTGGTGGTCATCTCAGAAAACCCTTTTGAGAGGAAATGTGGGGGCTGTGAAATAGTTAGCATTTGGGTTCTCACTTTTGCAGGCAAGTTCTAAGCACTCCACATACATCTACGTAGTCTTTGTTACTGTTTTCACAGCTGTTGGTTCCTGAGTATCATCAGATTAAGGGACTCACCCAAGGCCAAAGGGTTTAGAAAACAGTGGCACTGACACTCAAATTCTGCAGTTTACACAGAATTTCATAATTTCCCTTAAACCTCACAAATGGACTTTCATTTCTAAAAATCAAAGTGTAACTAGTACAGATAAAAGGAACCTTACACACAACCTCAGCCAAACCTCCCAATTCTCAATATGCTCAACTAAGTCCACAGAACGTAAGACTACAGACTCACTGAGCAATAAAGCAAGGATCAGATCCCAGTCTGATGTTTATTTTGATTGTTCTACAAGAAGTACAGTGCTACTACTCAAGGTGTAAGAGACCAGGGAGATATGTTCCTATTCCCAATTATTTCTGGACATTTGAGTGTTTTGTAAAACTGAAAAGAATCAGAGCTGATGTAATACAAACTATCTTTTTAATGAAAGAGAGGAACAAACCCCAATGACAGAGGAGTACCTTGTGGTGTGTGTACCTTGTCCCTCCTACCCTCTCAGGAGCAGGGACAAGTTCATTACTAAGCATGGAGCATAGGCTGGGTCACGACAGGTTTACCATCAGTATCTGTTGACTGAATAAAAGCAACGAGGCTGCTAACAGCATCCTTAATTATTTAATCCAGAGTAAGAACTATTAGGAAGGCAGGCTGGGGGGGCCTGTCTGCACATGCAAGGGAGCGGGCACCTGTGTGGGAATAGAGGTTGGAGGGTGGGAGGGTTTTGTTTGGTCAAAGATGCCACACCTTTGTACTCCAAAATAAAGGCCACAAATACCAGAAATAGGGATGCAAACAAAACCACGAACCATAAAGTAATGATAGAGATAACTTCATAAAAATGCTGGAATGACCAATACAGAGTGCATTTGGCATGTGAATGTGGAATGGAGCAACTTACTGCAGTCTCCTTCCAAAGCACTCAATGACCCTGAAGCAGAGACACCGAAGCAGAGTCGCATCATCTCTGCACATTAACGGGCACGCTCTGCCACCACCGGCTAGGTCACCAGCCCCAAGTCCAGAGACAGGAAACTCCCAAGTGAGTTTTCAGCACGTTCAAGACAGGGTAGAAACCAGAACTGCCCTAGCAGTGAATTACACGCATTAAAGGGAGAGATATTTGTCACGCTCCACCTCAGGATTCTCCAGGCAGAAGACTTCTATCCTAGGGTCTCTGAGAACCTCTCAATGGGCCTCATATTTCCCTACTTGTGAAACCCTATATGACACCATGATCCTGACCACTGATATCTTTGCTCAATATCTATTTTAGGAAAAAATCAGTCCTATGGAATTCAAGCCAAGTTACTTAGCTCTCTCTCTCCCCTCCTTGCTCTTCTTGACCCTCCCTCCTCTCCCATCAACAAGGAGAGCTGGGAGGAATACAACACCTAAGAATCAGAACCCCAGCAATGCTGGAAAGCCCTGCCTGCCTGCAGCTGGACCTGGTGGCTCTCCCTGCTCTCAGCACCCCCACGGGGGCGGGCAGAAGGCCGTGTGAGCTCCACTGGGCCCGCATGGACTCCAAGTCTTGCAGCAGCTAGAAAACTGTCCACCAGGTGGTTAGCTGAGCCCCGAGGACCACTATCAATCTCCAGAATCATGTATTTCCCCTGGGTCTGTCCAGAGTTCAGAGACAGACGCCTTTTGTATATATGCTCTTTTAATGACAGAAACCAGTTTTTAAGGGAGACTAAGTTAGTGGCCTCCAGAATGACCCAGGGGGACGTGCCTGATGATGTACAGCAGTGTGGCCAATATACATTAAAGTGTCCGTTAAAAATGCACTCTTCATCTTAAAATAATCTTTATTCCTACCGAATCAACACACTGCACCCAACAGCCTCATCAGTCCCAGTCATCACATACCTTCCTGAGGGACAATTTGGCGGTCCTCAAAGGGACAGGGACACAGCCACCTGTCCTTCAGTGTGGACACAATCCACTCACAAATCACACACTAAGTGGATTTGAAGGATTAGACTGGGAAACCTTGCTGTAACTACAACAACCCTCAAAGGAGAGGTAGATTAAAAGAGATTCCTGCAAATAAACATCAATATCATCATCACCGTCATAATCTGAGTGAGGGTGGCACCTGTAAGGCAAGTTGGAATAAATAAGAAAAAGGAGAGCTGATTATTCCTGCTGCTCCTAGGATAAGCTACACTGAGGTTAGACAAAATAATCTAACAGGTCTCACATGAAGTTAAGAAATGTCAAATGATCAAGATAGTAATTCTATGACTCTTGCTTCAAAGGTGTATTACTCAATATTTACTGATTACATATGTGAAAAATGAGTCAGCATGATAATTAGCAAAACACTGATATATTGTTTATTTCATCCTTATCTTTATTGTCTATGTGTGATTCCGGTTTATGAATTAATGATGTACTAGCACAAGCCCCCATGTGCATATAGTTTATGACTATCTGCCTCATTTCAGACTATATATGGGCAATATTTTGAATAGAAACATATTCCCATTTCGAAGCTAGATATTTATAAGTAGAGAATAAAAAGAAGATATGTGCCTAGTTTCCAAGAAGTTCAGCTGACAGACTATGCTAGGGTCTACATGCAGGTAAAGGGAAATGTCAGTCCAAGTCAGAAACAAAAAAATATAAACAGATTGTTAATGGGTTAAGAAAATAAAACTCTGAACTCTACAAATAATGGTTCTCAAAACCTCTCTAAAGATCACCAACCAAGACTGCTTTGAAGTTAATCCACAACAAGATCATCAATCCATGTCCTTATCTAATTCCTCCAAAAGAGAAAAAAATTATTCAGGAGGACTGATACCAGTTTTCCCCCAAAGAAGCTGTGATAGTGCAAGCAGCACATGCCTTAAATGAATCTCAAATGCTGACTTAGAAGCTCCTTTAAAAATGCATAAAGGCTTCTAGAAACAGGCACACAGGCCATTAGACTAGATCACATTTAATAAAATTAAGGCTGCTCCACAAGAAGAGAGATGAAAAAAGCTTTGGCTGAAAGTTTAATTCAGATACCATACCCCAGGAATATACTTAAGGGACTCACAGTAGCCATCCAAATAAATTAAGGCTGGTCTTATTCTGAAAACTGCAGTCAATTAGGTAAGCATATTAGATCAGCAATGCTCATGTTAAAATAATTTTCTAATTATTCATACAGGTTGACTGAGCCATAAACACCGTAAGTCCACTTTTAAACTTAACCCTTATTACATAGATTTTAATTTTTTTACCTTAAAAGATATGGTCCATTTCATAAATATTAAAAAACACCCCTGATTATTAATATTTATAACTTGTATTCTCCAGTCTCTCTCAACTACCGAGATACTGTAATAATATGAAAACACAGTGCAAATTTTCTAAGTGTCGGCAAGAAGGTGACAAACTCAAGGCTAAGAGCTTTAGAACACAGATATGAGGAACAAAAGCTCTATGTAATGAACTAGGTCTGAACTACAGAAGAGCAAGATACCAACAGTCCTTCATTCAAGAGTGTTTGTGAGATGAAAGAAGATTCAACCTTAATTCAACAGAGGAAGGGGAAAAAAAAAATCAAGGTAATAACAGACCAGGTTCAGAGATATTAAAGAAAAACAGCCAAACACACATCAGGCTCAACTTGAACCCTAGGAATAGAAGCTCTCAATTTCCTCTAACACTGAATCTAGACCAAACGCCTTCACTGAGCTCAAAGACTAGTTCATAATTTATTATCTGAAGTTGAATTATGAGAAGAATGGGAAGTGAGGTGACAGAGACAAGAATTAAGAATCTGAAAGGGCAATAAACATGTTTCTCATTTTCTGAAACCAAGTTTCCCTTAAAATTTTCAGACAACTCTTATTCCTTTTTCTCAAAATTAGTTTTTAATAGGAGACAAGGAAAGGAAGAATCTCTAAATTAATTACAGATGGAACTAAATGATAAAAGCACAGAATGGGCAATATTTTTAAAAAATATTAAATCTGACTATCAGAACAACCTGTAAAGCTTTACCCAATAAAACACATTTTTTAATTAAAAAAAAAAAAACAAACATACCATGTATGGAGGGGGGTAGATCTAATTGAGAAAAGATAAAATAGTTAGACAACCTAATATCTGAGTCACCTACAAGTCTTGCCATTTCAATAATCAGGCATTCTCCTGAAAATACTATCATTTCAGTCCTCTTGCCCAGCCTTTCTCAGAATTCTTGATTTTAAGAGCACAGTTTTACTCAATAACTACCATAAAACAAAAACCAGAGCTTAAATTAGGAAACACCAAAAATAACAATTTAAACTCAAAGAGCTTTCTTCTACCATCAAACATGGTATTTTCAGTGTTAAAATCAACCAGTAAGTTTCAAAGAACTCTTCTGTACCTAAGATTAGAATTCTTTACTGGGCCTCAGAAAGCTCTGGAGTTAAATGGATAGGCTGCCCAAGAAAAATCTCTAAAATTCCTTCATTCACGTCTGTGCTAAATTTAGAAAAAAAAGTTTACTCACTTAAGATGCCACAGAAGAAACCTACAAGCAGAGCTAAGAAACGACTCTGTGAAATTTCTTTTTCCTCAAAGGCAGCTCCATCCATCTCTTCCTCCAACTCAATCACCACTTCCAGCCACCACAGACAGAAGTGGCAGTGCTTCCTTTCTCCCAATGCCTTTTAACCGTGCAAAGCTGAAGCAGAGGGAAGTGACCACCAGGCTCAGTCAACCGGGTACCAAGTCATCCAGTTCCAGATGAAGCCTCGTGACAGTACAACTTTTTCTCCCAAGGCAAAAGCCACCTCAAGTAGGAACTGAACATGATGTTTACAGAAAACTTCTCTTTCACACCTCAGGTGAGGTAACTGAGGTTTAAAGAAGACATTTGATTTTTATCTTTACTCTCCTTCAGCATTCTAAATACCCGAGGGGGAAAAAAAAATGCACGTGATATAAGCTAGAAAACATATAAATCTTTGTTTATTAAGTTAAATTTGTGATTCTATTTTTGGTGATTAACTATTATGCCCCAGCATGCAAATAATGCACTTGTGATAAAGACCAGAAACAAAAAAATACTAGCACGGATGTTAGATGGCATTATGGCTGCAGTATACCATATGGCCAAAAAGGATCTTAAAAATGTTCCAGAAAATAAAAACTACTTATGTATCTGTGCTCTGTTTAACATCTAAAAGTCACCATTCTCCTCACATGCAGATCAAGGATTAAAAAAAATAATAATAACTAGATTTGGTTGGTGCCCCAGTATTAGAATAAAATTTGAAAAATTAGAATATTTAACCTAATGAGATAGAATGTCTTCTTTGTATTAAAAATGCATGGTCATTCCATGGACTATAGAGGTTAGAAAACTACCACCCACAGGCCAAATCCAGACTGCCATCTGTTTCTCTATAGCCCAAGAGCTAAGAATGGTTTTTACATTTTTAAAGACTTTTGTGTTATTTTTTTAAAGACATGCATCAGATACTGTGACCACAAAGCCTAAAATATTTACTATCTGGGTCTTTACAGGGGTTTGCCAACCTCTAAACTGCAAAGATTAAAAACTTAAAACAGGAAGATGAATCTATTTATAAAAACATAATGTAACCATATAAGTTATATATCCTTAGTTGTGCACAAATTATAAATCCAAGTAACTGAAAGAGCTTGACCTAAAAATTAAAACATGAGGAAAAGACCTTCTCAAGTAAAAAACTAAAAGAGGGAAATCAGAAGCAATGGGAACAATTAGGAAGACCCCCGGTATTGTGCAGGTCAGGGTTTCTCAGCCTCAGCACCACTGACGTTTGGGACCAGACAGTCCCCTGGTGTTGGGGGGCTTTACTGTGCACTGCAGGATGATGGGCAGCACCCGTGGCCTCCACCCATGAGATGCCAGTCATCCCCACCCA
Source organism: Redunca redunca (assembly GCA_006410935.1). Taxonomy (NCBI): domain Eukaryota; kingdom Metazoa; phylum Chordata; class Mammalia; order Artiodactyla; family Bovidae; genus Redunca; species Redunca redunca. The sequence continues at coordinate 176,648 of SJYQ01001573.1, read as the reverse complement.
ACTGATGCCAACATCAATGTCTCCAGACACTGCCAACGCTCCCAGAGGAGCAAAACCATTCCTGATTGAGAACCACTGCCTGCCACAGGTTACTGAACTTTCGCCCCCACCTTGGATACTCTGCAAAAGACACTATACCCCAAGTAGGCTTTCCCTGTGCCCATAAGAAGAAAGAAAGAAAACAACGATAATAGCAAACCAGAGATCCTGTCTTATAATATAAGTGCCGGACAGTGAACCTGAGACTTCTGGTTTGAGCAGCTGGGCGTAAGAAGTAGACCGGACTTACCTAAAGCGCTGTGCCTGCTGAGCTAGTGGTCCTGGATACCTTCTGTTTGGAGACTGGTACAGCTGGGAAAGGATGGCCTGATTGGTCTTTTGGCTTGGGTTATTAGCAAACTTTACAGTGATTGGCTCTGTGGCACCAGGAGGTTTCTGGCCATTTAGGCCTTTGATAGCTTCTTCTGCCTCAATCCGCTTGTCAAATCGAATAAACCCTACACCCCTTGATATGCCTAAGGTAGATGTGGGTAAGGATTTGGGAAAGGGAGTGGAAGGAGACAGGAGGGAGAGAAGAAAGGATACATTAATTTTCCCTTCTCAAGAACATGTTTTCACCCACATGTAACATCTGCCACAAAAATCACACCAGGAGAAAAGCTTCACCTTTGCTTAGTAGCAATTCAGTCTAGCATTACAATTTTGTATTTTTTAAATAGATGAAACGCATTAATTAAATTAATGCACTTTAAAGTCCATTACTACACGCTACCAATAAGTCAGGAAGAAGAAGAAAGCACACAAGTACATCCATGTTTCTTTTCCCCACCTTCTTCTCTCCCTCTCATGCATTCTGTAATGATGTCAACTGTATGACTGACTTGTACTTTTCAAATTATGCTATTGGACAAACAGTTCAGAGAAAAAGGGCAAAGGACCTCTTTCTCTTGGAATGAGGAGAAGAGAACCAAGCATTTGCTAAAAATGCTAAAAAGCTATGCTAAAAATATATGCACGGGGTAGAAAAACATATTTCAGCTACACTTTTAAATAGTAAAATTCTACTTAATTATACAGGCTAACGACCCTTTGAGAGAAATGCCTGAAGAGGTTTTTCTGGTTCCCCAAAGCTCCCCCACTGCTTTTAACTGACTCTTCTTTATTAGAGAAATGATATTATATGGAGAAAAAGAGGGAAAAGAGGAGGTAAGAGTAAAATTAAACAAGACAGAAGTAAAGCCTCAAAGCTTGCTTTCTTTGGCAGCATTACTTCTGGCTACAGAATGCTATTCCCCCGCTCACGCTCACCCCACCTTGAGACCAGAAGGGGGGAAGCAGAAGGATGGCCAAGTACCTGCCCAGCTTTTGAGAAATGGCAGCAAGAAACCCAACTTATTCCATTTAATTAGCTTAACAGACTATTTGGAGTGGCCAGAGCTGGCCGTCATGGGATCAGCAGTTGCAGGGAAAGACTTTCTTGGCAAAACAAATCAGTAGTAGCAGTACTAACTTGGGACTAGCAGCAGGAAAAGCCTAGATGATTCAGAGTATGTCATTGAGGAAGAGTGAGAAGCAATTAAGAAAGATAAGCTAAGAAAAAGCATTAGACCATTATGATTTATAGGAACTTTATAAAAGAATAAAGGTCTGCTTGCTTTATAATCAATACTGTGCAAGTCGAATAGCTCAGAATTTTACCCTAAGGTAGGTCAGGCATTTTTTCCCCACGTGCACTTATCTCAGCCCCTATCACTTCACCTTCCCTATTTTTACGATAGAGCTGCTGCATGCACATTACCGCACACGCACATACACGCTGCATGCACCTGATGGCTGAATAACAAAATTGCAGGATTTTTTCATTTTAGGTAAAGTGGACAATTTCATACTAAAGGTCTTAAGTGTAAAGATGAAATGGTGAAATGACACCAAATCTATCCTTTCCATTATCTATTAAGCATGAATAACCCCTAAAACTTTATTATTCCATAAGGAAAGCCTTAGATGGGCAGCGAAACAGCCTCAGTTTAGGATGAGTCACCTAAACCTATGGTCCTCAAACCTGAGCATGCATCAAGACAGCCTAAAGGACTTGGTAAAATGCCCACTCCAAGAGTTTTATTCACTAGGTTTTGGAGCCCAAGCCTGCATTTCTAACAAAGTTCCAGGAGGGTGCTTTTGCTGCAGGTGCAGAACCACACTTGAGAAACACTGACTCAATCAGGAGGTGGCCAGGTAGTCTACCTGTGAGCCTGCACCCTCAGGATGGACCTGCAGCTGAGAAATGGCTTTCTGCATCACAGGTGAATCTGACTTTTGATTCAGGTCCTCATTGAGAGTGAATGAATTAAAAAGCATGAATACAAACAAAACAAAAGGCCTTTTTATTTTGCTTTAAACAAATGTATTTGGATTGTTAGGCCTGGATTTCTATTCAACCTCATTTGCCATCTGTGTGTACAATACACTGTGATAAAATATATGAAAATCATGAAACGTAGCTAAGAAGACCATATTTTTATATACCCTCACTGGACTAATCCTCTCCCTACAATAAAATCTACAGGCCCCTCTCCCAAGCATATAGATGATGGTAGATACCACTATACTCAGAACTCAGAAGTATGGTGTTCAGACTCTGTAAGAAGCTAATGAACAGCACAGAGGAACATAACAAAGGATGCTTCTGATTAAATTCAGATCAACTAAACTGATCATCAGTTGAAGAATGAAAAAAACTGGCCTAATTGTATTCTGTGGTCCATCGTTTCTTCAAAAATATAATCACACTTTATAATGCACAACTATTTTCCACTGGTACTCTAATTATGAGAGACAGAAAAGGAGACAGAAAGACAACAGGGATAGTGAAGGAGGGAAGACAGAAAGAAGAATCACACAGAAAAGAGAAAAACCCATTTTCTTAAAAAAAAAAAAAAGACTACTCACATCTTAAAGTGACTGCTTTAGTATATGTCACTACAGGTGATTTTTTTCCCCCTCCTTAGCATGCTTCCTTAATTTTAATATGTTTTTAAAAGAATATAGCTTTTATAATAGAAAAATATGCCTTTACTTTACTTTTAAGATCCATAATCAAATCTGTATTGTTAGTTTTTCTTTAACT
>SJYQ01001573.1:112414-173501 GCA_006410935.1 Redunca redunca | reverse complement strand
GTAAGCTTTAGCAGAAGAGCTCCCTTCCACACAAAGTTTTTAATAAACATATTGGTCTTATTTTGGTTTGGTTAAAAGTAATATGAGATTAAAATTAATTCTTAACACTTAAAATTTCAAACTCTTATGCATGCCTATACAACACAGCATGGACCTGAAAAAGTCTTAACAGCAATTACTAGTGTAGATGAAGTTACTTAATGCTTCCTAAGGAGGTTGGGAGCTTTTTTCATGCAGCAGCTTAGAAATGAAGATTATTAATTTGTAATAATTATTTATAATAATTTATATGCAATAATTATAAATGTATTATAAGCCACAAAACAGGCTCCAAACCTGCACCTCTGGGGAGGAAATGACTCAAACTTGCTCACTACAGTATCTATGCTTACCCATGCATAACTATGAACAATCCTAGCAAAAAATTGCATTTTCTGGCCCACAGATATACCTTTGATGTATTCTAGAGGCAAGACTGCTGTATGAGAAGGCAGACTATTTCACCATCTGCCAGTCAGCAAGCAGAGGCTGCCTACTTACCAGTGACCTGGTCAACAAGAATACGAGAAGTAATAATGCGTCCATATTGTGAGAAAAGTTGCTCCAACTCCTTCTGGGTCATTGTTTTTGGAAGTCCACTGACGTATAAGTTAGCATCTCTGATGGAAGCTGAACTTGGGCGAGCATAGGAAACCTGGAAGAGAGGAGCGAAATGTACACGCACACTCAGTGACCTTCCTTCCCAAATTCGAAACCTGTCTCGTTAGCTTTTCCATAAGGAGCATGCAACAAAACACTCAACGTGTCAAGCAGGAACTGTTTCACTGCTTTCTGGGGAAGCTCTTGACAAGAGAAACACCACCCCCCTGGGTGAAAAGAAGCACTTATCTACCCCAGGTGTGTAAGTGTTCAAAACTGACCAGCGGTACACACAGCAGAGCAGGACTCCTGTCAGTAAGCTGTCCTCCAAGGGGCCTATCTCCTAAACGAGGGATTCAGGCTCAAGTGAATGGTCAAGCTTAAGGATTCTAAATTCATCTGACACATCTGTGTGACCTGTTTTGGGGCCTCCCATTTCAGCGGGGGTGGGAGATGGTACAAACTTTCTAAAGAAATTAAATATGCCCTCTTCTGAAATTATTTAACAATTTCAATTAAACCCTCTATTAGTTAATAAACACATTGTAAATAAACATCTTGAAGCAGATTATCATGATTTAAAAAACAGCTATCATCCTTAAATTCTCAGATGTATGAATGGAGTGTATCTCCTGTCATCCTTTGTCTATGTCTGTCCACAAATCTCTTCAATCTTGATTAAAAAGGTCTTAAGTCCATCTATTGATTTATTGACTTTACATGCCCTTTCAAAAGGCTTCCCACCTTTGAGATAGAGTGTCTAAACTTCTACCAAGACGAAGACAGAATAAGCCCGTATGTATTTATCATCAGCACACCTTACATACACTCCAGGAGGGAAGGAGTTAGAGCTGCCCCTCTCCTCACTGCATCCTCATCATCTTGGCACAGCGCATGTGCTAGAGTATCTGCTGAGTAAAGCCAGTCTAGTGTCCCAGTGGCCCCACAATCTGTTGCGGATCCACAACAGTTCACAAAGCACACAACAGTCAAGGGAGAGCTCCAGTCACTTCGATCTTGCCCAAACTGTGATCAACACCTCTTTGCCTATAACGTCTCTTTGCCAATTTTAAGTCAGCTCTGAGTCTCATGTGCTATTTTGACCCCATTTCCTTTAATAGTAAGCTCTTCTAGACTGACTACAAGGACAGAACTTCACAGCATACCCCGTGTGCCAGACCGCTGACAAAAATGGCCAAATGAGTCTAGCTCTGGGTTTCACTTGGTGGAGTACCATGACAGGTCAACTTCTGCTGGTTGATTATAACCATTAGTATCAATCTTTGGGCTTTCATGGTGACTTGGATGGTAAAAAAAATTCGCCCGCAATGCAGGAAACTTGGGTTCAATCCCTGGGTCGGCAAGATCCCATGGAGAAGGGAACGAGTGAATGGCTACCTACTTCAGTATTCTTACCTGGAGAATTCCATGGACAGAGGAGTCTGGGAGGCTACGGTCCATGGGGTCGCATAGAGTCAGACACTACTGAGCATATATATTACACGTCTTTACCATCTTGGCCACCAGGGAAGCTCCAATATATAAATGATCACCACAGGTAATCTATATTATTCCTTGGAAGAATCAGTGTTAGTCACTCAGGGATTCAACCATTTCTGTCAATGGTCTGGCAAATGGGGTATGCTGTGAATAATGAAATAATCTCTAATCCACATAAAATTCTGTTAGCACAGAGCCTAAAAACCCAGGTGACTATACTATAAATATTCACCTCTAAATACATCTAAGAATACAGGTAAAGACCTAGACCATTAAAGTTAAGAGTAACCTGAGTCCCTTACTGTGCTCCATAATAATTTACTCATGCAGTGACATTCACTGCTTTGAGCATTTCAGAGGAGTGTGGGTGGAGCGTTTTAAAAGTTATCCTAAAATATATTTAGGAAAACGGGTTTATATTTAGTGCTTATGTAAAAGCTTTGAAAACATACTTGGGTCAGTCATGTTATCTACATTTTTTTTTTCCTTTCAGTGTCTAGTCTTCAGTTCACACTGCTTCTTTAATTCCAACCTGTACTGACTATATTTTCTTATCCTCTGAATTCTCAGTGCTCTAGCATTTATGACCTTGATCTAGGAGAGACCTCCGAGCTTCCCAGGAATAGTTAATTCTAGAGAGCAAACAACTCCCCTGGGAGGTATTTTTGACATACAAACCAGAGGCCACACCCCATCTCCTTTATCAAATCCTCAGACCAAGCCAATATTCCTGCTACTCTGAATCAACCTAGGGCCAGGTACCAGACAATCAAGTAGAAAGTGAAAGTGTTAGTCGCTCGGTCCTGTCCTACTCTTTGTAACCCTGTGGACAGCAGCCTGCCAGGCCACCGTGTCCATGGGATTTCCCAGCATACTGGAGTGGGTGGCCATACCCTTCTCCGGGAGATCTTCCCGACGCAGGGATTGAACCCTGGTTTCCTGCACTGCAGCTGGATTCTTTACCGTCTGAGCCACTAGGGAAGCCCTACCTCCCCTAGAGCCCAGAGCTGCCGAGAACTATTCAAATTCTCCAAAGCTAACTCACCCAGTCTACCTGTCCTGCCTTGTCCTTAGCTTTCCACCAGGACCCCAAAAAGGCCCCAGGGCACGCTCTGCCCTCTCCCCTCTGCCTCCTGGGATCTCTGGGGCCTGCCCATGTGCCCCTGCATGGCATGCTGTGCCTCCTCTTTCTGAAGATCTTAAAGTATATATAAGTTTCCTCCTTCATAACAATCATTTATGTATGTCTCATCTGGTTACCCAGGTGCACTTTCAGACACAGCTACACTAATAAGGTTCCAACTCTCAATAAAAAACCATCTCAACACTGTTTTGCACTGACTTTGCCAAAGAATTGGTTCCTATCACCACAGGCAGGACACAGGTGACTCTATCGTACAGAAACTCATGGTGGCAACAGTACTTCCATTTAACTTACACTTCAGGAGCTTAAGGGACGTCACCATTCGGAAAGCATTTTCAGATACAGTATATTGTGCCTCACAAGAACCCTGTGAGGTAGGCAGGGCACATATCAGTGTCTTATAGCTGGGGAAACAGATACAGAAAAGGTAGGTAAGCACTGCTAATGTTATACACAGGTGTTGAACTCTGGATTAAAATTCTGATCTTCTAAACCCTTGTCTTGGGAGTTCATCTTTCACTGTCCTATCTTTTCACCTTTTCATAATGCATGGTGACTGCAGTCATGAAATTAAAAGATGCTTGCTCCTTGGAAGAAAAGTTATGACCAACCTAGACAGCATATTAAAAAGCAGAGACATTACTTTGCAAACAAAGGTCCATCTAGTCAAAGCTATGGTTTTTCCAGTAGTCATGTATGGATGTGAGAGCTGAACTATAAAGAAAGCTGAGTGCGAAAGAATTGATGCTTTTGAACTGTGGTGTTGAAGAAGACTCTTGAGAGTCCCTTGGACAGCAAGGAGTCAATCCTAAAGGAAATGAGTCCTGAATATTCATTGGAAGGACTGATGCTGAAGCTGAAACTCCAATACTTTGGCCACCTGATGTAAAAAACTGACTCATTGGAAAAGACCCTGATGCTGGGAAAGATTGAGGGCTGGAGGAAAAGGGGACAACAGAGGATGAGATGGCTGGATGGCATCACCAACTCAATGGACATGAGTTTGAGTGAACTCTGGGAGTTGGTGATGGACAGGGAGGCCTGGTGTGCTGCAGTCCATGGGGTCACAAAGAGTCAGACATGACTGAGCGACTGGACTTGTACTTTGCAGATTCAAATCAGTTTCCAGACCAAATTTCTAGCCAACAATTATCAGCAATTCTTTTTTTTTTAATCAGCAATTCTTGATTCTGATTTTTCTATAGATTTGGAGCTCAAACTGGTGCCCTGCTTTAATTTTTACCTAGAGAACGACACTGGGGCTATCTGAAACTTCAAATTGTTAAGTCTGTCTTTGTGGTTCTTCAAGACTAAAATAACACTCCATGGAGAAGACCCACGAGATGGTTTTGTTTTATGGCTATTTCTGTATTAGAAATACTTCAATAGGATGAACCTCCAACATATGTTCCAGGAGGGTCAAAACAGCTTCCTCCTTCACCAAATGCAAGGTGTTCTCCAATCTGCAATCACTGGATTAAGAGATAGGTTTGGGGTTTTACATTTCACTGCCATTTAAACAGGTGAATATTTAATGCCTGAGGAGCAAGGTTATGAAATGTCAAAACTACTAAGTGAAGGATCTAATTTAAGAGGCAGCCAGAGAGTCTGCAATTTAAATATTTAAAGATGATACAGAAAGTACAACACTGAACACCAATCTACTCCAAAGATAGCATTTTATATCTCAGGTTTATTCTGGAATTCCTCACAAGTGTACGAGTGATATTATAAACAAAGACAAGCCATGCTGAAATTACTTGAAGGGAAAGAAGGGAGACAGAAGTACCAGGCAATAAATGCTCTAGTCAATGGCTTCTCAAGCTGTTCTTCAGAAAAGAGACCTGACTGGACAAAATAGAGATAAAAATAGATTTATCAAAGTAATCAGGTCCTGAAAATGGAATAGTTTGAGACACAGCATATTCCTTGTAATTAAAAACTCGCTTCTTCATCAGCATGCACGGTCACTTAATCATGTCAGACTGTTTGTGACCCCATGGACTGCAGCCTGCCAGGCTCCTCTGTCAATGGGATTTTCCAGGCCAGAATACTGGAGTGGGTAGCCATTCCCTTCTCCAGGGGATCTTGCCAACCCAGGAATTGAACCCGGGTCTCCTACACTGCAAGCAGATTCTTTATCATCTGAGCCATCTTCATCAGCAAATAAAACTAATTATACATTAAACATTCAAGGACAAATAACACATATACTATGAATGGGCTGTCAAAATACAAGTTAATAAAAACACACAGAACTAAAAGAAATGAAAATATGGACAAGAACTGGTACTTTATTACATGTACATAATAAAGTTTAAAATCCCTGTACATCACTTTAACAGAAGTACATCTAAATGCCTCCGTCCAAAAGTACAACTGCTCTCAATTCTCTCCGCTTCACCAACAGAAAGATCAGTGACAGCGGACATTAATACCAACAGATTAAAGTGATAAGGACTATAAATGAACAAAGCAATCTCTTCTTTATTAAACTCCGGGCATCTGAAAAATCTCACCCTGGCAAGATCACCAGTAAACAACTTCTATCACTTGTCAATTACTGACCCAGGACTACAAACACTAGACCTGAAAAAAAATGAGATACATGCCTCTCAGACTTTTTATTTTTTGGAAAGCTCCATTCTGCAGCCGAAAGGAGTGGACAAGGTCACAGTTACGCCTATTTAAACTGAGAGTTAATTGCTGTTCATATCAAGAAAATGGAACCTTGATAGGACTAAGAAAAATGACACTATCGCTAAATAAAAATTAGCTCCAGCTCTGGCAGACAGTAGCAAAGTTCTTGTGAAAGCATCAAGGCATTACAGGCAGCGGGCTACAATGGACCCACCAAGAGAACTCAGAAGCACACAGAATGACATTAAGTTTTAACCGCAAGTCAGGCCATAGACCTCAAAATCCACCAAAAAGGAAGCAGTGTCCTTTGATCTACTTCTGAATGCAAAACACTACCAGGAACAGGTCTCAAACACACACCAGGACATACACATATCAGGCCAAGATTAGGTTTGGCGTAAGAGCAAGCATGTTTCACAGAGGGTTGCAAATGAGTAAACTTGAGAGAGAACAAAGCATACAGAGATAAGTTCATAAGAAATTAAAGATTAGCTCTAGTGAAGGAGTTGGAGCTAAAAGGAATAATCACACCTAACAGGAAGGCTTAGCAAAGGTATTATGGATTAGAGAAGTCGCCTCTAAAAGGTATTCCAAGACAGAGAATGCGGAATATTGCAACAGTGGACAACACACAGAACCTCAAATTTTATTGAACACTGGGTTGGTTGAATGCTTTAGTCTATATAAGATTGTTTTCATTCAAAAGAGACGTTCAGAAATACCGCAAAATATATCTGATCAGGTTTTTCCTCTCAGGGATTCCCTAATGCTTTAAGAATAATTTCAAGTTTCTTAGTTGTTTATGCTTGAGTGGCTAACGGGCAGGAAGGCCAGGGGTCTCCAAATGGAGGAAATAGGTTGCAAGTGTCAGACATTTTTAATCTCTCTCTTAAGCGGCAGGAGGAAACAAACTACCAGTGTTATTATTTTTTCTCCTTCTCTATACAAATTTAAAAGGAGGTTTCTTTTAAAATTCTGTGTTGCCATGACTACACCTGGTTCTACCCAAACTTAACTTTTCTCAAACCTTGAGCTAACCAATGCGTTTTTCTTATGGAAATCTTTGTCTTAAGCTATGTTAATGAACTATGTATTTACCCTAGACTCCGTCTTCAAGTCTGTTCCACTTTAAGACTCAAACCCACTTCACAAACCAGTATGTTTCACTGGTAACACTGGTCTAATCCATGTTAATGAAACTCTGTATTTACTTGGAAACCTGTCTTTCTTCAAGATTCATGTCAATCATTTTATGGCCTAGGACAACTCACCTTGTGTCAATGTTATCTCAAAATGCATGTTGTGGGTGAGGGGCCTGGTGCCAGTCTCTGAGTTTTGAGACATTTCCTTTCTCTAATTAGCAGACTGCTGGTAACTATATAACATCTGGCTAAAGACTAGCAGGGGGGCACTCTCTCTGCCCCCTTCTGATGTCTATGTCAGAAGCTGTCTCTATCTCTTTTATACTTTAATAAAACTTTAGCATCTGCCTATAATGTGGGAGACCAGGGTTCAATCCCTGGGTTGGGAAAATCTCTTGGAGAAGGAAAAGGCAACCCACTCCAGTATTCTAGCTTGGAAAATCCCATGGACAGAGAAGCCTGGTAGACTACAGTCCATGGGATTGCAAAGAGTCAGACATGACTGAGAGACTTCACTTTCACTTTCTTTATTACACAAAAGCTCTGATCACTGGCCCTGGATTGAATTCTTGTCCTCCTGAGGACAAGAATCCTGGCGTCTTTGTGGCTCAACAACCTTCATGCTCAGGGTACTGACTACCTATTCTATATGAACACACACAACCTTCAACAGTTTCCCAAAGCTTCCTGCTCTCACATCCCCATGCTAAGGTAAACTGCTCTTTCCACTCATCTAACTTTTCATCACTTCAGACACTGCATGGGCGTCACCTAGGCCTGGAAATCACCTCCAGTCATCCCCTCCACTCTAGTATGAGCTGGTTACCCCTCACCTGTGCCCACACTGTATTATATGCCTAGCTCTCCTAAATACTGAGGAAACCAAGACGTACTCTTCTGTTACCATGTCTTGTGACTGGCTCAATTCCTCGAAATATGACACCTTGTCTTTACCTTCGCTGTACACTCCAGTACGTACCACACATTCACTGTAATGAGGATGAATGATCTTCACAAATTTACTGCGGATGCTTAGTTTTTGAAATATTGTCTAGAAAGTTAGAAAAGGCCATAATCTGCTAATATAACAAAAATTCTATGTTATAGTATTTTGTGCATATACTCTTCTAGTTCAGTTGCTCAGTCGTGTCCGACTCTTTGTGACCCCCTGGACTGTAGCATGCCAGGCCTCTCTGTCCATCGCCAACTCCCGGACTTTACTCAAACTCATGTCCATTGAGTTGGTGATGCCATCCAACCACCTCATCCTCTGTCGTCCCCTTCTCCTCCTGCCTTCAATCTTTCCCAGCATCAGGGTCTTTTCCAATGAGTCAATTCTTTGCATGAGGTGGCTAAAATATTGAAGTTTTAGCTTCATCATCAGTCCGTTAGAGGAGTATAGTCTCCTTGGTTCTGTCTCGTCACAACAAAGATTTGAAGCAACAGACATTAAAGCCCTCAGCGTGTCACAGCTCTCAGACAGGTATCGGACAGATCGGTTTTATTTGGAAAATACATCCTCAAGGCGTGAAGGCATGCCGACCCAAAAGGCATGAAGAGGAGAGAGAGAGAAAGAAAGACACAGAGCCTGCGCGGGAGCGGGGGGACCTCCAGCCCCCTAGCTCCTCTTTTTATATGTTTTCTCCTCCCCCTGGGCCTGGCCTATGTAAATTACGCTAGCCAGAAGTGCTGTATGTTCTACCTGAGGTCCTCACTCCAGTCCTCGAACCTTCCTTTGTTCTATTTTTGTGGGCTTTTCCCTTCCTTGTCTTTTAGCCACAGCCATTCTGGACTCCTGTTTCCTATTCTAACTACCTAACGCTTCCAATGACTATTCAGAACCAATTTCCTTTATGATGCTCTGGAGCAATCTCATTGCAGTGCAAGGGACTCTCAAGAGTCTTCTTCAACACCACAGTTCAAAAGCATTAATTCTTCAGCACTCAGCTTTCTTTATAGTCCACCTCTCACATGACCACTGGAAAAACCATAGCTTTGACTAGACGGACCCTTGTCGGCAAAGTAATGTCTCTGCTTTTTAATATGCTGTCTAGGTTGGTCATAACTTTTCATCCAAGGAGCAAGCATCTTTTAATTTCATGGCTGCAGTCACCATCTGCAGTCATTTTAGAGCCCCCAAAAATAAAGTCTCTCACTGTTTCCCCATCTATTTGCCATGAAGTGATGGGACCAGATACCATGATCTTCGTTTTCTGAATGTTGAGTTTTAAGCCAACTTTTCCACTCTCCTCTTTCACTTTCATCAAGAGGCTCTTTAGCTCCTCTTCACTTTCTGCCATAAGGGTGGTGTCATCTGCATATCTGAGGTTATTGATATTTCTCCCGGAAATCTTGATTTCAGCTTGTGTTTCATCTAGTCCAGCATTTCTCATGATGTACTCTGCATAGAAGTTAAATAAGCAGGGTGACAGTACACAGCCTTGACGCACTCCTTTTCCTATTTGGAACCAGTCTGTTGTTTCATATCCTGTTCTAACTGTTGCTTCCTGACCTGTATACAGATTTCTCAGGAGGCAGGTAAGGTGGTCTGGTACTCTCATCTCTTTCAGAATTTTCCACAATTTGTTCTGGCCCACACAGTCAAAGGCTTTGGCATAGTCAATAAAGCAGAGTAGGTATTTTTTTGGAACTCTCTTGCTTTTTCGATGAGCCAATGGATGTTGGCAAATTGATCTCTGGTTCCTCTGCCTTTTCTAAATCCAGCTTGAACATCTGGAAGTTCATGTTTCACATACTATTGTATCCTGGTTTGGAGAATTTTGAGCATTACTTTACTAGAGTGTGAGATGAGTGCAACTGTGTGGTAGTTTAAGCATTCTTTGGCATTGCTTTTCTTTGGGACTGGAATGAAAACTGACCTTTTCCAGTCTTGTGGCCACTGCTGGTTTTTCCAAATTTGCTGGCATACTGAGTGCAGCACTTTCACAGCATCATACTAGACTATAGATTCCATTAAACATTTTTAAAAAAAAGATGAAGTCTCATTTTTTATATTGAGGATTCAAGTCCCTAGAAACAGTAAATTCTTAAACACAGTACTATGTAGCAGAGATGAGGATATCTTAACTTTAGAGCAAAAATATAGACATTATTTGGTCCAATATCTTTGTATTTAGCAAAAATAGATTTCATAAAAGTGAAGTGACATGTCCAAAGACAGAACAAAAGAGATGAATGTAGAATTCTGGAGTTTTGACTCTTCTTCTAGGGGTTTTCTATTAAGCCACTGGCTGTAACACAGTCTGAAATCATGCAAATTTCTACAGAAATGATCAGACATTTAATATGGAGATACTAGACAAAACATGCAAGAAAAACCTTAACTTTGCTAATTTTTTCTTATACATGTATAAGGAAACCCTGAAATATATCAAATGAGTCTTTCTTTTAGGACAGTTACTATATTTCTTCTATTAGCAGTGCCTGAAAATTATTTAGGAGATATTTGAGAAAAATCTAACATGGGTGAGGGGAATTGAGGAGAGAAAAAAATTAAATTACAATACCTGAGACTAATGCTTTGTCTCCTTTAAAAAATATAGTGTGTATATATACCATTTAATGTAAAGTAAACATAGAAACTGGCTATTTTACACTAGAGAGACTGTCTCGGCTTCACATTATTTCCAAGTTTTAGTGCAGCATCACTAAATAAAAGTCAAGCCTGCTAATTCCTGTATCTAACTTAAAGATGTAGCTAAGAATCACATTCTGAAGGAGATCAGCCCTGCGATTTCTTTGGAAGGAATGATGATAAAGCTGAAACTCCAGTACTTTGGCCACCTCATGAGAAGAGTTGACTCACTGGAGAAGACCCTGATGCTGGGAGGCATTGGAGAGAGGAGGAGAAGGGGACGACAGAGGATGAGATGGCTGGATGGCATCACTGAATCGATGGACTGAGTCTGAGTGAACTCTGGGAGTTGGTGATGGACAGGGAGGCCTGGCGTGCTCCAGTCTATGGGGTCACAAAGAGCCAGACACAACTGAACAACAAGTAAGAATAAGTGATTATGTAGGATATTATTTAAAAAAACAACACTAAAACTACTGAAGAGCCTCAGAAAAACAAAAGTATCCTAGTTGTAAAATTTGTTATTAAGTACCTAATCACAGAGAGAGGACGTGACAGATTAGAGTTCCCCTTTCACATCTTAAAACACCTTCTGAAACATTACTTTGAGCAGAGTTTATTAAATGTTACCCAAACAGTTTCATCCATGTGTACTGATTAAATGAAGGTCCACAATGAGGTCATCATAGACACCTTTATATTTTTTTTTAATTAAACTATCATAGTTGGCAGGCATCTGCTCTTTTATCCCTTCTGTTTTGGCTTGTAGTACACAGTTGGTTCAGCAAGGACTCTCAGCCTGGTCAAGACCAACAGAAGTCTGTGGTAAAGATGTTCTTGAAATGCAACTTGGAGAGGCCACAAATGCCTTTCAAATTCCTCAAGGTCTTTGCATGCAGAGCATTTAAGGGAAAATTAAGCACAAGCAGAGCAACGGCAGTAGACACGGCGTGTGCACGGGAGTGTGTGGCTAAGTCACGTCCGCTACTGCAGTGGCCCTGACTCAGGCATTCCAGGGCCTAAGCAGGAATCTGTCAACCAAAATGTCCCATATTCCACTTCTAACCCCATACCTTCACTGAGCCCATTAAAATTTTTGAAAGGGATTATACTAAGTGAAGTGAAGTGACATCACTCGGTCGTGTCAGACTCTTTGCAACCCCATGGACTGCAGCCCACCAGGCTCCTCTATCCATGGGATTCTCCAGGCAAGAGTACTGGAGTGGGTTGCCATTTCCTTCTCCTGGGGATCTTCCACACCCAGGAATCAAACCCAGGTCCCCCACACTGCAGGCAGACACTTTAACCTCTGAGCCACCAGGAAAAAAAAAAAAAAAGATGAGAGTTTCAGCTGTAACCACCAAAGAATCCACTCCTCCCTTCAACAGTCGTTAAGAAAGTAGATTCCTTTACTTTTAGTACTAAAAATGAGAAATGAGCCTGTGTTCATTTGGCCACAAAATCTTTAGAAATGTCAAGTAACACAAACAAGGTGTAACTGAGACAAACATGAGTTAATTTAGTACCTGGTCAAAAAACTTACAAAGGCAGAAGAGAATATACTCGTGAAATTCATGCCACAAGAGAGCATATTTTGAACTACTAGTGCCCTGAAACTGGTGCATGTGCTAGAACTAACTGTCCAGAGCCACGAAGGAGTGAAAACATAGGGCACGGTCTCGCAAGCTAAGTTCAGGTCCTGGCTCTGTCACTTACCATTTATATAACTTGGGAATATCTCTGTAGGTTCTTTGAAGCCTCTATGTCTTTATTTGTAATTTGAGGTTAATGATAGTTCTTACCTCACAGTGACCTTACATGGATTACATGAAGTAATAAAACTAAGAGTACAGAGCTAGAGAACAATAATAATGCTTTAATCATAATATAATGATTTCATATGTGTAACATGTAACAATATAGATGATGACAGTTCCTAGTGTTTATTAAGTGCTTACCATGTGCCAAGCGTTGTTCTGGGTATGTTACACTTATTAATTTGGTTGATTCTCATAACAAGAGTATTAATTGGCTATTATTATCAGAGGCCCCAATTTATGGAAGAAAGAAACCCAAATAATACCATCATCTCTGAGATCAGAGAAGATGACAGAGAGAGTTTTGGCACAGAGCAGATGTACTTTAATAGAAAAACAGTTCAAAGATTAAGTTAACAGAAAAACTGTTCAATGATCAAGTAAGCCTTATTCCAAATCTATTGCAGTTATTATCAAAATTCATATCATTACAATAAAATTTGTAGTTACAGCATCATAAAATGGTACAAGTATTTTACAAGAGAGCAAAAGATGAGCAGGTTTGGAAAGCCTGAAGCCTGGCTGAAACCAACCCTGATGGAAAGGCCACCCGACTGTTGTACCTCGAGGCTCAACATAGAGCATCCTTTTTTTTCCTCCTGAACACACCTTTAGGCTTGTGGGATCTTAGTTCCCAGACCAGTGGGGAGGAGATAAAACCTGGGGTCTCAGCAGTGAAAGAGTGAGTCGTAACCTCTGCACCACCAGGGAATTCCCATCCAGCACCTTTAAATGGGCTGATAAAAAAGGCCAATTTAATTTCTCCAAAGAAAGTGCCACATATCAAATCCTCCCACTTTCTCACTCCCTTCTCAGAGGTCTCTGAGAGCTTAATGTGAAATGCCAAATGAGAAAAGGGGTTCTTTTGGGGGAGTCAACAGCAGGCACAATAAATGAACTTCATGAAATCAGCCTAACATCAGGTTAGAATAGGTTCCATGTTTGTTTCTGAATATGGGATGGTTACAAATGCCATCCCAATGACAGTGCCCAATTACACCATGTGAATCCACAGCATGCAAAAACACTAAGAACGCTACACAAGCAGGTAATAATGTCCAGTTTTCACTTTAGACATTTTCACTAAATATACTATGAGGACACTGGGGAGATTTAGAGAAGGGAAAATCTCAGCAATTAAGACTCAATACTCAGATGTGCATGGGCTTCTTCATCAGGGCCAGAGCAGAAGACTGTCTCATAGCCTCCCCACTTGCTGCCCCCAAGTGACCGGGAGTAGTGTAATGCACTTACAGAACTTTTCTAGTATTAGGCATTAAGCTCCTATAGGGTTGAAACGTATATTTACTGTCATCTCAGTATCCATGGAGCCTCTATGGATACCAAGATCCACAGATGCTCATGGTCCTCATAT
Organism: Redunca redunca; assembly: GCA_006410935.1. Taxonomy (NCBI): domain Eukaryota; kingdom Metazoa; phylum Chordata; class Mammalia; order Artiodactyla; family Bovidae; genus Redunca; species Redunca redunca. Next base: position 159,649 of record SJYQ01001573.1, on the reverse strand, counting down.
AAAACAGTGTAGTACAACAAACACAGTCAGCCCTCCATATCTGCAGATGTGAACCCCAGGGCTGACTGTACGTGTGTATATATGGATACCCCACCCACCAAGTAAGCATGCCAGTATCTGCCAAGTGAATCCATTCCACGGCCTCCCGCAGGGGTTATTTCTGAAGTACCTCTCAGGCAAGATGACTAGAAGGTATGATGCTTGTCCAAACAATCTGGCATTTTGGACTTCATTGGAAACATTAAACTGGCTTATAGAAAAATAGCTGTACTCTTCCAATTCTTAGAAAGTTATTCTGCAGTTAAAGCTTCTTAAAGGGTTCTTTCAAGATTCTGATACGTGATCAGATGCAATCTCCAACAAAAACCATACTATCAGGATACATGTCATAACTTTACCTTCAAAAATAAACTTTAAATATGATTTTATGTAGTATCTGAACATCTAGTATGTCTCAGGCATTGTTGATGGATTAAAAAGCTGAGTTAGAAAGTTAAACCTAAAGAAGGGACTACACACTACAGCTGACATAAGTAAAGTGGAGCTGTTTAGAACAGAAACGAAGCTGTTTTTACTGGTTGGTAAAGTGTGGGAAACGAAAAGGTTCTCAGCACATCAATTTCAGTAGTTAACTATTCTAGGGCTTTCACATACTCCATCTAAGATTTGAGAGAGGAAAAAAGAATCTACGAAAGAGACACAGATGACAGACAAAGACAGAGAGTCATGGACATTATGTAGAAAATCTCACATGAAAAACAGCAGTTACATCTTCATTTATTGTAGAAAAGGAGAAAGAGTTGCTAAGTCCCTTAATCATTTTACCACATCCTCATTGAATCAGAACACCTAACAGGAAGAGACAGGTTCACTTTTAATTTTTCACTTATATTATGAATTTTCCCAGCTTTGAGTACACTGAGCAGGTCTCCACTCTTTCTTGTGAGTCAATAGATAGAAACTGCCTCACTCAGAAATTATAAACAAAAGCATAAGTATTCCATGAGGTGCTCTGAAGACAAAGATTGCCTGCTCTCAGAGAGCAGGCCACCAAATAGGAGAGAAAGATAAAATGCAGTGAAAAATAAATGCTTTATTAGCCAAATAAAACTCAGGAAATAATGGCAATGCTATAAAGTAGAATAGCAGGGATGACCCAAGGTAGGAAATAAGAATCAGACTGGAATCTTGGAGGAGGAAGAAGCCAAACGTGAAAGGATAAAAATTTCTACAGGACAATGACAACACTGGAATAGTAATTCTACAGCCTTAAATGTCACAGTCAAGCTTTTATAAAAAGGGAGTAATGGGCTACAGAAATACACATATATGTCACACACATATATAATATTGACATAAGTTGGGTGAGGAGAACAGTCAAAAATTAGTGTGGCAATAAAAAAAAACCATCTACAATAAGTTTTCTTTTGTTCTATAACTAGAAGAAAAAACTACTTCACTACAATTATAGCTCAGATATCTAAGTCTTCTTTGGCCTATGTATACATACTGTAATGAAAATATAATGATCCTATCTCTGTGCAGATACTAAATACTCCAAAGAGAAATTTCTTCTCAGTACCATTTGTCTCATAGGTCTCAGTGGATCTTTGCAAAACAAGGAAGATAACATGTCTACAAACGAATTAATTAATCTGCCCAAATTCATCCTATAGTTCCTCTTATAAATTAAGTCATCACTTAAAAAAAAAAGGATAAATGTAAAGTACAGGGCTAGGCTGGATTAAATCTTTTTTACCAATCATTTTTGTAGAATCATTCTGATAGAATAAGCACACTTTTATCATTTTCAGATGTAGTTTCCTCCAGAAAGGTCCATGTCACACATGGCCTCTGTGCCTCTGGATCAGACATCCCTTCATGTGTAATACCATTCTTCTTTCTCTGCCTGATAATCCTATTTTGTAAAACCCCATCACCTCTGAAACCATTTCAGAGGCCTCTTAGCAGCCAATGACATGTCCTTTGCCACTGCATTCTGCATTCACTTACCGCACATCCACATGATGGTCATATAAAGTAAGTGCTGTCTGCCCTACTACACATGGATGTCAAGGACAAGACTGTATCGTGTCATATTTTAGCACCGCTTCAACATTTAGCAAGGCTGATTTGGATATACTAGCCACTCAAAATGCCCCCAGAACTATTTAATTACTCACAGATATCCCCTATCCAAGACTGTAAAACCATGATTATACAGTCTTAAAATAATTTGCAATTATTTTAACATTATGATAATACCTTTGCCCTTGGTGGTAAGGGAAAAGAGGGGGAAAAGCACATGTATGATGAACATAGACTTTTAAAGCATATGACCTTCCCAACTTGGGAGGCTGACCACTGGTCTTGTTATGGCGCCATATAATGCAATGAGGCAGTTTTAGTAAACCTTTAATGTATATTAAAAAAATTAGTCCTCAAACTTCTGAAAAGAAAATTCTAACAATCTTCCTGATCTAAACAAAGGAGAAGATAGTTCAACAATCCCTCTTCAAACACCTGTGAGAAATATAAACAACCTACAACCCAAACCTGTATTACAAGTGCATTACAATAGCTGAGACCTGTTGTTCTGGGGCCTGATTTGACTCATTTGTCATGGATGTAGTGTGTACATGTATCCATATATCCTTTGGGAAAAAATCAGAAATCCAATATCTTTCAAGGGTAGACTGTCTTTGGTAACCCTCCGTCATTACAAGCTATACATCAATTAAAAAAAAAAAAAGGCAGTAACAGAAAACATTTTGGATTAGCTATGGCATTTCCTCTCTCTCAAATAGGCCTAGATGGAAATCTGTGTGTCAGACACACATGTGTGTGTGTGTGTATGAAATATATGATAAAAGGATAACAAAAACGTTATTATAAGCCTTCCCTACAGCCAAATAAAGTTTCACCTACATAGATGTTGTAGACCTGACCTAAGCTATACAACTTTGAAAACTGTGTTCAATAGATGATTTAAAAGGAATAACCCCTGAAATATTACTGAATGCTTTCTAAGTTCAACCCAACCAAGACATTTTTCTCTCAACATGATTAGACATTAGAGAATAATCATGGGGAAAGTTTTTTTAAATGAACTGATTTGCAGGACTAATAGTCTCATTCAAAGACCATCTCTCATTCTCCAAATATCTATTAGACACCTGGGCTATATATTCCCCCCAAAACAGCTTTTAACAGAAAGCAATTATTGTATTCCTAGAGCCTTTTAAATGACAGTTGTGAAGATCTGAAAAGAGAGAGGATTTTTAAGGAAAACACCAATAATCTTAACTGTACACAAAGAAGAGACCATACTGCCATTCACAGAACTCCTCCAGAAATGTAAAGGTGGCCATAAGGAGGGGCTGGCCACCTTTACCCCTGCTGCAAGACAAAGTGTACTCCTCCTTCAGATGTGCGGAAGCACCTCCCTTTACCTTGAGAATCTAGTCCTTCGGTATTTAATTACACTGTTGGGAGCACAGAATGGTCTGGCACCATGCCCTTTCCCTGGGTCTCACTGATTGATAGCATCAATAACATTCACTGGCTGTAATTAAACCGCCAAATAGTATCCCCTTTACCACTTGGCAGATCAATGTTCTTTAATACTCAAAGAACAAAGTACAAAGGTGAGAGGGGTGTTTTTAGCCCTCACCTTCACAGTTCATTTGACTTTGTGCTTCAGAGTAGTTTGCAGACAATGCATATTTCACAATTCCCCCAAGAACACTGGTTAATGAAGAAGAACAGGAAGGAAAATTCTGCAAGTTGGTGACAAGTACTTATTAACCCTTTTTGCAAATTTGAGCAGAACAGACACATACTAACCCTTTAGGCAACAGTATGTACACACTACTTTCCCACAGCTTTGAGACAAAAATACAGTTTATAAGCCAAAACATTTATAAATTAAAGTAGCATGCTGTAAAGTTTTTTCTTTAAATACTTTTAACACACTATGTGGAAGAGTCCTTTATAAGAGCACAAATTTCCATTTATTCGGACCCTGCCTGGAAAGTTCAAATATCCAGATATCAGGGAGGGTGGGTCAGGAGTGTGGCTAGGCACTTATAAAAACGAGACCAACTTTTATTGTACTACAAAAGCAACTTCCATAATCTAAGGATTCACAACCATCTGGGATCACAAAATTCAACTCCCAATCTCTACACTATGAAACAGCCATTTTAAATGAACAGGCCCCAGAAGAGCCATGCTGCGAATTCCCTGCTCTCAGAATCAAGTACTACATGATGTTTAAGTATGGTTTTTCCTGTGGTCATGTATGGATGTGAGAGTTGGACTGTGAAGAAGGCTGAGCGCCAAAGAATTGATGCTTTTGAATTGTGGTGTTGGAGAAGACTCTTGAGAGTCCCTTGGACTGCAAGGACATCCAACCAGTCCATTCTGAAGAAGATCAGCCCTGGGATTTCTTTGGAAGGAATGATGCTGAGGCTGAAACTCCAGTACTTTGGCCACCTCATGCGAAGAGTTGACTCATTGCAAAAGACTCTGATGCTGGGAGGGATTGGGGGAAAGAGGAGAAGGGGACGACCGAGGATTAGGTGGCTGGATGGCATCACTGACTCGATGGACATGAGTCTGAGTGAACTCCAGGAGTTGGTGACGGACAGGGAGGCCTGGCGTGCTGCGATTCATGGGGTCACAAAGAGTCGGACACGACTGACCGACTGAACTGAATGCTAGAAGTATTTAATGACATTCAAATGCTCTGGAAATGAGTGCATGAGCACATGTGTGTGAGAGAGAGAAAGGGGGAGGGTAGATAGGGCATTATATTCATTAAAATTACACCCATTAATCACAAGACCACAAAATGAAAATCTTACTTACATGTTTTAAAACAAGCACCAGAAAGCTGTCCAAGAGTAAACCACTAAACAATGGTCCTCAGGTTAGACCACCACCCATTAAGAATCACCTGTGGTGGCTGTTTAACTACAACTCTCTTGGCCTCACTCTGTAGATAATCACATTCAGTAAGTCTTGACTAGGGTCCAGAAATCTGCATTTTATTAACCACTGCACCACAGTGATTCTGACGAACATTAAAGTTTTAGCAGTCCCTTATGTCGAGGGATTTTAAACAGGTAATCCTCAAACTCTGGGGTGTATTTTTGGATTTCCTGAGGAGCTCATAAAAATTATAGATGTCAAGCCCTCCTCTTCGCCATCTACCAGCATTAATTTCTGAATAACACAAATTCCCAGGTATCTTGAAAGTGTATGTGACTATAAATCACCAGCAAATACAAAAATGCAAAAGTAAAACAAAGTCCATAAAACCCACCCAAAGGTTATTTCCAAGAAGTAGACCCACTATATATGGCTCAATTGAGTTGGGGAGCCCACCAGTATGGCCGGTCTCTGGAAAAGGCTGCAGTGATTGATTCCATATGACTCCAGAATCTTTCTAGGAATATGAACAGGGTTGTTTGGGTGAGGCAAGCAGAAATGGCCAGACTTCTGAAGAATCACTTTGGGGAAACTAAAGCATCTTCTGAATGATCAGGTTCCAGGGCCAGGCAGACGCTCTGCTTTTCCTTCCTGCGGCTCACCTGAGGGTCATTTCAAGACTCATTAGCAAGCCCAGAACCTGTGCAGGAAGGATTAAGGTTCTCTCTCTCCCCTGGGAGGAGGTAACCTGGTACTAATGACCCAGAAGAAAGCCTATTAGCATGATTTATTTTTGTTCACAATCCACTTCTGTACAACTCAAGTAACTAGAGCCATTTTTTAAATATCCAACAAAATTAAAGAATTAAACACTGTGACTACTTTCTTCAGAATAAAACTAGCTTCTTAATTCCTCCCAACTAGACTTCTAAAAATATCTCTTTAATATGGAAAATGCAAATTAAAAAACAATGAAATATTCTTCATCTTCTGTTTCTGAAAATAACAGGCCAATACAAGTATTTTCTACCTCTAGATCTCAGGCCAAATGTTTCACAGGAGCTGAGTAACCTGGCACCATCTCTACCATTTTATAGCTGAGGAAACTAGACCAACAGACAAGTGCAGAACATGAATCTGGGACTTGGGGCCCTATGTCCTAATGCAGCATTCAAAGGAGCTCTTCTCAAAGTAGGGGGGCGGGGCACAGTAAGGAACAGATTTCCTGTGTTGTTTTCAAAACATAGCCGCCTCTCTTGCTTGTTCATAAATAGCATGCCAAGAAACTTTCTGAAGCAAAAATTCCACCAGGAATTCTGACGCAGTACTTGTGGCTGAGAACTGATGCTAAAGGAAAACCTGGCAGAGGTGGGAGTAGAAGAAAATGGACCACACATGCTTTTCTAAAGAGTCCACACAAATTTAGAGAGAGAGAAATGCGCTTTGCTGTGATTTTTAAACTAGCATCTAGGACTCAAAGGATCCTGCCAGAAAAACATTCTGGAAGTATGAATGATCTCCTACAAAACAGAGGTTGAGAAAGTTATTGTAATAATTCTTTTACTGCCCAATTACCACTGAAATGTTAATTCACCTATCTGCTAAACAGAATCTCCAGAGAGCAGTTTTCTTCTCAAACTGGAGGTCTGGCTATCTCCAGTGCTCAGCCTGAAAGACAACACAGTTTTTCCATCATCAGGCACTGTTCAACTCCCCTGCACCTAATAAAACTGGTTTAGAAAATCTCAGGATACTAGGAGCCCCAAATCAAGGTCTTCAGGACACGATTCGATATGTTTATAGTGGTACAGATATCTGAATACTGGTAACGTGAAACGGAAAGAAAATCATAAAAGGTGCCAGCATCAGCCACCACGGCCCATTCCTGGTCCTAGCAGTATTATTATTAGATATATTATGTCTGAACAAGCCCCTTAACCTGCACTTCATTTCGCTGGCCAAAGGGCTACAAGAAACTATTGCTGTTTGGGCATGAATCCAGACAAATTGATGAATAAAAGTCCTATGAAAACACTACACAAAAGCAGATACAGCAAGGAACTGAGGCTCCGTTACAAGGCGGCACACCTACTTAACTTCTCTAGGCGGTCTGGAACAACAGGCTGAAGCCACCAAATTGAGCAAGTACTACTTCTCCTGGGTTATACGTGAACAACAACAAGCCCTACCCTACCCTTAAAGAGCACTAGAAAAGTTAAGCAGCAAAGTGCTAACAGTGCCTTGCATTAGAAATACCTTTGCTGGTGTACATGTATGAAATAGGCAGGAAATGTAGGGACACGCTTGCGTAATAAAATGATCTACAAAATCCCTCCCAAGGAAGATGGGTTAGGTCAGCTACTAAGACTCTCTCCCACTGCCACCCTCCGTGATTCACAAGCAGGGATGGACAGGAAGTGGGCTAGGCCACTGACCCCAGGAACCCTCCTCTTCAACCTTCCCTCTGTGCAGTCTTAGCCTTTGCTCCAGCAACCGTGGAGAAGTACCTTCTACAGAAAAGCTGTTCAGAGAATGCCAAGGTTTTGCCCCCTGGGAACTTTCCAATGTCTAATTCCCACTATGGACAAAGCTTATAAGGAGCAGAAATAACACAACAGGCCTGAAGTCAGGACCAGGTTCTGGACCCTACCAGACCCCCTAGATAATAACAACCTCTGGAGATTTTTATTTTTAAAGAAAGAAAAAAATCAAAGTTGAAAGTAAAGCATTCCACAAAAAACATATTACTCAAAAACAAAAAATCTATTATTCCTCATTTCATATAAGGACTATGTAAACTGGATTCAATATAGATGTGAGGTTTATTCAAATGCATTGAAGAGTTTCTGATAATCATATGTAGTAATAATACACTTAGATTTTGGCTCTAGAAAGTTCCAGATCATGGGTTAAAAAATGAAATTAGAAAAACATACACCCAATCTCATTTTCTTAAAAAAGGCATAGAAATCATTTACTCAAAGTTTTCATTTGTCTCTCCTCAGAGACCTGATCAGATAAATAATAAATTTAGGATAACATCTAAAAAGTTGTCAGTTACTGTGAGGTCTGTCCTTCAGACTATTACTTTCAGAATTTCCCAGTCTGGTCAAGATAAAAGTCAATGATGATCTATACTCTTGCTGAACTGATGGGTACTTTACAGAAGAGGCCTTACAAGTTTGTGAAGCCCACACTTCTTCTATAAGCATTTACACTTCATACCTTCATGAGAAATATCAACTTCGTAAATAAGCCACAAGAGCCGGAGGTGGCTTGAGATACTCAGAGGGATGCGGAGTTTAAATCCAAGGCAGATGCTCCCCTCCTAAGAAACACCCAAGTCCAATCCTGTCACTGATTTGCTGAAAACTGGTCCTCCTTTACCTTCAGTATAAAGCCAAGGCTCCTCACTCAGCCTGGCATACGTACCTTTTCAGATCCTGCTCTCAGGCTCATTTCCATACCACTCCTCACCCTGCTTTCTCCTCTAGCTAATTCTATGTGATTTCCCTAACACCCGCTTCCAAACTTCCCTGCAGAAGTATGAACTCGCAGCTTTCCTACTGTTGTAAAACCCATACCCCAGAATAGTGCTGCAGAAACTTTAAACAGAGCACCCAACAAGAGGCAAGCCTAGAGTCCACCTTAACTCCCACCATGCCCTTTCCTCCACTAATGAGTGGGGAGATGATTTATGCAGCAGCCACAAGGTTATTTCCTCAGGTTCAGAATTACATTTTATAAAATGACAACTTGGAATGACAGACAAAAACCAACCCCCATCCCAGATAATCGTGAACCGAGGGTTGAGACAGACAAGTTTTCCAGTACAAATGTTACTGTGTCTGCTAAACATTCAACAGTGCAAAGAGTTAACTGTTACCACCTCAGGACAGGGTGCTGCACTTCACTCTAAATGCATTTCAACCAAACCATCCTATGTGATAGCCATAAGTTCATTAAAAACAGTTACACCTTTTCTTAGAAAAGAATTTGGAACACTATGGAAAGTTAAGAGACTCCGGTAATAAATAGACTCAGTGATAAGTTGATTATTTTTAAAGATTTTATGGATATAAATAGAAACTTAAAATGGTTAAAAGATCGAGTCCATCCAAGCTTATACAACCAGTTAAATCACTTAAACAGTATCAGGGAGGGTAAAACTAGAAATGTATAGATTCCTCCTATATTAAACATACAGTTCATGCCAAACAGAAAAACAGTCGACAAACATGACATTTACTAATTGAGAAAAGGATAAGCTACAGGTAGAAAAGGTATAAATTTAACAAAAATTAAAAGCAATACAGTAGCTCAGAAAAAAGGTGTATTAAGATTTACTTAATTGCTTTACAGAATAGACATTACTATTTCTAATTAATATTCCTATTGTTAAGTTTTTTCATATAGACAGAAATGGCAGTTTAATTATTTTAATGAGAAATTCCACATTAACGTATGTCAATTAATAATTTTTAAGCAAAGGTAAGGTTTAATCTGACTTATGTCTAATGATTAAGAAAAATAGAGTCAATCAAAATCAAATTTAGGCAGTTTTTCTATGCTAGTAGCATTTCCAGACAGGTTTTTTTCTGCTCTGAGAGAGGAGACATGGATTTCTAGGGGTGAGAGTGAAAGGCACTCTTTGCAACCCCACGGACTATAGAGTCCATGGAGTTCTCCAGGCCAGAATACTGGAGTGGGTAGCCATTCCCTTCTCCAGGGGATCTTCCCAACCCAGGGATCAAACTCAGGTCTCCTGCATTGCAGGCAGATTCTTTACCAGCTGAGTCACAAGGGAACCTATCAATAAAGATGAAAAGTTCTCTATTCCTTAAGATAACAGCTCCTCGCTGTTGTTGTTTAGTCACTAAGTTGTGTCCAACTCTTTTCCGACCCTACGGACTGTAGCCGACCAGGCTCCTCTGTCCGTGGGATTTCCCAGGCAATACTACAGTGGGCTGTCATGTCCTCCTCCAAGGGATCTCCCCAACCCAAGGATGGAACCTGCGACTCCTGCACTGGCAGGCAGATTCGTTACCACTGAGCTGCCTGGGAAGCCCAACAGCTCCTACTACTTTCAGATAAAGCAAAGCCACTTGGTGGAATTAAACTTCCTAGGCCCACTGTAGAAGGGGGAGAAGCTGCGGGTCAAGATATAGATTTTACTGTATATGTGATATTCTCTTATTCACAGCACCTGATGTTGAGGGGGAAGTCTAAGTATTTTCAGAAATGAATGTTTTACTCTGCTCAGCGTGAATCTAGGTCTGATACCATTAACCTAGGCAAAAGAACTCACTTTCCCTTAGGAGTGGAAAAAATTGTGCATTTACTCCCTAATTTTTACTACCCTCCCTAGTAGCAAAAGCTAAAAACATCTTGTAATATCCACACTTTACTTACCAGCTCATTATTAGGGATAACACGGGAAAGCTTTACTCATCATGATTGCCTCTTATCACTAGCAATGTAAGCTGCTGGGACATTAACTCAACCAGGGAAAAAAACTCAACCTTAAGAGAACTGCCATCTTGAACGTTTAACCTATAAATGCCACTGTACATAACAAATCTCTAACATAAGGTGAACTTATTAAGTTTTTCTAATTTCTAAGCCACACCTTTTAAAAAGTGAAAACAGTATGAACTTCCTTTTACTCCAAAAGCTGAACTGGCATTAAAGTAAAACCACGATTAATATTCCACAAGAGCATTATCCACAGGATTATCAAGGTAAAAGAGGAAAACAAATGGAACTCTGCATGCCAAAATGCCGAGGATTTAGAGAACCCATAGGCACTTTGGCGGTTCCTATGTGTTAGGTCTTAGACTCACTGTCACAAATTACCTGCAAAACGAAAAAACAGATTATTCCTGCATCTTCCCTCTGGACACTGAGTAGATCTGAAGTGGGTCCCAGAATCTGTACTTCTAACTCATCCTCCTCTCAGTGACTGTGGGACTCTGGCTTCACTCATTGCAGAAACAGTGAATATTTGTCAGCTATTCAACATACCATCCATCTATTACACAAAACCCTACTGGGCTAATGCTACTAGGAAGCCCCAGGAAAAACTGCTAAATAAACCACCTTTCACAGCACTTGATTCACTGTTTCAATATTCCAATAAATAGGAATTCTACCAAATGCAGAGGTGGCTCGGATGACATGAGAGAAAACTGAGCTCAAGGAGTGCACAAATACTTGCATACTTATAAATGACACATATATTAATCTACTGCAGCTTTCTAAAGGAAAATATGGTGTCATATGGAAAATATGGTTAACAGTCTTAGTGTAGATATCAAAAGACAAAGATTTGAGTCACAGCTCTGACTTCAACTGCCTGGTCTAGCTAAACTCTGTGACTACCACTTAGGTCTCAACTTTTTTACTGCAGGTAGTTAATGCTTAAGCCTGAACTATATACGGGTCCCCTTCAATCCCCAAACTTCTGTGATCCCTCATGGACTATTTCAAAAGAAGGGAGAGACCCAACCTGAGTTAGAAAAATTCAGAAAGGCAGCAGCAAGAACTTCAGATGGACTCCAAAATATGGGATTGCGGCTATTAAACTGAGTGAGAAAGAATATGCCAGGGGAGCCATAAAAGCGTATGTACAGAGGCTGTGAGTAAGAGGAGCTTGCCATGCAAGAGCCAGCCTGACTACCGTGGAGAACAGTAATCAGTGATAATGCTGGGTCACTCCAAAGTTAAGCCGAATGATACGGTAAAACAGTAGGGGAACAGAAGAGAATTCTGAGGGAGAAGAGTATGAGGAAGGTGGTGTTTTTTTAAGATTAGCTTCACAGCCTCCACCAGGATGGACTGCAGAAAGCAAAAGGAGAAACTGATTCACAGAACAGGAAACAGAAAGGCTTAAATACAGCTCCCAAAAACTATGAAAGCAGTGAACACTAGGAAAAACCTCACTCAGACGTTGCATGAGAACATACGACACATCTAACTGAAAAAAATCAGAAAGAACAGATAAGACAAAAATGGCACTACGTAGTTTTGGGAAATGGTCTGCTTTGCCTCAGACAAATCGGGGCCAAATTGAGGCCACCAGCTGTAATTTGATATTCCTGTCAGAACCAAATGAGAGGGGTGGGAAAGAAGTAGCCTGCTGCTTACCTACCACGCCCACCACCTTCCCAGAAAATCTGAAGAGAAGTGGCAGATGTCACGGTATAAAAGCCACAAGGCATGACTGTCCTCTCTTGCACGTATTCTCCCTGAGCAGCTGGGCCCGGAAGAGAAGGCCGGTGACAGACAATGAGGAGGCAGCTGTCACCAGAGGTCTCTCTGCAGGCCATGGACATTTCTTCTATGGAGACCCATTTCTCCTGCATTTCTACCTTCACGTGGACCTTACTGCAAAAAGAACTGATGTAGAGCAAAAGAACCGACCCACTAGAGTGAAACGAGGGTGCTTATTTCTGGAATGGGGAAAAGGGCGTGTCAATCCAACCATCAATATTCCCTTTTCTTAACCACGATTCCTGAGCAACAATCCTCAAGTCAACTGACACTGAAGATCCCCACAAAAATCTGCAGTAGGACAGTGTTCGCAAAACAATATGAAAAGGTAACTGGACGATGGATGATTTCTTTTTTAAAGGTACTTGATCATTACACTTAGAAATACTATTAAAACGTTCATCTCTGTAACACAGAGAGTAGGCAAGGAAGAGTAGACAATTAGAGAAGACACTCCAGATTGAAAAACCAAGGTCAAAACAAACAAGTCCTCTGTGATCTTAGAATAAACTAGAAATCTAGTAATCAGACATTTCGTACTTGGGACGTTTTCTTGACCAAGAGGCATGTAGAATCTCAGACATCTTACCTTCACGTATATTTGGGGGTCACTGCATACAGTTTCCTTTAGATGAGACAGAGGTGGGAGGCATCTTTCCCCCGAGCCAATAAATATAAAGAATGAGATGTCAAAACTACCCCAGGCTAATGAATTACCTTAACTGACAACTCTGAGAGAAGCAACTTTTAAACACAAAGATGACACTGCATTTCCAGATACCTGAAAAAGTGAGCAGAAATCTCCTAGACAAGCCTCTAAGCAAGATGGATACCACAGTCAGCCTTGACTAACTTCCCCTCACCACTCCAGGCTATGGTCTGAGCTGACTTCTTAAATCAAGGGTGGAAAATAGGTTCCAACTGCAGTCAATTGATAGAGGTTGTCTGGAACACTATTTTGACAAATATTTGGAAGCCACATCCAGACTCAGTGAGAAAGGCTGCCATGATTGATCGAGAATGTCTGCACTGGGCAGAAGAGGGAAAATTGATGGCACGTGTACTAAGCGTTTGCTAGAGGCAACGTCCCTTTTATCTTCTAAAGGGAAAGAAATCTACACAGCAAACTGTATTAACTTCTTATCCAGAGAGAATTTACATCAGAATTTCAAAAATTCAAAAAGGCAGGGAAAACATCCATCAAGTTATTTACCATTTGTCATGAAAAGAAAACTGTAACAGAAAAAAAATAACCCGTGTGGCATATATACTCTCCTAGTCGGTCTCCTCAAAGTAAGCTGTATCTGCTAGACTAGAGTCCAACAATAGCTCACGGACCTGCTTTTCTACAACCTGAGAACTAAAAATGATTTTTACATTTGATAATGGCCTGCAAAGCTAACATATTTATTGCCTGGCCCTTTGCAGAACAAAACTGTCAGTCCCTGTGCTGCTGCTGCTAAGTCGCTTCAGCCGTATCCGACTCTGTGCGACCCAATAGACGGCAGCTCACCAGGCTCCCCCATCCCTGGGATTCTCCAGGCAAGAACACTGGAGTGGGTTGCCATTTCCTTCTCCAATGCATGAAATGGAAAAGTGAAAGTGAAGTCTCTTAGTCATGTCTGACTCTTAGCCACCCCATGGACTGCAGCCTACCAGGCTCCCCCATCCATGGGATTTTCCAGGCAAGAGTACTGGAGTGGGGTGCCATTGCCTTCTCCGATCCCTATGCTAAAAGAAACAGATTCAGTTTTTTCAAGTTATAGGCAAGTAATTCACTATAAAGGATGGAAGTTTAATTCATTAAGTTTCATAACATACTTAGCTAAGAAAGTTGCTGCTCTGTCCCTTTGTTAATACACAAATAATTATTTGGTTGGCCAAAAAGTTCACTGGGGGTTTTCTGTAAATTGTAATGGAAAAACTCAAATGAACTTTTTGCCCAATGCAATACATGTAGTTGGAACCCACTCCAGTATTCTTGCCTGGAGAATCCCACGGACAGAGGAGTCTGGTGGGCTACTGTTCATGGGGTCACAAACGGTCCGACACGACTGAGGGACTAAGCACAAGCACATACATGTAGTACTCATGAATAAAGTCTCCCCCACCAAGCAACAAACCAAAAAATTCTGCTATACCTCCCAGAGACCTGTCTATATGGGCACAAAATGAATAAAGGAAAGAACTACAACAAGACCTTAATTTTTTTCAACCTCTGTTCTGTGAGTAGATATTAAAAAAAAAAAATGTAAACATACTTTTATTGTTTTGGTTTGAAGTCTCAATCCATTCAGGGTGTTGATAGCTTTCTCTGCATCCTTAGGGTCAATGTAGTTCACAAAGCCATATCCCAAGCTCTGCCCTAATGAAAGGGAAGGGGAGAAAGGCATACATTAGTTCTCCACCGCTGATGACAGACATCCGTGTTCGTTCTGGCATAAAGTCTTGTCATTAACGCCAGCATATTTTCTCAAGAGTAAAAAGAAGTCTACATTAGTTCTAGAAATACACAGCTGGCCTTTTTCATCTCCTGTCTATTACAGCTTCAAGTTTAAACGTCGGTTAGAACACAGCAAGCTGTGCTGTTTAAAAAACACACATCCCCAGTGTTCCATCGCACATGCCCTGCCTAAGCCCCAGCGCCCAGCAGCAAGGCAACTGTGGGTGCAAGTCTCCACGGAGCTGCTGTGTGGGCTTCACGGGCACGGCTTGTTCAGCTTCAGTTTCCTTACGCATAAAACTGGAAAGTAAAAAGCATCAACCAAGAATCTGTCAGTGATCTGTACACATTACCCTGATAAATTTACAGCCTTTACCAAGTACAATTATTTCAGAGTCTAAAATAGTGGAGAATCATGAGTGTGTTTGTGTATACATGTAATCTTTGTGTGTGTGCACATAAGTACATTAATTTTAGAGGAGAGCTTATTCAAATAAACTAAATCCAATTTACTAAAGGGGTCGGAAAACCTAGCTAAGGAATAAAGGGAAATATGAATACAAAGATTCATGGCTGAAGACATACAAACCCATAAGAATATATGGAAAAGAAAAAACTTAAAAATAACATAACAGAAAAATTTTGGAATAAGAGTTTCTTCTAAATGAGTCTGTTGTTGCTTTTATCCATCATCTGAGACCTCTCATCCTTGGCTCATTGATGTGTCCGAACTTTCAGGGAACAGGAAATAACCAAGAGATTGGAATCAGTGGAATGCACAGACAAGTAAAGTCAACCCTAAAGGTCTCCATTTTTCAACTAAAGGAAAGTTTCTCAGTTTGACAAGACAAAAAATACTAAAAAGGTCGTGACAAAAACGGTCATTAAAAGGTTTAGTCTACTAAAAGTCAAACCAAACCAACTGAGAGGGTTTCCTGGAAGATTCCCAGTAAAGGTCCAAATGCTTTCTATAAACTACCATTTTTGGATCAATTTCATAGCAAAGTGAGAGAATATTTTCTCTTTTAAGTGGTACCCTTAAGTCTAAGTATTTGTGAATACAGGTATTTAGAAAGGCCACTCTGGTTTTCCTAACGTGGTTCCTCACATGTATACAAAGAGAGAGAGGGAGAGAGAAGACTAAATATGATACCCAGTAACCACGAAAACTTGTGATTATTATTTTGAGAACCACTATCATTTTGAGGGGATAATCACTGCTAATTCTTTAATCAAACATTTTTTCCTGTTTTTATAAAAGGGGGTGAGGGGAGACCTAAAACTCAGTTCATTAATTTTTTTCCTCACACTACTCACAGAAATTGTGTTTTACTCAAAGATGTGATTTTTTAAAGTTGCATGTGAATCACTGAAGTTTTAAGCATTCAGCTTTTTTCTAATTTGACATTTATCATGTGTCTACTGCATGCACAGTGGCCTCTCATGAAATGTGTTGCAGTTCTATTATACTGAGCAGGATTCAAACTGGCTGAACATTAAAAAAGCTGCTCAAGGAAGCACTTTAAGATGGAAAGAATATGGGCTAGGAGATAAACACACAAGTTCTAATCCTGGCTCCACTGTTTACCAACTGTGTGACTTTGAAGAAATAACTTAACCTCTCTGAGTCATTAACCTCCTTATTTCTGGAATGAGGATAATTCCTACCCAATGAGACTGCTGAGTCAGTGATGAGAACCTTCGCTATCAATGGAGATAGACCACTCCAGTGAAAAAATAAAGGAAAAATAACATATCTACTACATGTTAAGGAGTTTACACACATTCATTTAAAATTAAACCAGACAAGATCCTACCAAAATAACAGGGGAAGGAAATGCAAAGTGAACACTGGGTGGTTTTCCACGTTGCTATTCTATAACAAAATAAACTAAATTATCAACTGTACAAGCACTGAGTCCATTTCTCCTATCTACTGGCACCACACTAACACCTACATGTTACCAGTTTCTAATCAAAGTCCTTTCTCAATCTTGGTACACTGGAATCATCCACAGCACTTAAAAAACAAACACAAAGTGGAGTCTGAGTCACTTTCCCCCTATTATTTTTTTTAATTGGTCTATTACAAACCAGGTTTCTTAAATCCTAGTGACTCTAACACATGTAGTCAAGGCTGAAAATCACAGTTTTAATAGTGAGAGAGATCTGAGACTGCAAATAAGGATTCTGGGGGCCCTAAGAAGGGCCAGGTGCTAATGGTCTGGGTACAAAGTGACTCTGCAATTAAAGACTGCCTGCCTTTTGACAGATGCCCTTTTAAAATATTAGTAGATGTCTTTCTTCTAAATTCTTCAAGTTATCCATCACTTCAGAGGAACAGTTTATTGTCTACTGAAGTCACTCTCTGGCGCAGCAGGGGCCTGCTGGAGTTGTGTTGCTGGGTAAAGTCAAAATCCTGTCTGCTTAGCCATCTCTTGCCCTTCCTCTAAGCTCTTACTCCTAGCATGCTGGGGGCACTCAAAAAGTTTGCTAAATGCATGGATGAGAAGCACAGTGGCTGTTATTCATTTAACCAAAGGCAATGTCACCAATGGGCTTCCCTGGTGGCTCAGACAGTAAAGAATATGCCTGCAATGCAGCAGGCCCGGGTTCCATCCCTGGGTTGGGAAGATCCCTTGGAGAAGGGAATGGCAGCCAACTCCAGTATTCTTGCCAGGGAAATTCCACTACAGAGGAACCTGGCAGGCTACATACAGTCCATGGGATCCCAAAGAGCTGGGCACGAATGAGTGACTAACACTTTTTGATGTCATCCATGTCACCATCAGATGACCTAGCCACTGAATGAGTCTTTGATCTGACCCCTGCAAGCAGCCATGGCTAGCTTTAATGATGAGTCAACCAAATTTCAACTATTGGAAACTGAGTACACTCAAACAATATTTATCCCTAAACGAGCTCTCTGACACAAAGTTTCTAAGTTGTTTAGTGCTGGTATTAGGAAGAGCAACACTCACCAATTAGTATTTAAGGTAAGCAAAATGTTATCACCACCCTAAACAAAATAATATGAAGGGAGATAATTGCTGCTAAACGGCTTCAATTCCTAAATCCACTGCAGTAGATGCACTAACATGTTGGCACTGGAACTATAAGGGAGTTAGTAACTTCACAGATTTTCATTTTCAAGTGAGCTAATCAAGTCAGCAAACATGTACTGAATGTTTAAAATATATAAAGGCATCACAAATGATATGAAGATAGGCAAGCCTCTGCCCATTCTCATTTTTCAGCTGTGTGGTGTTTTAGTGTTTAATTTTAGCCTCACATTGATCTTGTGAGATACTCATTCTTCTTCTGTAAGGAAGTAATGGTATCTGAAGCTGGGTAAGGTCGATCAGTATCCTCAAACCAAAGAGAAAAAAAAAAAAAACAAACAAGCAGAAAGTAGTCATCAGAACTCGAATCCAAGAATCTCAAACACTATGTTCTTCTCTCAATTCACGACTAGTTTATATATGAACCTGGACCATCTTCAGTATGCTTGAAATATAATGTAACCACGCATTTTCTAACAGAGCTCTTACCAAAAAAAAAAGTAGTCTTGAGACAGCTGCCTACTGTCTTAAATTTCAGTACTTCTTGTGCAAGTATCAATCTCAGTATATATGAATTTTTACGCTGTTATTCCTATGACATTGTAAAGTCACCTGGTTTATATAGTGCCTGTTTCAGGTTATTATGAATGCAGATTTTTAAAAAATAAAAGCAGTAGGAAGTCAAACATCAAGAAAAAAATATTTAGCCTGGAACCACTTTCTCCCACTTTTGTATACATCAGCTAGTAACAGTCATAAACTACCAAGGAAGGCTTGAAAATCAAGCATCATTTATCCATATCCTCCAAATCTATTTTTCAAGTCATTCTGAATTTAGAATGCGCATATTGACAGTCTCAAAACCAAAAATCACTTCTTTAAAAAACTTATAAAGCTCTACATTTAAATTCCAAGTATAACAATTATGGAAACCACCATGATCAAAAGAAATTCTGAACAAAATAACAAAGCCAAGGTTCACCCTGCAAAAAAAGCCTTCAAACCAATAAATCCTGTCTTTAGAAGTCAAAAAGAACCTCTGGTAGCTGAACATCAAGAATAAGGTCAACTTCACTAGTCCTGTGAAGCTACCTGTAGCCCCATGGTCCTCAGAGACTCTGGAACCATTCATCTTAGCCTTGGTCCTAACAGCCGTGGCAGGGATTCTAGAACGTCACTACAGAGGAAGCTTTCTGAACAGTCATAGGCCTATGACTTCAAGTAGGTCCTTAAACTCCAGGTCAATACTGCACTTCAGCACACGGTATTCTGTATAGTGTCTGAATGTGAATGGCTTTTGTTTCGCACCCTTCTTTTTAATCTAAATACATGCCACAGAGAAGGATGGCTTCTTCACAAAAGACAGAAAAATCCCTTACAAACTGCTCCTTGGCATAAGGAGAACAGTTATAAACAGGCTGCTTAGAACCATGGTCAAGTGATCTAAAGCAGAGAGCTGAAACACTCCAAGGGTCTCTGAATGGGGCTGAGGCGCGCTGAGCTGCAGGGAGGGCAGAGCAGGAGGAGGAAAACAGGAAGAGAAGCTGTTCAGTGACAAAGTGCTGGTGGGAAACACAGGAAACTCCAATTTATCCCAAACTGTGCATAACTCAAAGCTGCAGCCATTCCCTTGCCACCTACATTGCTTTTAATAGCACACTTTAATTAAAATTTTAATTGCATATTTTAATTAAAAATACACAATCTTCTGAACCCATTTAATTCAAAGGTCACTTTATTTAGCCTTTTCTATTTCAAATTACTACCAATGTTCCAAATATCAAATTACCCCCTCAGGTTTAAAGGCAAAGGCAATAGATCACCATAATTCTTGATTACAAACCTGGTACATTAATTTAATTTTATCCAACCAATATTAAGTGAGATCATTCTCAACATGGAATTGTGAAAAATAAAGTTCTTTATTTAAAAGTCATCTTACATATTTTTCACCAACATTCAGCATTCATTTGTTCAATGATTTTAGAAAAGCTACTTTTTGCTAATCCTGGAGAATACAGCAGAGACACAAAATTCCTCTTTATACAATTTATATTCTGGTTAGGAGACAACAAAAGAACAAGCTCTACAGTATATACAAGAAAATAAGGGCTAAAGAGGAAAAAAGAAGCAGAGTAGAGAGCTGGGGGTACGGGATCAGGGCCTCTGACCTAAATATAATGATCAGAGAGGGCCCTGGCCTGAATGTAACTTTTGATCCAAGACCTACAGGAAGTAGCTTATAGTCTTATTAGAGAGGCTGTGTAAGCAGATTCATTTCAGTGCACATTCTACCAATGGGGTATCACATCCTATTTGTTCTACCAGCTAAATCTGCCCCACCCCTTCAACCCTCCCGTCCCGCCAGGCATTAGTACAGGTCCTCACATATCATTCTAACATGGATTACTGCTACAGTATCCTAACCATTATCCCTTCCCTAGATGCCTGTTAATTCCAAAACCAGTCTTTCTAGAAGAAAATCCCAATCATAATCTGGTTTCCAAGGTCATCATCAGCTTCTTGTTTACTTCTAGGACTCCTACAAGTATGGATACCCAGAAACTCATATTCAGTTCCCTGTGCCTGGAATACACATCTATTCCTCTAGGACAGGGGTCCCCAATCTCTGGGATCTAATGCCTGACGATCTGAGGTAGAGTTCATGGAACAATAATAGAAATTAAGTTCAGTTTGGTCGCTAAGTCGTGTCCAACTCTTTACGACCCCACGGACTGCAGCACACCCGGCTTCCCTGTCCATCACCAACTCCTGGAGCTTGCTCAAACTCATGTCCATCGAGTTGGTGATGCCATCCAACCATCTCATCCTCTGTTGTCCCCTTCTCCTCCAGCCTTCAATCTTTCCCAGCATCAGGGTCTTTTCTAATGAGTCAGCTCTTCTCATCAGGTGGCCAAAGTATTGGAGCTTCAGATTCAGCAGCAGTCCTTCCAATGAATATTCAGGACTCATTTCCTTTAGGATGGACTGGTTTGATCTCCTTGCAGTCCAAGGGACTCTCAAGAGTCTTCCCCAACACCATAGTTCAAAAGCATCAATTCTTCGGGCCCCAGTTTTCTTTATGGTCCAACTCTCCAAAATGCACAATAAATGTAATGTACTTTAATTATCCCAAAACTAGCCCCCTCACCCAGGTCCATGGAAGAACTGTCTTCCATAAAACTGGTCCCTGGTGCCAAAAAGGTTGGGGAGCGCTGCTCGAAGGCTTTCTCTGAGACCTTTTCCTGTTGTAATTTGTTTCACTCCCAGTGTTCACTGTTCAATGCCCTTTCCTAGTCCTTCCAAAGCCCTTGTATTATCCACCTTTATCTTACTACATATGGGTACTGAGTCAATTTGGACATCCCATCGCTTAGACTGTTGAGCAAGGACAAGTTGAGCATAGATCCTGATATAGAAGACCCTAGCACAGATTAACATGCTCACTGAAACAATGAATGAACAAACAAGCTAATGGGGGGGGGGGGAGGATGAACAAATGAAGAAACAGCCGTCTGCCTTCCAGGAACTTATGGTTGAGAAGAGAGATGCCCTTATAAACATGCTCCCCATCCATGTCCCTACATCGCACCAGATGGCTACAGAACAAAAGGAGACAAGATGCTCCAATGTGACAGAATTCTGTCTTTCTAAGGGAGTGATGTGAGATACATTCCTTTTCAAACAGTTCATATAAAACTTTTCATATGAAAATTTTCTACAAATACTATTTAAATGAAATCTCAATTTTAAAAAAATAATGTCACCTAGAGTAACTTGATAGATTTACATAAATCTGTTTCACAAATCTGTAAGTATGAATTATGGGATGTCAGCATATAATTTTGTTGAAAGTGCTTTTTCACTAATATAATTAAGTCTGCTGAGACTATTCATGTACAAGTCAAATAAAATGCAGAGTGAATTCTGTAAAAACCTAGTAGTTGAATCAACAATAAAAGGTGACTATGCTGATTGATGTGTATCTATTATTTTATTTAGAGCAGCAGTAATGTTTTATGAAATAAAAAAAGACAAAAGCAGCATGACTCTTTTCTAAATGCCCCAGGAAGCAGAAACAGGTCACTATGGTCCTCTCTGATAAGCAAGACTATTTGCAAGCTGAGGTCTAATAATGTAACACTTAAAAAAAATAAAAAAGGCAGATTGAGAAGATTCACTGTCTCTAAACATGGTCCCTATATAAAGCTGCATCCTTTAATCCCTTAACAAACAGCAAAAAAAAAGATATTTATGAAAACAAGTTCTCACTTCAAGGGGGACAATTTTCATTTTTAAAGACAGACTGACCCGTTTCCCTCATTCTAACATCATAACATCATCCTTCCCTGTCCCCCTCCCCACCGCCCCACACCCCCCCACAGTAAAGTTTCAAATGTGCTGTATTGCTTCAGATGGACTTTCTGTTCTTGGGCACTGGTCTTGTGTGTCTGTTCAGACAGGCTGTGCACCGCAACTCTGGCACCAAAACAAGGGGCACCAGACTTGACAAAGGCGCTGTCTTAATAGCTCAGATCTGCTGTGAACGAGGCCATGTGGGGACCACACATCCAGGGAAAGCCTTGAGAGAAGCCTGGAGAACAGAGGAATGCAATCTTCTATAGTCACATTTCTCTCCAAATTTTAATTCCTGACTTAGCCCAAGCCTCCTCAGATGCAGCATGCCAGAAGCAGGAAGTCCTTCCATTTAAACATTCAGCTAACTCGGGTCAAATTGAACAGGTCCTTCTCACCACCTTCTAACAGGAAAGATCAACCTATGAGGCAGAGAACTGCTGTGATCCTGTTACTACAGACCAAGCCAGACTCCCTTGAAAGCTCGGAGCATTTTTACCAGTTTCCCAAAGGACATTAACAGGGATTATCACCAGGATGGAGAATTCAACCTAGACACTCACATAATACAGAAAACAGATGGCTCACTCGAAGACTCATCTTCCACTCAAATGCTAATAAAGCTGGCCTGAGACTTAAGTGCCCAAATTTAAAATGGTTTTCAGGACTTCACAGACACACTGCGATAATACAGAAGAGTTTAAATCATACCTTTTCTGCTGAAATCAGTTGTAAATAGTAATCATTCGGTAAATACTACTGCTAATTCGAGAGGGAGCAGTTAATGGCCTCGGCAGCAGTGTTTTCCTACTGAGTTAATTTTAATGGCCATATCTGTCCTCTGATTATACAACTGGTAAAGCTCCATTTTCCTATAGTTCCCGTCCCAATAATCATGAATCTGCTGGCAATGCAGTGTGACCTTGCTTAAGTCGGCAAAACTGTGGGTTTCTTAATATATCACCATTTTAGGCAACATTAAGAACTCCTACATAATCCATCCAGACTTAGGCTTCTGAGTACAGCATATTAAATCCTCTAAATTCTCAAGTAGTGCACATGGATACTAAGATGTCTTGCTTCCAAGGCGAGGAAGATTAGGAAATATGATCTTTATTTAAAGTGGGAAAATAAACTAGTTCTTCTAGTCCACACATTTTAGGGGAATATTTTAACTTGTACCAGGTTCTCCAGCTTGAGAAAAAGTTAAGATGTTACAGCATCTCAAGACCATTGTCAAAAAAAAAAAGCCCAGTTCTCATTACTCACTGATTTATTTACATAGTAGCTCCTAAAGAAAAATCAGCAAGCGTACCTTCAAATGCTGGAGCTATCTCCACAGTGAGAACAAAAGCCAAAAAACTGTTAGCTGGCCAGAAAGTCAGACCCTACAGTTCAAAAAAAGTTAGGATATTAATATACCCTGAGCTAAGACAAAATCAACTCGTAAGTTAAGATCTGAGTCTGCTGCAATAGTCTCATTTCTTTGTTAATTATAATTAACTCTCCCCTGCCACACACACACAAAAAGGGGCTGCGTAATCCGCTTTATTTTGTGCTTACTTGAAAAGCAATGGAGTTCTTCAAATAAATATGATTTGAGGTGAGGGCCAGGGAATTATATTCCTCAAAATATTATTGCAGTAAAGAGGGGAATGAGAAAGCAGCCAACAACTGCAGCAGTAAAGAGGGTGTCTGCCGCTGCCAGCACTACCAGCTGGTGCCCGTCTATGTGCACACACAGAGGTCAGTAAGCTGCATCCATCGAAAAGCAGTATAGTTTCTTAATGTGTTCCTCTCTTTGTAAGACATTTGTTTTATTCAGGTATTACAATAAAACTACTTTAAGGCCCTAAACACTATAACTAGCCCAGTACCCTGTCTGAAACTGTATGAGAGTCTTGCAGACCACCATAGAGAGCTCTGTGGTGTTTCATCCAGAAGAACGGGAAACATGCAAATCCTACCAGGTCCACATGATTTAAAATAAATAAATCTCTCACTCACCCAAAAGTTCAAGGTTCATCAGCCAAGACCTTCCAAATGGGAAGGCTTGGTAAGCCTGGGGTCAAAGTCTGTTCCCACTGTCCCACAAGTGCTTTCACCTAGGTGTCTGGAAGCAAACAGTACCTAATTATCAACTGCGATCAAGCAACTTTTTGGGCTCAAAAATCACTGCAGATGGTGACTGAAGCCATGAAATTAAAAGACGCTTACCCCTTGGAAGCGAAGTTATCATCAACCTAGACAGCATATTAAAAAGCAGAGACTTCACTTTGCCAACAAAGGTCCGTCTAGTCAAAGCTATGGTTTTTCCAGTGGTCATGTATGGATGTGAGAGTTGAACTATAAAGAAAGCTGAGCGCCGAAGAACTGATGCTTTTGAACTGTGGTGTTGGAGAAGACTCTTGAGAGTCCCTTGGAGTGCAAGGAGATCCAACCAGTCCATCCTAAAGGAGATCAGTCCTGGGTGTTTATTGGAAGAACTGATGTTGAAGCTGAAACTCCCAATATTTTGGCCACCTCCTGCGAAAAGCTGACTAAAAGACCCTGATGTTGGAAGAGACTGAAGGCGGGAGGGGAAAGGGACGACAGAGGATGAGATGGTTAGATGGAATCACCGACTCAATGGACATGAATTTGGGTAAAATCTGGGAGTTGGTGATAGGGAGGCCTGGTGTGCTGCGGTTCATGGGGTCACAAAGAGTCAGACATGACTGAGCAACTGAACTGAACTGAACAAGCAACTTATGAAACTTGTATTAACATAGAGCCATCATACTTAATTCTCAAAACAAAGCTTTGTATGGATACACGTGTACCCATTTTACAGATAAAAACATGGAGGTCCTGGTATATTAACTAACTTGCTCAAAGGCACAGAGGTAGCTGGTACATGGAAGCTACTTCTTGAAACTAAACTAGTATTGACTTATCCAAACCCAGTCCTTTCAGCATATATTTCACTGCCTTTGGCCAAGCTTAGGAATTATTTTGAGGTAGACTCCTGTGCATCCAAAGTACACAACTTTTCAACCAGGATATTTATAATCTCCAAATACACCTGCATTTTTTTGCTTGTTCTCTGTTATGTTTTGACTCACTGGAATGTTACCATTCTTTCTCAATCCATCAAGACACTAGATATACAAGAAAAAAAAAGAATAAGAAAAGGTTCATCACCCCACAGGTGCAAAACCACTTCAACCTCCAAAACAAATCCATCACCACAAAGCAGATTAGAGATCTCCACATTATAAAAATATTCATTTAAAACAGGACTTAATTTACATACTTCTTTTCCAGAAACTCAGAAAGCAATTCTTATGGCTAAAGCCAAACATGGTTGCTACTGCCAAATTCGTCTCCCACACATGACGCTTCCCTCGTCAGCAGATTGCATTAAAATGCTTTCACACGCCTAGCATGGTTTTCTAGCTGTAGAAAAGCAGGTGGGATCAATACCACATGGTCTTCCCTCTAAGATCTTAGCTCAAAAATTTAAAGCAAGATTATAAACGAGAGAGATGCAAAGAAGAAACAAGAGAGGTGGCACTTAATAAACACAGAACACCTATATTTAATCACTGGCATTTCATGCTTGACCAGGAAGAACCTGAAGAGAAGGCTGTATTTAGTCATTTGAAATAGAAGAGATGAAATTCAGAAGTTTTCTGACAGAGCAACTGTGGAAACGGGCATACGGAGAAGAGCTGACTGGTAGAGAAGCACAGAAGAGTTGGTTAGACGAAAGACACACTGGACACAAGTGGTCTGTATAGAGCTGAGAAGCAGGCACTGGGAACAGGGCCTTCCCCACGCGAAGCTCTGTAGAGGTCCGACTGCAGGATGCACCCAGCAGGGAGTGACCGCGAAACACACAGGACAAGCCAAGGGAGCGAACCCTGGCGGCCTGACAGTCAAGAGGAAGCGCAGACCTAAGAGCAAGGAGAACAACGAGGCAAGAAGCTGCGACAGCCCAGAAGGGGGATCTGACCCCAGATTCCTTTCAAAAAGGTTCCACGGGTCCCTAAGGAGGCAAAAATGAGAGGCTAAGCACCCATAATATCTTTCACAAGTCCCTACAAATCGCCTCAATCCTAAATGGCTCACTTCTCATCTGGACAAATTCCAGCCCAAGTCTTCTATTCCAAATTTGTCTGTTCCACAAAAACTTTTGCTTATGCTACCACTGACTGAGCCTCTGTCAAGTACACTCTTACCTGAAAAGGAGCACAATTAATTCAATCCAAGAGGCCTTTTACCCAAAACTGAACTTTCAGAACAAGTACTGTTTTCCCTCCAGAGGGCCTTTCAGATCAATTTCAGATTAATATCCAGGACAGGTATTAAAGGCAACCCCCTCAAGCCCCTTGGTGATAACTTCTTACCTTCATCGTAATAATAAGACACAAGGAACCTTTAGAATCTTAGGTTAACACTCTGACATTAATGCTGAACACCCATACAACAACTTCTCAAATACCCATTCACTATGTTTCCCAGCTGGCTCAGTGGTAAAGAATCTGCCTTCCAATGCAAGAGATGTGGGTTTGACCCCCAGATCAGGAAGATCCCCTGGAGAAGGAAATGGCAACCTGCTCCGATATTCTCGCCAGGATAATCTCATGGGCAGAGGAGCCTGGCAGGCTATAGTCCGTGGGGTCACAGAGTCAGACACAACTGAAGTGGATGAGCGCACACACACAGGTATCTAACAGGATAACCCCTAGTCAAAAAAGAGCAAAACTCAAGATGACTGCCCTAAGGAAGGCTTATGATTTCCCGAGATCTCTTTTACAAAGCTATAAAAAACACTTATATCTGAATCCTCTCCCACACCCAGTTAAGCCATTCAGTTCAGTTCAGTTGCTCAGTCGTGTCCGACTCTGCGACCCCATGAATCGCAGCACGCCAGCCCTCCCTGTCCATCACCAACTGCCGGAGTTCACTCAGACTCATGTCCATCGAGTCCGTGATGCCATCCAGCCATCTCATCCTCGGCCGTCCCCTTCTCCTCCTGCCCCCAATCCCTCCCAGCATCAGAGTCTTTTCCAATGAGACAACTCTTCGCATGAGGTGGCCAAAGTACTGGAGTTTCAGCTTTATCATCATTCCTTCCAAAGAAATCCCAGAGCTGATCTCCTTCAGAATGGACTGGTTGGATCTCCTTGCTATGAGTAAAAGTGTTAATAACTACCCTAAGTGGGCACAAAGTGTTAACAAACCTTATTTTAACACTCTGTGTAGCAATCACAAAGTGATACAGGACTTCTGATTTCACACATGTACCTAAGTCCTTTTTCATACAATATGGTGATACCAAGTCAAAAAAGAAAGAGAGGGAGGAGGAAGGCTGTGTCCTTTAGAGGAGACACTGCATAGCATCATATCATCAAGTCAAAAAATGGTTCGGGACCTCCCTGGTGGTACAGTGGTTACGATGCTGCGTTCCCAATTCAGGAAGCATGGGTTCAACCCCTGGTCAGTGAACTAAGATTTCATGTGCCACATGGCGTGGCCAACAAACAACAACAACAAGAAGTTTCAAATGAAATAAAAGCAGGTAACATTTCACCTTCTTATCTGCATCACTGATAAAGCATCCTCTACACAAGTAACAAGCAACACCAGGACTTCCCTGGTGGCTCAGACGGTAAAGAATCTGTATGCAGTGTGAGAGGCCTGAACAAGTTCAATCCTTGGGTCAGGAAGCTCCCTTGGAGAAGGGAATGGCAACGCACTCCAGTATTCTTCTCCAGACAATCTCGCAGACAGAGGAGTCTGGCAGGGTACAGTCCATGGGGTCGTAGAGAGTCGGACACGACTGAGCAACTAACACTTTCACTTTCATACAAGTAACAAGGCTTCCTTCTGGGGACAGTTATCCAGTTTAGTTCATTTTATTTTAAAAAGACCAGAATGAAATCAGTGATATTTTTAGCAACAACAAAGGAAGTAAAATTCCAAAGGACATTCATTGTCCCCAATCTGCACAAAGATTTAGGTATAAATAACATATGATTTTCCTTCTTTTTGTTCAGGACATTTTGTTTAGTCTATATTTAATAAAGAAAGGCAGTTACATTTCCAAGACAGTATGAGGAGTGTGGTGTTTGTTTTTTTTTTTTTTTTTCCCTCCCCCTCAATTTAAAATAGTCACACGAAAGCACTGATTTTTATACTTAGGAGAAATCCCCAAACAGACCAATTGTTTTAGGGAGGTTAGGGTATAAATGCTGACTATAAAGGAAACCTATTTAAATACTGCAGATACAGCTTCAAGGACTTTAAAAGGGCCCTCTCTGAAGCAGTAAAGAGGAAAGAATCCCAGTGGAACAAATCTATAGAGGAACTTGGGCGGGACATGGTAAAAGCTGTAAAGGCTGCAGGTCCGATGGGAGCCATGGCTACAATTAAGTCAAAGAAGTGCCCTGACAGAAATAAATATCCACTGTGTTTTGTGCTAAGGGACAGGTACGCTACAGCAAACCACTCAGAGACCCCAGCGCAACCTCTCTCCCAATTAACAGATGGTTTCTAAAGAGAGATACAAAACGGGTTAGCTCCTGCAGCTGCCACCTTCATATCACACGGAAGCTCAACTACTTGCTTATTCTCACATATGAGGCTCACTCCTGGGGAAGGTGCTGTATTTTCAGGGCAACAGATTAGTACAAAGGACCATCTGATGCAGAAGTAACATCTATAAACAGAGCTTCTAGGTTATTGGGGGCCATATTACAAAATTCACAGCAACTCTACAAACACATCTCAAGAACTAGACAAAGACAGTTAACAAAAGAGCTCTCATTCATACGAATCCATCTTTTTGCCACCAAGTGTCCCCTAAAGGTCTTTGTAGGTCTTTATTGACTAAGCCAAAGCCTTTGACTGTGTGGATCACGACAAACTGAGGAAAATCTGTATGCAGGTCAAGAAGCAACAGTTAGATCTGGACATGGAACAACAGACTGGTTCCAAATCAGGAAAGGACTACATCAAGGCTATGTATTGTCACCCTGCTTATTTAATTTGTATGCAGAGTACATCATGCAAAATGCTGGGCTGGATGAAACACAAGCTGGAATCAAGATTGCCAGGAGAAATATCAATAACCTCAGATATGCAGATGACACCACCCTTATGGCAGAAAGCAAAGAAGAACTAAAGAGCCTCTTGATGAAAGTGAAAGAGGAGAGTGAAAACATTTGCTTAAAACTCAACATTCAGAAAACTAAGATCCGAGTGACAGACTTTATTTTTTTGGGCTCCAAAGTCACTGCAGATGGTGATTGCAGCCATGAAATTAAGACGCTTGCTCCTTGGAATAAAAGTTATGACCAACCTAGACAGCATATTAAAAGCAGAGACATTACTTTGCCAACAAAGGTCCGTCTAGTCAAAGCTATGGTTTTTCCAGTAGTCATGTATGGATGTGAGAATTGGACTATGAAGAAAGCTGAGCACTGAAGAATTGATGCTTTTGAACTGTGGTGTTGGAGACGACTCAAGAGTCCCTTGGACAGCAAGGAGATCCAACCAGTCCATCCTAAAGGAAATGAGTCCTGAATACTCATTGGAAGGACTGACGCTGAAGCTGAAACTCTAATACTTTGACCACCTGAAAAGATCTTGACACTTGGAAAGACTGAAGGCAGGAGGAGAAGGGGTTGACAGAGGATGAGATAGTTGGACGGCATCACCAACTCAGTGGACATAAATTTGAGTAAACTCCAGGAGTTGGCAATGGACAGGGAGGCCTGGCATGCTGCAGTCCATGGGGTCACAGAGTCGGAAACGACTGAAGTGAACTGTCCCCTAAAGCGGCCAAGGAGTTTATGTCCTCCTGCTACATCTAAGACCTAGATCCATTAAATGATACATCAGTGACAAAAGCCAGATTAAAAGCGCACTCTAATGCTCACCCCTATGACTCTACCATCTACCTTGCTCTCGTCAAGTTAAGTTTCACAAATAATTTCAGGCCTGTGCAGTAGAGTAAGCCACTTTTCATTAAAGGAACATCTTATGCTGGAGAATGCTATACAAAACACCAGGTATTCGACGACAAGTACAACACTTAAGTGAACATTTCACCAAACACTAGTCCTTACCTTATTCCAGCATTCAACAGCCCTCAGTGTCCAGGTGTTTTCCTGTTATGTTGCTGATAACTTCTTACTTGCTATTTATAAAGGAGCAGGGCACTAAATAATTACATATTGCAAACCATTCTCCTTTATTTGGGGGAAAAATTAGAAGACTTTATGTATGCTGCTAGATCACTTACTAGTTAAGCCCTATTTCCAAAAATAACATAATGCTCATTCTAGTTCTCTTAATAAATACTAACATTATTAAGACAGTCCATATATACCTAAATAACCAATCTTCAAGCAAGAAACCACACACATATACTCTGAATTGCAACGCATCTCCTTAACCCAAAAGCCTTCTATACTTTATTTGGGGTCTTGATCCTCTGCTCCTCCCTAAAATGCTACATTCAAGACTAAAGGAAGTGGAACTTGTTTTATGGTTTAAAAAGCTTTATCATCTTACAGTTGTGACTTGCGTACGTGTAAAAACCTCAGATACCTCTGAGATTTACTTAAGATTCAGATAAAGATTGATTGGTTCTAAACAGCATTCTTTTGAAGCAAGAAACCAAGGCAAATTTTTTTCATAAGCCTCCAACATATGAGAGATTACATTAAACATATAATTTAAAAATTCAATTAACTATTCTATGCTACTTGGCTATCTTAATTATAGCCCTTATACTGTTAAAACATGGAAATTAACCCATAATTTCTTCTCTTCCCTAGCAATTCAAGACTCCTGGTTTAAAAATATCTAGAAATAAAAAACTAAAAGTTAATCCTAGTGATAACTATATTAGTTATCAAATTTATCAAATAATTGTCCTTGGTCAAATTTTAAATCTTACCATAAGATATAATTACTCCCCAATCTTGACTGCTGCCTCAGCCCTCGATTTCATCATTCTTTACAAAGCTAAGGTGTTCTTTCATTTTAATTTTATATCATTTTCATCTAGGATTAAAAAAAATAAAAGTGAAGCAAAATTTCTAAGGAAATTCGAATCAAGGGACCAGGAGCTAAGTTAAACTTTAATAATTCCCGCAGGATTTTTGTTTTCAGAGTGCAGAATCTACAGCCTAATTAAGGTGTTATTCAAAGATTTTCTGTATCATTTCCTAAAACCTGGTAATATTCTGGCCAAACCATCCTTCTTCTCACCTTCATGCTGTGTTTTCACTTAAAGCTACCTGAACAGATATCCCATTCTAATCCTTTAAGCTTACATAAATATCCTAAGAGGCTGCAAGGTAAGGACATAAAATTGATTGGCTATTAATTCAAACAAGAGTTATGATTCTGCATCAATGATTAGTTAGAAATAAATATATTAAAATAAAGATTAAAAACTAGAGTTTGATCTTTTCAAAGAGAACTGAAAGCTGTTCAAAAAAAAAAAAATTGATACTGATGATGTACCCCACTGATACCATGGAACACAGAAATGTGACACCTCTAAACATACCTACGTTCCCACAAGACTAGACACCAATGGGTTTTAATTAAATGATGACTAAGTAAGCAGAGGGAATAAATGGAGGTCATTCACAAGTAAGCTTGTTTTCCTATAAGGTCTATGACTCTCATCAGCTGCTATAAACAGCAGCCAGCAAGCATTGGTGACCTCTGAAGATTAAAAGCTAGAGAAGAAACACCCAGAAAGATCAACTGAGTCATCACTAGGAATGCCGTTACTACTGGTCATCTCAGCCATTCTTCGGGTAGTTCTTGGCGACACTCAAGGAGGAAAGGGCTGACCACAAAACATAATGAAATGGGAGAGAAGGCACAAGATGTTACTTAGGAGGGAATATTATTAATTAGCTTCACTGTACCTATGATTTTTGCATAATTATACTTGAACTTTGGTTTCCCTCCAACAATCACAACGTGGATCAATACGAGTCAACTATTTGAAAGACAGGGACAAAGGACTTTATAAAATACACATTCATACATACCTCGCAAAACAGTGACAAACATCTTTACTGATAGCCTTTGTTTTCCTCAAAGTTAAGTCTCAGGGCGAGTAAGCAGTTCTCTTGGGCATTCATTTATTACAAACATGACAAATTTAACAGGTTCAAAGGAGGGAAAACTATGGCCCTGCAAAACGGTCAGGATGCAAAGCCTAGAGGATGTACTGGCAATGCAGGAAAGGAAAGCCAAGTGAAGTCGTTCAGTTGTGTCCAACTCTGCGACCCCAAGGACTGTAGCCTACCAGGCTCCTCTCTCCATGGCATTTTCCAGGCAATAGTACTGGAGTGGATTGCCATTTCCTTCTCCAGCGGATCTTCCCAATCCAGGGATGGAACCCAAGTCTCCCGCATTGTAGACAGACACTTTACCGTCTGAGCCATTAGGGAAGTCCAATGCACAGTACTATACAAAAAGAGGTAACTGGTTTGTTTTTGGAAGTGAAAAATTGTCCTTAAACAAACCTCAGACTCAAAGGTAAAAACTGCTCCAAACAAACCAAGATAAAAAATCACAACACCTTTGTCACCATGAAGCAGTCTGAGGACTCTAGACAGCAGTTTAATTTTTCATATCACAAATGCTTTAGAGAATCTAGTTCAACACACATGCTATGTTAAAGCGCTGAAAGTTCAGGTTAGAATGATACAGGTGTGAAAGGTATCCAACTAACTGGAAATGTCTTATGACCTGAGCCAGAAAAGGGCTCAATCTCCCATTCTGATCCAAACAACCTCCTAATGGAAAACATTCTGGCCTAAACGAGGTTTTACCTAGAAAGCGAGGCCTAGAGTCTGCACCTTTTCTGAGAGCCCTCTGTGGAAAGATGACAAGTTCAAAACAAGGACTTCTAAGCAATTACAAAAGTTACTCTTCTGAGTCAAAGTGATATCAGCTCCGCCCCTCCAAGAAATTGGTAAGCTTACTTTTGGGTGTATTGAAAAGAAAATTTTGACACACAGAGACAGAATGAGAATTAAGCAAAAATTGTTTCACTAGAGTTCTATAAGTAACATAAACTGATTTCAGCTAACTAGCAAAAGAGAATTTATTGGAAGAGCCACAGAAATTTTTAGAATCAAGAGGAGCTATAGGAACCAGGCTCCAGTGGGCTAAGCAGTGAAAAGAGCCATCATCTCAGAGGTAAGACAGACAGGGTGTCTAATGAGAAGGGCCACCATCACCATCTCATTCTGGGAGAAAATACCCAACTGATCTTTCTATGGTCCCACACTGGCCCCTTTAAGATAGGGACAGAGAGAAGGTAGAGAATATTTCAATATGGAATGATCATAATGAAGTTAGACAATCCTCTAGGATACATGAAGTTATAGATTTCTCCATACAAACTGAAAAGAAATCTCTCTCATTTCTGTTCAAATAAAAGACTGCTTCAAAGATTCAACCATCAAATGGAATAATCAACAACTCATTAGTGGGCCAGACCTTCTCCAAATCACACTCCTGATGTGGAGTACCCAGGAAGTACTGCTTCTAAATCCTAGCTCAAAAACAAGTCACCGTTCAGAGCATTCTTCATCCCCCTCTGCAAACTATGACCAATTCCCTAACTCACCTGAAAAATAAGGTGCCAATAATGTAAGAAGTTAGATTAGCAGAGTATGTTGTGACTCAGAATCTCTTAGGAGACACAGCCACCACCTTGAAATCAAGTACTCAACTCTGGCTGGTGTTCTCCAGTGCGCCAATATTCTCAGTTAACAAAAACTGCTAACGTTGAGTCACCTTCACGACCAACACCTGAGAAGACCTTCCAGCTCCCGAAGTCGCTCTTCCCTATGGCAAAGAGAGAACTTCGGAAGCTCCCCACAAAGGACACAGTGTGGAGAAGCCTGTATGAAGCTGGAATTCAGACCTTAAACCATAAGAAGGATCACCTTTAAAAAATTATTTTATTAACACCTCCACCACAGGGGAAGCTTTCTGTTAAGTCTCAACTGGTGGAATTGCTCTTAAGTTGTCAATAGCCAGCATTTGAAAATAAATACAGTCACCAAGTGTGGAATGATGTTCCTGTAGCCAAGCAGGCATTTGGCAGATGCCAAAAGAGAAGGCAAAAGGCCAAGAAATGAGACCTAAAAATTTAAAGGAAGACTGCTCTACTCAGTAACACACAATCTGAAATAATGTAAAGGCAGAAACAGGCCACAGACTACCTGCCTTTGCATTCAACCTACATCAGCATCTGTCGACCAAAGGTGCAGCAGGATGCTTAAGGCTTCCTTTACTGCAACAATTGTTCCAGCAGTCTAAAAAGGGATCTCCCTCACTGGATTTTCTGTTGGTGGTGGTGCCTATGTGTTTGTTTATTTCAGGGGAGGTGGGATGGGATGGGCAAAAGGAGTGCTAGAGAAGGAGAAAAAACGGAAGGTAAAGCTAGAACTACAGAAGAGAAATACTACTTTTCCTCTTTGGCTCTTTCTATTGAGCAACAGCTTTCTGCCCAGACTGCCTTCAGGTTCTCAGCAGAAGAGGGGATGAAGCAAGATAAAGAGAAAGAAGTCTGAGGCCACTGCCCTGTGTCCCAGGACCTCGCACAGGTGACTGATTTTCCCTGGATGGCATGCCTCTCCGGAAGGGGAAGTAGACGAGTATGAAGGCAGAGAGGACTGCTGGGGCGCAAAGCTGCTTTGGTTCTCTTTCCTGAATCTTCGGTGTGTGCCATCTCCTCTTCCTCCAGGTGCTCTGCCGATATGCCATGGAGCTTGGAGGCAACTTCCAAAGAAGAAAACAAGCCCGAACCAGGCTGGACCACTGCAAAGGGGTGAGATGAAGTCCCCGCAAGTAGCAGGTAATCTGCTGAAATAGTGTACAAATTCACTCTTTTCTTCCTGGATACTCCTTTTATGGGGAAAGTGGCAAGAACCAAGTTTGAAAACAAAAAAAATATTTCAAAAAGAGGGGTAGGTGCCTGA
The DNA here is from genome assembly GCA_006410935.1 of Redunca redunca. NCBI lineage: Eukaryota > Metazoa > Chordata > Mammalia > Artiodactyla > Bovidae > Redunca > Redunca redunca. Next base: position 124,562 of record SJYQ01001573.1, on the reverse strand, counting down.
CGGCACACTGAAATAAAAGGAAATAAAATAATGCAGAAAAGCCCATGGCTCAAGACAAAAAATTTAGTATCTCTTAAAACAATTGCTATAATTTACTTTTAAAACACTTTGGGGGACTTTCTTGGAGGTTCGGTGGTCAACACGCTGCATTTCCAATGCAAGGGGCAGGGGTTTGATCCCTGGTCAGGGAAGAAAGATCCCACATGCTGCATGACACAACCAAAACAAAACAAAACAAAACACTTTGGTGTAACGTTCTGCTCGTGTGCTCAGTCGTGCCTCTTTGTGAGCCCCATGTACTGTAGCCCGCCAGGCTCCTCTGTCCATGGGATTCTCCAGGAAGGATACATGGGTTGCCATTTCCTACTCCAGGGGATCTTCCCAACCCAGGGATTGAACCCATCTCTCTTGTGTCTCCTGCACTGGTAGACAGATTCTTTACCACTTCGCCACCTGGGAAGCCTTGGTATAACAAATACCAAACAATTTCACTGTTTTACCCAGAACAGACAAATTCGTAGAGATAAAAAGTACAATGGTGGTTGCCAAGGGGCTAAGGGAAACAGCGTGGGGAGTTATGTTTAATGGGTACAGAGTTTCAGGTCGGAAGGATGAAACAGTTTTAGAAATAGTGGTGATGGCTGCCCAACACTGTGAATGTGTTTAATGCCACAGAGATAAACACTTAAAATGACCAACATGGTCAACTTTATGGTATGTAGATTTTACCACAGTTAAATTTTTCTTTAATTTGTCATGAGTCAATTTGATGTTATATACGTTCGTCCTAACACAAGCAAGGACAAAGCTCCAAAAGTGCCTAGTTACAAGACTATCTACCATCTGTATCTAAGTCAACAACCAATTCTCTGCTAATTACTATAATGAATGTCAAAAAGCATTTTGTTCCTTAAGCTACTTATTTGTTAATTAGTGTACTGAGCATTAGAAATGGTGGTCTCATTAGTAAAATTAAAGGTATTCAAGATGTGTTAAACTAGTTTAGAGACACTATCCAGTCTTGTATCAACAGGACACAAGAATCCAAGGGGTCTTTCACTTGTACACTTCTGGACAGAACCTGAATATGACATAGTCCTGGTTCAGCCTTTGTTCAAAAGGATTTCTTTTTGCATGATGCAAACAGAGGGCACAGATGCTCACCCCTGGAATGCTGTCAGCCACAAGTGAACATTTCATAAAAGGTGTGTTGGAAGCACCTCAAAAAAGAACAGAGAACCAGGACTTCCATCAAGCTTGCAAAGTAATTTTTCAGTCAATTAGAGTCAGCTAGCGTGATGCCTGTACCTACGGCAGAATTTGGTCTTAAGAAGCAGATAAGCCAGCTCAGACGGTAAAGCGTCTTGCTTACAATGCAGGAGACCTGGGTTCGATCCCTGGGTCAGGAAGATCCTCTGGAGAAGGAAATGGCAACCCACTCCAGTACTCTTGCCTGGAGAATCTCCATGGACAGAGAAGCATGGTGGGCTACAGTCCATGGGGTCACAAAGAGTCGGACACCACTGAGCGACTTCACTTTCCTTTCACTTTCCCTCTAAGATGTTTGTTTTCACCTAACCAAAACTACCTAAGAACTGTATACACTAAATTAAGTTCATTGGCAGTATCTTACCACTGCTCCACCAGAAAGGGAAAGGGACTCTTAAAAAGTCTCTGTCTAGCCCTAGAAACCAGGAAAGAATATGAGATGCCCTCCTTCCCCCGATGGCTATGTCCACATATGCTGTTTTCAGTAAACACTCAGAAAACTAAAATCTCAAGTAAGATCAGGGAACCTAACCTCAGAAGATATCACATTCCGATTTTTAAGAGCTCATTAGGTCTGTCTGGAGAAGGCAATGGCACCCCACTCCAGTACTCTTGCCTGGAAAATCCCATGGACAGAGGAGCCTGGTGGGCTGCAGTCCATGGGGTCACTAAGAGGCAGACACGACTGAGCAACTTCACTTTCACTTTTATGCACTGGAGAAGGAAATGGCAACCCCCTCCAGTGTTCTTGCCTGGAGAATCCCAGGGACGGGGGAGCCTGGTGGGCTGCCATCTATGGGGTCGTACAGAGTCGGACACGACTGAAGCGACTTAGCAGCAGCAGCAGCAGGTCTGTTTTTAATGTCCCCAAATATGAAATTGGGGGACATTAATGCATTGAACAATGATACGCCATCATGCCTTTCTGCAAAGGCTTCCAATTTCCAGCACTTGCAAAAAGAAATGCATTAACAAAAAACACAGTAACAAATCAATATTGACAATTCTGTATTTAAACCTGATTATAACATGAAAGAAGGGAATTCACCTCTGAAATAAATGCCCAGGAATAATAAGAGTTTAAAAAAAAAAAAAAAAAAAAAAAAAACCTAGTTAAATATCTTGAGCTTAAATGTTAGATCCCAAATCATTCTTCCTGAGAAGCAGAACGACTCTGCACCATACATGTCAGAATCCCTTGGCACTATGCTGAAGAGATAACTTCGCAGTTCTGTTCACTAAGGAGAAAGGTCACAGAAACCCAGGGCTAGGTAAGACTTCAGATCATTTAGGAAAGCACCTTTATTTTACAGGAGGAGAGAAGTCAACTGATTTGACACACCACAACCAGCCTATTTAGGTACATTTTATTAAAGTGGGCTGAAAGCAAACTGTAATTCATTTTAGTGGTATGAAAAAAGCTCTCAGAGACAAGTACCAGGATCAGGAAGAAGGATTCAGAACACAGTATCTTGGAAGCTACTGTGTTAATGACCCAGTGACTCCTTAAGATTGAATGTAAAGCATCAAAATATAAAGAAATAAAATTCCTCCCTCAGGCTCCAGTGACCTTGAATACAATGAAGTAATTCTGATTTACCTGTTTACAAGCAGCTATGCCTCTCAGGATAAATCACAAAGGTCAAACGGGTGGTGAAGAGTCAAGGCCATCACCACATTTACTCTACAAAGTAATAGATAACCAGATCTATTGCTGCAAGTGAAAAATTCTAGTTGAACTGGAGTAGAGACTGGGGATAGATACAGGACCTGTGAGCCATATAAACTCCCCCTTCAAAATCAAAGCGTTATGTAGAAAACAGAGTTTCAACAAAAAGTACAATGATGAGGAAAGAACTCATTAAAAAGCTAAAAATAAACTCTAATTCACAATATGCATAAGGATTTAACAAAAAAGGAAAACAAGATGTAAAATTGCATCTGCTAAGTTAACCATGCCCTCATGGAAATCGCCACCCCCCCGTTTACACAAACTGGAATCTGTAAAGTCTGTGATGACTGAATAAGGCAATGCTTTAAATATTTTCAATGAATATTTCAACAAAAGAAAATCAAGGGACAGCAATTTTTTTTTCCTAAGTTCTCTGATCTCCTAACACTATAGGAACACTGGGCTTCTTAACATCCAAACACACAGATCTCTTCATTTCTCTTCTTCAAAATCTTACTTGATGAAATCAGAATATATAGTACTGGTATTTATGATTTACACTAAAAGGGTATTAATCTTAAGGAAGAAGCTATCAGTAACAGTGAAAACAAGCCTCAGTTAGTTTTCATCTATCTGATACCTCATGGCTCAATTTAACAACCTGCTGACCTTCCAGGCCAGTTAACAGTCACTGGGGAAGCTTGGCTGAGAGTACCTTCATATTTTAAGTCGAGCTAATTCATTCTGAATAACAGTTACACAATACCACACAGAGCAATAACTCTACACTCCAGTGCTCCAGTTCACAGAGGCTGGTGTAATATCATTAATCATCTTTCCGGGCTCCCAAGTCCCAACTTGTACTTCCTAGTCCCACTTTGTCCCATCCCTAGAAAATCAATTCTGTTGGTCAAGTCATCTAGAAAGCAAAGAAGAGAAAATGTTTTGCAAACTTTCCACATCATGAGAAAAATCTAAGAATTCTAAGACAACCAATTTATTTGATTTTTTTTTCAATCAGTTTGCCCGGAGGAAAAAAACATCTGCAACTGTCTTCTAACTGAATGAGTAAGGGACTGGGGAGAGAGAGATAGAGTGCCCTTACGTGCTAGGCACTTTATTGGAAGAAACAAGTTCAGAGTCAAACAACTCAAACAACACTACAACACAAGGAAATGGCTAGGCCTATATTTGAACGTAAATGCAACATATTCTTTCTAGGCTAAAACATAGAAAACCTGTGCTCCTTAGCCCATCTCCCTAGCAGGGGAGTTGAAGACAGCATTTTGTCTCATTTCTTTGTGAATCGCAACAACTTGATCCCAAGTTAAGCTAATAACAACCCTGGTATACACAGGGGTTTGGTAAATCCTATTACCACTGCATTCAAAGTCCATTTCACATAGAAAGATGGGAAGGAACGCTTAACAACAGAGTTTAAACTAAAACCCTCCTTCTCCCCCCTTCTTCTGAAGTGGCCAAGAAGTCACCTGAGCCCTAAGAGGTTGAGATGGCTGTCTCCCCTCTTCACACTCAGCCTAGCCCAGGGGCTCTAGGCTTCAGGGAACCATATTCAACATTTACTATTTGGATTCCAAAGAAATCATCTTCATCAGCATGGGCACAGCATGCTAGGAGGGGATCACAGCTGATCTGAAAGACAGGAAAGCCCTAGTGGTTCTTCTGGTTGAACGGATTTGCTCCGTGCTCCAGCTCAGGGCTGGTCCAGGCTGAGTCACAGGACTGCACTGGGCAAGGGAGGCTGCACCTAAGACCCTCTGGGATGGGCAGAGGTCCTCCAATAGGGAGGACAGCAGGTCCTAGGCCGTGGCCTCTGCTATGACCCTTCAATTACCTAAGGTGATATAAGAGGTTACTGGGTAGTTAAATCACAAAAAAAGGTAGTTTTAAATGAGACTCCATCTCTTCATAATACCTGGGAGGAGCTGCCAATACAGCTTAAAGTCCCTCAAAAAATGTATGAAGATACCATCAGCAGTAAAAGGATATCCAATGATGTCAAAATATTGACATTCTGATACTTTAAGAAGCAAAACCAGATACATTAATAAGTAAAACATGCTAAGGACTTCTCTGGCAGTCCAGTGGTTAGGAGGCTTTCACTTCCACAGCCCAGGTTCAACCCCTGGTCAGGGAACTAAGATCCTGCAAGCCAAAAAATTACTATTTTTTTTTTTAAAGTAAAACATGCTAACTGAGCCACTGCACAGGCCCAACAGATCGAAAGACACTCACAAGTAAAACGTCAGAAAATATTTTTTAAAGTTAGTGCTTTTAATTGTAAAAAGACACTCAAGCTTTCCTCAGCTCTCAAAATTCAGCAGCAGCGGTGGACTCAAGTGAAAGTCAAGTAACTTAAAACAAGCGCAAAAGAAGGAGGTGTATTCTGAAGCACAGCTTTAGTTTCAATGATCAACTATTCTGTTCAAGAAATACTTAAAATGCTTCAACAGGTGCAAAATAAAAACACTTTGCTGTACTCATAATTTAGAAAGTTAAAAAAGCAAGGGCAGGTGCAATAGATAAGGTAGTATAACAGAAAAAAAACCATCGAAAGAAAAACAGATTGATAAATCAACTGCATACCTGAGAAATGAGATTTTAACATTCTACAGATTAAAAAAGAGGAGGGATTCCTGGCTCAGAATTTGTTCTGTATATTCTCCCATTTAGTTCACCATCTTTTTTCTCATCTACATTTTCCATCATTATGATGACAGCTACTAAGTAATGAAACTGAAAATGGTTTGTATTTTACATCACTTGATGTACAGATGTGTGTATGTATACTTTTTCCAAAGTTCAAGTAAACAAAAACTAGAAGAAACAGCATGGAAAAGTCTGAAGAACACTAAGGGCGTTCACATCTTGCTATAATTTAACGGGAAAAATGCTCACAGAAGAATTTCAACTGTATTCTTAAATCTGAATACATTAACAAAGTTTGTGTTTTGTATCAAACTAATTAAGGGAAAAAGCCAAGGGCACTAAAACACTATGTTCCTAATCCCCTGGCAAAACAGGTAAGTCTCAGGGGCAACAAGGACTACAAAAGTATAAAGTCAAAACTCAACTTTATTTAACCAACAGGTTCAATCTCATGTTCGCACAGTAAAGGGAAAGGAAGTGAAAGTGTTCGTCACTCGATTGTGTCTGACTCTTTGTGACCCCATGGACTGTTAGCCCACCAGGCTCCTCTGTCCATGGGATTTTCCAGGAAAGAATACTGGAGTGGGTTGCCATTTCCTTATCCAGAGAATCTTCCTGACCTAAAGATCGAACCCAGGTCTCTGACCCTGCAGGCAGACTTTTCCATCTGAGCCACCAGGGAAGCTCCTCAAAAGCTGCTGAGAAACTAGGTAACCTGTTCTTGGGAGGTACAATACACTTCATTTTTTTTTCCCTCATGGAATAAAACAAAGCAATACAAAGATCATCATCAAAACAAAAGACAGAAACAAAAATACAGATAATTTACAAATTAATTGAGAATGGTTCTCTTTCAAACTTGTCCATATCCTCACAACAGATGTTTTTCCGTTCAGAAACTGGTCATTTAAAGGCTTCATTACCACAGACTATCAGAAGAAGAAATTTCTCTGTTTCAGTTTGCTAACTGAGAGTTAGTCTTATTTCATAATGAAGAGAGTTAGAATACGTCCTGTCCCCACACGCCAAAACTGGAAAACACCCTGATGCTGCGAAAGACTGAAGGCAGAGGGAGAAGGGGGTGACAGAGGATGAGATGGCTGGATGGCATCACCAACTCAGTGGGCACGAGTCTGAGCAAGCTCCAGGAGGCAGTGAAGGCCAGGGGAGCCCAGCGTCCTGCAGGCCACGGGGTCACAGCGTCAGCACGGCGCAGCGGCTGAGCCAACAGCGAGCAGAAGAAACTGCCGTTCCAGTTTGCTAACTGAGAATTAACCTTACTTCACAGTGAAGAGTCAGAATAGGCCCCGTCCCCTCACCCCAAACTTATAGGCACAAGGATTATTTTGAGTTAAAGGCAATTACGAATCAACAGATACTCTTCTCTCCCCTAGCTTTTTCTGCCTAAAAACAGGTTATAAACTTCCCTTGTGAAAGGGTTCCCCTCTCCTCTACCAGGAAAAGGAGAGCCACTCTTGCCAATGGAGATGGAGAACCAGCACCAAGATGAAGCTGCATCAATAAACCCTGCTAAAATCGTCCTCATCTTCCATTAGTTCCCCCCTACATATTTTCTTGGTCATTCCTTGCAGTTTATCCACCCTCAGAACCCAAATCCCCTCCGCTTTGTTAAAATGGTATACAAGCCCCAGAGACTAGCCACTTCTTTCATTTTTTTTCTGTAAACTTCCAATACATGTGAAATATTAGTAAAAACAGTATCGCCACTTCTGGTAAGCCCTTTTCTCCCTGATTTTATTGAGATACAGTGGACATATAACACTGTACAACCTGTCATTTGTTAGGTTCAGTTAATTGGGGGCTTGCAAATTAAGAGGCTACAGGAAAAGTTTTTTCTCCCCGACAAGGAATAAAAAATTAAAATTTAAAAACCAATGTATTTAGTTTCTTAAATCCTATAATCAATACTGACACTTCGAAAATTATTCTATAGAACACCAAGTTAAAGGTCTGAGTGGAAAAAGCAAAACTAAAAGAATAAATTTTATAGTTTTTCCCTGAAACTTTATAAAAAGCTCAATTTGTAACATCACATTTTTGAAATGACTGATTAGTCATGACCTTTGGAAGAAACAAGGGTACACAGAAAGGTAATTTTAAGATACAGTAATAAACAGTTTCTTCGATACCATATTGATAGTTTCTTCGATACCATGAAAAAATAAATTTCATCTTGTTGCATATGAATTTCATTTTATACAAATTTAGCCACTAAAATCTAAAGATGGACATATTCAAACGTATTATATTCCACAGTTAATATACTCGGCAGCAACGCGTTTACCCTGTGCTGCCAAGTTTTCTTGTTTTGTGAACACCTGGGCATACGCCCAGCCTTTGTGCCAAATTTCTAACTAAATACACCCAGAGTCAGCAAAAATGAGGTATTTATTAAACTATCATCACCCACCAACTCACTCAACCACCCTGCTCTTTTCAACCACTTGTCTGCAAGAATCAGGATTCTTAACCTCGCAATACTATGAATACCTACAACTATCAGCTGACTTAAAGACTGCAACTGATGCACAAAACCACATCTCTCAAATTAATGTTCATCACAGCCTTGGGCTCACTGTGACTGCCTTCATTACAGTTAAAAAAAAATACCTATTAAATTTGAAGGTATGCATTAGACTAATAAAATACCACTTATCTCTTTCAATCCTGAGGAGCTAAGATTGCTTTTAAAAAGAGGGGAAAATACCATGCTGTCAAAATAAAGTTTGAAAATCATATAATCCTCATAAAATAAACCAGCGTTAAAAACTAACTTTCAAGTTCTCAGGAAGCAACAGAGACATAAGGTAAACCTAGCTAAGATTCCTCATGTTTTGTATGAGACTTCACCACATGGGATCTCAGGAAGGGGAAAAAAAAAAAGAGGTCTGTGTTCCTATCCAAGGCGCTGCCTATCCAGAGATAATCTACATCTGCAAAGCCCCTCTTCTGGGCCCCTGTAATTTGTATTTCTTTATGTCTGTTTTGGCCTTTTGTTTTTTCTTTTTGTCTGAAAGCTTCTAATTGGCAGCTTATGGGGTCAGCACAGGACCCACCTCAACAATTCCTAGGTGAAGAGTGAAGCTATCACATTAAGAGGTGAAAGAGCAACACTCAGTTCCTGAGGTCTTCAACTGTAATTCTCTTATCTCCTCTTTTGGAAGTAGAAGCTCTCTCTCTCTCTCTCTCTGTTCTAGGGACAGGTCGGGTATTCAGTAAAGACACAGCCCAGTGACTTCTACACTCATTATTTCTAGTCCTGAAACCCAAGAGGTCAAACGTTTAAGAGGGAACAGCATCTGAAATTTAAGTTTGCCATACAGTTGGACATTGCAATTATACACCCACCCGTCCCACCGACTTCCAGCCAGAATTAAGATAAATCTAGAAATCCTTGGCTCTATCATCTCCTGCAAAATGTTCAGGAAAAAGAAGTCCATAACTCCCAAGTACTTCCCACATTCCAAGCCCTCTCTAAACAGATTCCCTAAGTAGGTCTGGACAGGGCCCTGGAACTTGCATTTCTGACAGTCATCCCAAGTGATTCCAATGCAGGTATTCCACTGACCCAACTTTAAATACTGAACTGACTGCCCCCATCAAATCACTGAGAGAGCCTTCCTGACAACAGATTTTCAAGGCCTCCAAAGTCCTGATTTTTAAAAATTCCCTCAGGTAAAGATGTGCAGCCAGACTTGGGTCGCGCAGTCACTGGGCTAGACAACCTAAACTGACAGTCAGGAATTATGAAGTTTCTAGAGAAGCATGGATGATCGTGTTAGTTTTATGTATCCCTCAGTCCTTGACCCTCAAAAATCTTTCATTCTCCTCTTGGGGAAGACTCACCACTCACCAGATGATGCCCCTGTGTGATCCTAGAAAAGTTATATGTTTCAACAGAAATTCAACTGCTGGCCCTGTGCTTAGTTTTTGAAGAGTTCTGGCCCTCCAACAAAAAGGCAAGGAGGAAACATTGTCAGAAAGAATGAAAAAACCAGAATTAGGGTCCCTGCTCTGCCACTTAATGGACCTGTAATCTTGAACTCAACATGTCAGCAAACCTAGGCCTCTCATCTCTGGTCAGTGAGGGAGTTGGCTAAGGTCACCTTGAGGGTTTCCAACTCCAACGCTCTATTATTCATTCCTTGCATCATAAAATCTATTTCACTCCTCTAGTATGCGGCATCAGCAGGTGTCAAGGACTCTGAAGTGCATTTGAGAACTCCGACGAACAGACGTCAGCTAAGCTGTACAAACAGCAGAAGCGTCTCGTCTTTAATGCCCATAGAGAGGAAACAGGATGAAGCATAGAGCTGGCATGAGCCCAGAGCAAGAGACTGACATACGACAAGATAAACAGAATCTCAACGAGTGAGAACGTTACTGTATTCGAAACTGAAGATTTTTTTAATGTAATTCCCTAATCCTCATATTTTCAAAATAGTGGATTAATTTGCTAACACTGACACAACCTAAAAATTATATACTTTTCGGACTTAGGAAAGAGGCACAAACTTTCTTAACTAGGTATTTTGTACTTAAGATAGAGTTTCCTAATTTTCAGTTCAGTTCAGTCTCTCAGTCGTGTCCAACTCTTTGTGACCCCATGAATCACAGCACGCCAGCCCTCCCTGTCCATCACCAACTCCCAGAGTTCACTCAGACCCACGTCCACCGAGTCAGTGATGCCATCCAGCCATCTCATCCTCGGTCGTCCCCTTCTCCTCCTGCCCCCGATCCCTCCCAGCATCAGAGTCTTTTCCAATGAGTCAGCTCTTCTCATGAGGTGGCCAAAGTACTGGAGTTTCAGCTTTAGCATCATTCCTTCCAAAGAAATCCCAGGGCTGATCTTCAGAATGAACTGGTTGGATGTCCTTGCAGTCCAAGGGACCATCAAGAGTCTTCTCCAACACCACAGTTCAAAGGCATCATTTCTTCGGCGCTCAGCCTTCTTCACAGTCCAACTCTCACATCCATACATGACCACAGGAAAAACCATAGCCTTGACTAGACGGACCTTTGTTGGCAAAGCAATGTCTCTGCTCTTCAATATGCTATCTAGGTTGGTTATAACTTTTCTCCCAAGGAGTAAGCATCTTTTAATTTCATGGCTGCAGTCACCATCTGCAGTGATTTTGGAGCCCCAATAAAATAAAGTCTGACACAGTTTCCACTGTTCCCCATCTATTTCCATGAAGTGATGGGACCAGATGCCATGATCTTCGTTTTCTGAATGTTGAGCTTTAAGCCAACTTTTTCACTCTCCTCTTTCACATTCATCAAGAGGCTTTTCAGTTCCTCTTCACTTTCTGCCATAAGGGTGGTGTCATCTGCATAGCTGAGGTTATTGAGATTTCTCCTAGCAATCTTGATTCCAGCTTGTGCTTCTTCCAGCCCAGCATTTCTCATGATGTGCTCTGCACAGAAGTTAAATAAGCAGGGTGAAATGAAGCAGGGTGACAATATACAGCCTTGACGCACTCCTTTTCCTATCTGGAACCAGTCTGTTGTTCCATGTCCAGTTCTAACTGTTGCTTCCTGACCTACATACAGGTTTCTCAAGAGGCAGCTCAGGTGGTCTGGTATTCCCATCTCTTTCAGAATTTTCCACAGTTTATTGTGATCCACACAGTTAAACGCTTTGGCATAGTCAATAAAGCAGAAATAGATGTTTTTCTGGAACTCTCTTGCTTTTTCAATGATCCAGCGGATGTTGGCAATTTGATCTCTGGTTCCTCTGCCTTTTCTAAATCTAGCTTGAACATCTGGAAGTTCACAGTTCACGTATTGCTGAAGCCTGGCTTGGAGAATTTTGAGCATAACTTTACTAGTGTGTGAGATGACTGCAATTTGCAGTAGTTTGAACATTCTTTGGCATTCAAATGAAAACTGACCTTTTCCAGTCCTGTGGCCACAGCTGAGTTTTCCAAATTTGCTGGCATATTGAGTGCAGCACTTTCACAGCATCATCTTTCAGGATTGGAAATAGCTCAACTGGAATTCCATCACCTCCACTAGCTTTGTTCATAGCGATGCTTTCTAAGGCCCGCTTCACATTCCAGGATGTCAGGCTCTAGGTGTGTGATCACACCATCATGATTATCTGGGTCGTGAAGATCTTTTTTGTACAGTTCTGTATATTCTTGCCACCTCTTCTTAATATCTTCTGCTTCAGTTAGGTCCATACAATTTCTGTCCTTTATCGAGCACATCTTTGCATGAAATGTTCCCTTGGTGTGTCTCTAATTTTCTTGAAGAGATCTCTAGTCTTTCCCATTCTGTTGTTTTCCTCTATTTCTTTGCATTGATCGCTGAGGAAGGCTTTTTTCTCTCTCCTTGCTATTCTTTGGAACTCTGCATTCAGATGCTTTTATCTTTCCTTTTCTCCTTTGCTTTCACCTCTCTTTGTTTCATAGCTATTTGTAAGGCCTCCCCAGATAGCCATTTGGCTTTTTTGCATTTCTTTTCCATGGGGATGGTCTTGATCCCTGTCTCCTGTACAATGTCACGAACCTC
>SJYQ01001573.1:20292-112323 GCA_006410935.1 Redunca redunca | reverse complement strand
TTCAATGATCCAGCGGATGTTGGCAATTTGATCTCTGGTTCCTCTGCCTTTTCTAAATCTAGCTTGAACATCTGGAAGTTCACAGTTCACGTATTGCTGAAGCCTGGCTTGGAGAATTTTGAGCATAACTTTACTAGTGTGTGAGATGACTGCAATTTGCAGTAGTTTGAACATTCTTTGGCATTCAAATGAAAACTGACCTTTTCCAGTCCTGTGGCCACAGCTGAGTTTTCCAAATTTGCTGGCATATTGAGTGCAGCACTTTCACAGCATCATCTTTCAGGATTGGAAATAGCTCAACTGGAATTCCATCACCTCCACTAGCTTTGTTCATAGCGATGCTTTCTAAGGCCCGCTTCACATTCCAGGATGTCAGGCTCTAGGTGTGTGATCACACCATCATGATTATCTGGGTCGTGAAGATCTTTTTTGTACAGTTCTGTATATTCTTGCCACCTCTTCTTAATATCTTCTGCTTCAGTTAGGTCCATACAATTTCTGTCCTTTATCGAGCACATCTTTGCATGAAATGTTCCCTTGGTGTGTCTCTAATTTTCTTGAAGAGATCTCTAGTCTTTCCCATTCTGTTGTTTTCCTCTATTTCTTTGCATTGATCGCTGAGGAAGGCTTTTTTCTCTCTCCTTGCTATTCTTTGGAACTCTGCATTCAGATGCTTTTATCTTTCCTTTTCTCCTTTGCTTTCACCTCTCTTTGTTTCATAGCTATTTGTAAGGCCTCCCCAGATAGCCATTTGGCTTTTTTGCATTTCTTTTCCATGGGGATGGTCTTGATCCCTGTCTCCTGTACAATGTCACGAACCTCATTCCATAGTTCATCAGGCACTCTATCAGATCTAGGCCCTTAAATCTGTTTTGGTCTAGTGGTTTTCCCTACTTTCTTCCATTTAAGTCTGAATTTGTCAATTAGGAGTTCATGATCTGAGCCACAGTCAGCTCCTGGTCTTGTTTTTGTTGACTGGATAGAGATTCTCCATCTTTGGCTACAAAGAATATAAGCAATCTGATTTCAGTGTTGACCATCTGGTGATGTCCATGTGTAGAGTCTTCTCTTGTGTTGTTGGAAGAGGGTGTTTGCTATGACCAGTGCATTTTCTTGGCAAAACTCTATTAGTCTTTGCCCTGCTTCATTCCGCATTCCAAGGCCAAATCTGCCTGTTACTTCTGGTGGTCCTTGACTTCCTACTTTTGCATTCCAGTCCCCTAGAATGAAAAGGACATCTTTTTGGGGTGTTAGTTCTAAAAGTTCTTGGAGGTCTTCATCCATTCAACTTCAGCTTCTTCAGCGTTACTGGTTGGGGCATAGATTTGGATTACTGTGATATGGAATGGTTTGCCTTGGAAACGAACAGAGATCATCCTGTTGTTTTTGAGATTGCATCCAAGTACTGCATTTCAGACTCTTTTGTTGACCATGATGGCTACTCCATTTCTTCTAAGGGATTTCTGCCCGCAGTAGTAGATATAATGGTCATCTGAGTTAAATTCACACATTCCAGTCCATTTTAGTTCGTTCATTCCTAGATGTCTTGCCATCTCCTGTTTGACCACTTCCAATTTGCCTTGATTCATGGACCTGACATTCCAGGTTCCTATGCAATATTGCTATTTACAGCATCGGACCTTGCTTCTATCACCAGTCACATCCACAGCTGGGTATTGTTTTTGCTTTGGCTCCATCCCTTCATTCTTTCTGGAGTTATTTCTCCACTGATCTCCAGTAGCATATTGGGCACCTACTGACCTGGGGAGTTCCTCTTTCAGTATCCTATCATTTTGCCTTTTCATACTGTTCATGGGGTTCTCAAGGCAAGAATACTGAAGTGGTTTGCCATTCCCTTCTCCAGTGGACCGCATTCTGTCAGACCTCTCCACCATGACCAGCTCATCTTGGGTGGCCCCACGGGCATGGCTTAGTTTCATTCTTAATTTTAGCATTTTTTAAATAAAGACTTAACACAAGTGAAAAGTGGGTGGAGGGGGATTTAAATTTTCTTCGCACAGAGTGATCCCAGTTTTCTTACAACCCATCAATCAATTAAATGCTCCTATAAAATCAGATAGCAGGAGCTGACCCACTAGCTCCCCCAGGAAGTAGAGTAAGTTGGATAATTAAAGTGACTGAAAAACTCTGCCCCAACTGTAAAAGCATATACGGAAAAACTGCTCAAGATGACTAACGCTAAATACCAGAGTGGGGTTCAAATCCCCACAGATTCTTTCAAAACCTTTTCAGAGATATGTTAATAGTAGCTTCTTCAGAAGATATGCCCTTTGCCAAGTGTAACAATTCTAAACCCAGTTTCAGAAATCTATGTACTAGACTATTTTGTTCAATACACGTATTAACTAAGAAACTCAGAGTAATACAACAATTAAAAAATCTAAAGTAACTATGTTTGAAGCTAAAGGAGTCAGAACCTTCTGTACGCTGATTTAACCCATATCAAGAATAAGATGTTAGCGGTCCAAATCAAAACAGGGTTAATAGAAGAGGTCCTTAGTATTCTAATGTGTCTACTCAACTTATTAATTTATAGTTCATCATCATGGATGTTCATTTCATGAAATATGTTCATATTTTATTGATGTGAACAGGTTTTATGGCAGAATTACAGATGGTCTGATAACTAGTTAGCAAATGACTTCCGAAGTAACATGTTCAATGGAACTGTAGGGTCATGGAGATAGCACCCCCTCCCCAGAGTTCTAAGATTAAATAAGATGGGTGGAACTGTAAATCGAACTGGTTTCTTTACTGCAGGATTTTAACATAATTTTTAATATAATAATGATCTACAGTATGGTTATTAAGTAGTCAACTATGGAGTACAGTTTTTCTCAAACTTGTCTGTTAGTGGAACACTTGTTTTGATGAGTATTTATGACTAAATCTCATGGAACTAAGTTTAGCAAAAACAACTTTCGATGTTGGTGCTTACTATTCATTTTCTTGGGTACTCGCTTCGCTTATGAGAGATTTTAAACAGAAATTTTACTAGGATGGAAACCTTCATTATCTAGCTCTCCATGAAAAGATCAAGGGGTGTGGGAGTGAAAGAAATGAACAACAAATATTAACAAGCTTTGGCAGCACCTAAGTATCTAACCATGTACTACCTCATATTACCCATGCACTGTGGTTCTATTACCACCATCCTCCACATAGAGCCAGACAAGCCAGAGGCATGAAGACAAGCAAATCACATTTATCCAATTTTGCCACATAACAGCTCTAGCAAAAGGTTAACAGAGTAAGATAATTCAAGACTGACCAGAGGTAAGAGATAAAAATCTGTGAGATGTTTCCTGTGGGAAAATGCCTAATTCAGTGCATGACTGAATGACCAGATGTATGATTTATTTACTGCTTCTTCTATCATAACAAAAAATGTGACCTTTATGACTAATTCAAGCATCATTTTTTAAATAAGATAACTAAGCAATCAAACCAGAAATCTCATCATTTATATCAAAACCTTAATGCCATTTATCATACTTATGTCAAAGAAGCTATAAAATGCCCACATAAAAAGATGCTGTTTTGCTAAAAACATAAAATTCAGTATCAGGACAGACACATGTTAATAAAAAGTCTTTGTTCTCTCTCTTTCCCAACTTTTCAGTAACTTTAAAAAAATCAAACAGATTTTATGTATACTGCTCACACTGCCTGGGGGGGCATGGAAAAATATTACCCATTTGATTATCAATATTCAAAAACAAAAAACAAACCTTCCTGATTATAATGGTGAACATCTAAGTAACATAATTAGTTAAAATATAATTATGGATTGATGATAAATAAGTCTTACTTGGTTTTTACTTGATTTTAAAGAATTCTTTTTGTGAACCTCAATCTGCATCTCGAGTAAATACGACCACGAGGCCAAGCCCAGGTTAACAACTCCAAGTCACTTTGGAGGCAATAAACCCTTCTCTCTCGATAAAAGAACAGTTAAAGGTTATCATCCCATAAAAAGTCACAGTTGACTCCAGAAATTAGCTAGGGACCCCTTCCTCTGCCTTCCAGTTCATTTTACCAAGGAAACCTGAAGCTGAGGCCAACAGCTGACATGTCCAAGGTCACATGATCAGTCAAAGTTCAAATTCTTGGTCCAGCTTCTCAAACTGCTTACTTATTTCAAATATTTAGTTTAATATTCTGGTGGTAAATCATTTGATATGCACCATCACTCATATTTAACATGAAAAAGCTACAGAATCTGTCTACACTTCATCCATTTTCAGTGTCTGCAAATAACTCCTCTATCAACCCATCTATGGCCAAGAACACTTACTTAGGTTTTGCTTTATTCTAAAAGTTTAGTCAAATCCTCCAAAATACTAAAGAGATTTTCCACTACCTAATATTCAAAATGTGTCATTATTAAAAGCTAAATTACTCATCCTTTCATTCTTATCTTTTAAGAGGAGCACTCATATACCACTTTTTCCTTTCCTTGTTAACAGACAGGAGCCATACTCACATTGTATCTGTACAAATATTTATACACTGACAACATCAGTATTACCATTTACTTGGTCATATATAAGCAGAACTACAGAGACTTAAAGAAAAGGACATTTTAAGGTCATTTTCCTCTGCTAAACACAATTCTCCCCTTCTTTCATTGTTGAAATGTTAAACCATGCAAGCTCAAAGCTAAAGGTTAACATGATGCTTGCTGCTCCAGATACACCTACAACTTTGAAACATTTTCTAAAATGTTATTGTACAGTTCAGATTATATAAAAGTCTAGTTAAATATATACTGCTCATAAAAAATATTTTATGCTTTGAAAGGAAAACCTAAAACTATCTAAAACTTGAAGTTTCATATGGCTGATGTAGCCAGAGAACAGAGAGAAACTCTAGGTGTGTAAAATTCTAGCACTGAATGATTTACAGGCAGTAAACTTATTTTCTCACACCTTGAAACATAATCATTTACATGTGAGGAACCTTATCTAAAACTGCATACCTGTTATTTTGTCTCTTACAAGCTTACAGGACTCTATCTCACCGATGCTCCCAAATAGACTCTTCAGTTCCTCCTGTGTCATGTTCTGAGGAAGATAGTTGACTATTAAGTTGGTCTTGCTGTCCTCTGTGTTCCCGGAGTCAACTGGTGACGAGCAGTTGTTATTTATGGTGGTTGGACCGTTGGCTGTGTTATTGCAAGTTGGCCCATTAGACAGTTGTGTTTCCATGGCAGCAATTACCTGCTAAAAACAGAGAAAACAAGAAATGTCAGAATTCATATTTCACAAACTATTAGAGAGGCCATCCAAAAATTTAAACACTTGTCACTAAACACAAGTCGTCCTGCTGAAATTACAACAAAGCTTCAAAAAGTACAACACCTATGCTAACTTTTACTTCACATTAAGCTATTCAATTTAAGATCACAGCTGTACTTTTCACATACATATTCCACACATGCACGAAAGCACAATTTACACCTTTAACATTCTCTAGAACCCCATTCTGGGTCTATTCACAATCCTTACTCACCTGCTGTGTCCACAGAGTTGAGGAAATTTAGTAACAAAGGGCATAGAGTTAAATTCTGACTAAAAATACCAGAAAATAAAAGTGTTTAACATGCTACCAGAAACAAAGTTAAAAAAAAAAAGAACCCTAACTTTGCAGAGATATTTAGTTAGCCTAGGAGTTTATTCTGAAACTGACAGACATCCATTAATTAAAATCAAGGAGCAAGAGTACTTTGAAAAATTATAAATTTGTCAACATGTACTGTTTTGGTTACATATTGAAAATGTTTTTAATTGACAATATCTCATACCTCTATCATTGGTAAGAAACAAGAAAATAGCAAATGTCTTATGTCAGGGTTTGCAGGATAACTTGGGGAATAAACTTGAGTACTTAATGTACCTTGTGAATCTAACAAGCCATTCTTGTCAACCTTGGCAGCTAAAGATCACCAACAAGGCAGCTGATCTACAGCATCAAAATAAAATCCCCCAAACAATTCCAAGTGATATTTTGCCTTGACTCTGACTTTAAAGGAAAAACAAAAACAAAAAAACCTATGCAGTTCACCAAAACAACAATGCAAATATGTCAATTTTTGCAAACAGACCAGCCCAAGGAATTGTCATTTGAGCACCTAAGCCTGTTGAAAACACAAGTGATAAGGTATCTATAAACTCCAGATACAGAATGAACAGCAGAGTTGGGGAAAATGGCCTCAAACTATTCAGGCTACTTTAAAAATCACTTAGTAAGCAAATTTAGATCTAGTTTCCTAGAAACCAATTCTGTGCTCTTTGAGCAAGTTATAAACCACAGCCCCAAATTCTCTAAAACTGCCTTCCAAAAACAATCTATTTTAGAACCCAATATTGTGGGGGAATCCAAAAATTCAAGCATCACTGAAAGGATCATCCTTCATATTCCAGCCATCTTTCAGTTCCACAAAGAACTACAAAACTGACAATCCTGAATTGATAGGATGCTAGTTTTAGGGAAGGTTTAACATATAAAAGGCAAAGAATTTGAGGTAAAATTTTTAAAAAAATTTTTAAAAGCAAAGTAGAGGCAAAGGCTGCTACAAGAAAAGGGGGGAAAATGTCTTTTAAAAAGCATATTGCCTAAGAAAAATAAAAGGGCACAACCATGGATAAGCAAGCAGGAAGAACTCTACTGCCAAGAGATGTTTATAAAAGAAGGCAGCACAGGGTAGATTGAGACTGGTCAGACTGGACAAGAGCCGTGCTGTCAGGGTAAAAAAAACAGAGGAGACAAAAATCCAGCCTATCAATGAAATGTCAAACCAACTATAACCCCTTCCAAAACTTCATTTCCTTTTCAAAAGAAACGGGTTCTTTACTCTGCAAGCTACAAACTACCTCTCTCAAGTATGTATTTTCAGAGAATAGGGAGGTGAAGAGAAATTAAGAAACCTTTGGAAATCTGTACTGAAAAAAAAAAAAGGCAATTCAAGATATGCATTTTATTATAATTAACCAATTTATCTGAAACTGTGAAAGGAGGTTTCAGATTTGCTAATAAAGCATAACCGTTCCAGTTTATAGACTATTAGCCCAGGGTCACTCTTTCCACAGGAAAATGTATGTGAGATTAACCTTTGTCCAGCAGTCAGGAAAACAATGATCTGCAAGATGAGAGTGGCCAAGGCCAATTAAAACAAATCACTAATCAAAAACTCAGGGTATATGTGGAGACTACATGAGACCCAAATACAAGATTCGGACTAAAGCTCACTGGGATGGCATGTGAAGTATAAAGTGTTCATTGACTGAAATTAGCAGGATTTAGCAGGGACAACAAACACTCCTCACTTAATTGCACATTGATTTCCATGTTCAGGTGGCAAGAATGAGCTCCTAAGCCAACATTCAAGTGAACAGCTGCAGTAGGCTGTGTGCGCTGAAAATTACAGCATCTCTCAGCTATAGGACCATCTGCTCAGAATAAAATGATACTAATGTGCTATATTTTACAAATAATGCATATTCCATTGATAGGCTCAACACAACTGTTCACAGAATGCAAACTCTTTCAACAGTTACTGGGCAAATAATTTTCAGCCAGATTTACAATTTTGACATTTTTTTTTAAAGCATCAGGAATTGTAAATAACTTCAAAATTTAGTAACCAAAAAAATACATAGTAAACAGAATGAAAAAATTATGGTAACTTAGTATTCAGACCATACCAAAACTTTTGTTTTTTGTTTTTAAAAAAAGCTTGTCACTCTTTTGAGGCTGCACTAAATCCTAATTAAGATAATAAAAGTTACATACAAAAGCAGGTTCTGATACTACATATACCACTAAAATTGCAATGTGCTTTACATCCTAATGATGGCCATACCACAATAGGTTAAATGTAAGAATAATTAGTATGCCAAATGAAAAGTTCAAGTGTTTGGTATGGCCTCAGCACTCCTGCAACATGCTAAAAAAAAGTAGCCTACAGAATTTAAGAAAAATCCCACAGACCCCGGTCCAAGGCTCTGCTGCCCACGAACCACTTCTAAGCAGAGAAGCCACATCACACAGTCTGACTGCCATGTTAGTTTGGAGTTGCCGTCTGCAATATGGACACAAAAAGTACCGTATGTTAGATGAGCAAGATAATGCAACAAATCAGTTTGTACAAAATTTACAGTGATTGTATTGATATTCCCAGCACGTCCATGCAGTGTGGCTTAATTGAATTTGAGGCAATTCCAATCTAATCTTTCCAAATTCATTTTAACATGTAGTTTTCTTGCACAAATTAAGCATTTTTAATTAAGACCCTGATTTTAAAACAGTATTAACTAGTTACCTTGGCATCTATCCTAAAGAACTACCTTAAACCACATCTTAAAAAAAAATTTTTTTCATAATAAAATGAAGCAAAACACAGCATGCTGTCCTATCTCTTAAGGATATGGGAGAAGGGAGGAAATGTGAATGAAATTATATTTACAGTGAGAAAAAGCAGTCATGTAATTCATTAGTGAATGCCTTGCATAAAAACATTCTTTCCCCTAAATATCAGAAGGGCATTAAGAAAAGCTATATTTGCCCACACTGTTACATTATACTATAAATGATCCTTAATCCTGGAGCTTAAAATTAAAAGTGAATTGAAACCCTGTGAGGTTATTCTGCCACTACAGTCAAAGGATCTCTAACAGTTTTGCTGAGAATTGTTCACGCTTTACCATCTGAGCCACCAGGGAAGTTCCCTTCACAAATACTAAGATGCAGTGAACCAGCATCTTTCAATTGAAATAATTGGACCAATAAACAGGATTGTTTGGAGTCCTGTTTATACAGGATGTCAGCTTTGTCCCTGAACGAAATCAAGTGAACATTTTTTAATATGTAAATTATAAAGCCAGCACAATTTGAAATGAGTGCTGCTATGAGGACTCCAATATGGTTAATGGGCCATTTACCACTTAATACAACTTGCTCCAATACTAAACAGTCACAAAATTGGCAAAGAAACCAAAGTTTACATTTTAGCCATATATGCAGCTACTTTAATGGTCAACATAATATTCAGAAAAACTCAGTCTATGAAAACAAGTAAGCAACACAGGAGGGCTGAAAAGGTCTTTTACTTGCATATTTATGATTACACAAATTTCATCCTTAGAGTTAAACCTGGCTGCACATGATTTACCCTTGATGCATATGTGATGAAATTATAACATGTGACGATGGATTCCATTTTCTGGCATCTACCTAAAGGGTTTAGCATACTCTTTACGGGATGCCATAAAAATGTTTTACTCTTCTTCCCTTCTCCCACTGTTACCAGGGTCTGATTGTATGTTCTTTATTTTACAAAAAGAAAAAGCACTACTTATAGTTGATCTGCACCTGTGAAAAAATAAGATGCTTTCACAGCCATAAGTATCGATATTTTGATAAGAATCTAATTGTGGTTAGACTACACAGGTAGACCATTTAGGAGGACCACACCCAACAGGTTAAATCAAGCTTACATGTACTTCCTGGATACCCTGAGGAGTTAATATCTAAACACTCATCACTACAGAAAACCACAGATTCAAATTTAATGGCCTCATCCCTTCCGTTCCACAGGAAGTGGACGCTAATGAGCTAATCTATTGACACCCCTCTTTCTGAAAGCCCCAGGGAGGCGAACAATCACTTTATTGCACCAACTAGCTAGGAAGGCTGTGTATGGAAAATGACTCTACTGCACTTTTACATTTCAAGCACCCCAGACAGTTTCTCTGCTTGAGGCAGACACATACCTTTATGGGAAGTTATAAATAAGTTGCTCACATGGCCCTTACCTTTATGCTGGCCAACAATTCAGTTACTAAAAATGTAAAGCTACTTCCCCTTCACTTAAGGACAGGCAATTCTGCTCTACTCAGTCTACCACAGACAACCAGGCTGTGCACTATTTATAGATTCTACTGGCTCTGAAATTCTCTGGAAGCAAAATAAAAGGCCATATTCCAGCAACATAGAACCATTAATTTTAAAGCTTAAAGAAAGTGTTTCAATGTATGTTCCCCTCTTAATTTAGACATCAATTGTGCCAACTAAGACTACTTTTTCTCCTGTCATTCTTCATGAAATCATTTATGAAAAGACACAAGCATAAATCCATCTAGACTACTCTAAACTTTCCCTGGTTCTGAGAGATAATGATGAGGTGTCAACTTGGTGGGAACATGGATTTTAAAGGGTGGGGTGGAGGGCAGGGGAAGAAGTGACCTTTATATTTTCATTCATAATAGTTTACTTCCAAATTTCCAAAAAGACTTTTTAAATGGAATTCCTGCCCCCCACCCTGGTTTTTACTTAAATGGTCCTCTGTATACTTTAATATCTTAAGATTCTTAACAATAATGGATTTGGGTAAACCAATGCTACTGTTTGACTGCTCACAGCTAGGACTAACAGTTTCCTGGTCATATGAAGAAAAAAAGCAAAGTCCCTAATTTCCAAACTTCCTAATAAAAAATTTCTGAAAACTAATTAGCTGCTTTCCTATTTTCAAACCTCCTTCAGACAGCCACCAAACAAGACAGACGGCTAATCAAGACAGTCTGAGAATTCTCATTAAGTACACCGTCTGCTAGGGGAAAAAAGGTTTCCAAGACCTAGAACCCACTTGATTCAGGGATCAGATCTGTGTGGTTTAAAGCCACAGAAAAGGCTACTGCACAGTTCTCATGAGGACTATCTATGGGCACCAGCCAGCCCACTGAGACATGTACCATCCTGATCTGGGCCCTCAATTTGGACCACCAAATTACAGCCTCCCAAAACTTCCCTCATCATCCTCATTCACACGTTACACTATTTCCAACAGACTTTCCTAAACTCTGAAGAGTTCTCTGCTGCCTAACAAATAAAGTGCAAACTGCTAATATTAAGAGTCTACAGACATCTGAGATCCTTGACAACTGCTTTCACCAGGCTACTTGGTCAAGCATCTAAAAATATGAACTGCTCCTGGTCCTCTATGCAGTCACGGTACACTGAAGACCATACATTCTTCTGGCTTTGCCTGTACACTTCTATCTGCCAGGAAGGCCCCCAAGTCACACCTATTCCATATCCAGCTCTGGGATTTGTACATACTAAGCCATCAAAAATACACTTAAGGTCAAGAGCAGATCCTTTAGGGAAAAAAAAAAAAAAACTTGAGCATGAAAGGGCAAACACCTCTCTAAATAATATGCAAACTTGGTAGCTTATTTTTCTATCTCACTTCAGGTATTTCAAACCACAGATAATTATGAAAGCATATTTTCATTTTTTTGGTGTACTGCATTAGCCATCCTCACCCATTAAAATCTAAATTCTTGTTAAATGGCACAACAAAGGAAACTATCTTTTGAGTGATCAGTTGTATACTGTCATTTCAAGAGCCTGCTATGGCTACCTGACCACTACAAAAACACCAGAAACCAAGGCAAATCCAAAAACATGGTACAAATGTGCTCCAAGCCCCTGGCCAACAGCGTCACCGAGCTGTGGTGTCTGGAACCCGGGTCTAACTTCAAAAAAACCAGCAGAAGTACAGGTAGATGTGAAGAAAAATAAATTTTAACTCAAAAGTACTTAAAAAAATACATTGGGATTAAGTAGATCTCAAAGGGTTTTTTAACTGATAGAAACTAGAAAACATAACAAGCAAACATAAAAGGTAAGATCTCTAAAAAGAATCATAGCTAGGGGCAAGGACAAGTATCTCATACTCAAAAGGTCTGGCTTGGATGGACTGACCTTGGATACTCGTTTACAGGAAGAGGGTTCTCGACTAACACAGAACCAGGGCAGCATCAGTATAGTACAAAGCTTTTCCTCAGACGACATCAAACCTCTCTAAAGGCCAAGTCACAAGGAGAAAGAAAGCAGTATCTCTAAAGTTTTGCAGAACCCACTACAAAAAAAAAGGCAGGAGCCATAGCCAAAAGGCATGTTCCTTTGAGGAACTCAAGGCAAGGAGCTAAAGCTCTAGAAATAATCAGGGAAGTGAATAATGGGAGTTCACAAATTAGAGCTGTGTAAGCAGCAAGGTGGGTCATCTGTCTAGCAAACACCATGCCTACAGAATGTTTTATCATTACCATTCAAATCACTAAAATGGCATTTTCAGGATACATTTTGGCTTTGCTGAATTAAAACAACAGAAGGGTCAACCAAGCACTCAAATCATGGTGCTGACGTGTTGGCTACAATAAGCCATTTCTTTGTTTTCTTTAAACCCCTTCACTTTGCTATGTGGTTCCTAAAGGAATAAAGGTTTGCAGCTTTAAACTTCATGGGATATCCTCAATCCTGGTATCCCTGTCAACTCCCCGCCCCACCCCCATACCATTTTAGCTGCCTCCAGCTCCAAGGATTCTTCAGCCTTGTCGAGCTCAGATTTTTCGCCTTGGGGCCAACAAGGGTCCAAGAGCTGCCAGAGACACTGCCCCAGACAGCTGCAGGCCTCACAGGGAGAATGTTCTTTGGCAGCAAATGCGAACATTTCTCTGTCTCTTGGCCCTTTATGGCTCCTACAGAGTCCTTCTGACGCCAGTCTTTCTGATTTCTGAGGTTTTGTAGTTCTAGAGCTGGCAGAATTAAAAGCTTTGAGGTGAGAGAGTAAAATATGAGTCTAGGGTCGGTCCCAAGTCCTTCCCTTCATTCTAGGTCCATATCAGGCTTCCACGCTGGGCAACACAAAAGCAAAGATCTTGTGAAAAAGATTTGCTTACGGTTCACCCTCTGTTCATTCACCCATTCATTCAGCAAACATTAGTTCACAACTCCCACAAACTAAGGACTGTCCTACACGCTTCAGAAACGCATGAAGAAATATCCTGGAGTGTACATCTGCAATAGGAGGTGTACACATCTATAAAACTCTATTAGCTGGAAATAAGTGTGCTTGGAGTAAAAGAAAATGTAGAGCCGAGTAAGAGGGCTGAGAATGTGGAGATGAAGGATGGACAGTTTCCAGTATTAAACAGGAGGTCTCAGTGAGAAGATGAGCCTTCAGGCAAGATTTAAAAGAGAGGTAAGGAAATGGCAACCCACTCCAGGGACTGGGGAGCCTGGTGGGCTGCCATCTCTGGGGTCGCACAGAGTCTGCCCCGACTGAAGTGACTTAGCAGCAGCAAGCACCCCTGTGGTGGGCAGAATATCAGCTCACCTTAGATGCCCACATCCTCAACTCTGAAATATGTGACTATGTTACATGACAGGGAATTAAGATACATATGGAATTAAGGTTGCTCAACAGATGGCCCTGAGATGGGAAGATTATCCTGGATTATCAGTTGGGGCCACGGTAATCAGAAGAGTCCACATGAATGGAGGCTGGAGAGCTGGTGTCAGAGTGATACAACCTGAAGAAGACTCAACCCACAGTCACTGGCTTTGAAGATGGAAGGGAGCCATCAACCAAGGAATGTGGGCAGCCTCCAGAAGCTGAAAAAGGCAAGGGGAAAGATTTCCCCCAGCATCCCCAGATGGAATGCAGCCCTGCCAATACCCTGATGATAGCCCAAGAGACCCATGTCACAGGGTTCTGCCCTTCAGAACTGCAAGCTAATAAATCCGTGTTGTTTTAAGCACCAAGTTCATGGTTAGTTTGTTACAGATTTATAAGCAAATAAATACATCCCCATGGGGATATCTAGAAGACAAACCAGGCAGAGACCAGCCAGGGTGAAGCTAGAAGGAGGCTATAGAGAGATGAGTCTAAAAGGTGGAAAGCCAGACATACAGAACCTTCGAGGTGTAGAGGAGGAAGAAGTTTCCTTCAACACTCTCAGGGTTCTGGCTGGGTCTGCAAATTAGACTGACAAATTAATAGGAGAAGAGCATACAAATTTTGGGGTGCTCCAAAATCACTGCAGATGGTGACTGCAGCCATGAAATTAAAAGACGCTTACTCCTTGGAAGAAAAGTTATGACCAACCTAGATAGTATATTCAAAAGCAGAGACATTACTTTGCCGACTAAAGTCCATCTAGTCAAGGCTATGGTTTTTCCAGTAGTCATGTATGGATGTGAGAGTTGGACTGTAAAGAAGGCTGAGCGCCAAAGAATTGATGCGTTTGAACTGTGGTTTGGAGAAGACTCTTGAGAGTCCCTTGGACTGCAAGAAGATCCAACCAGTCCATTCTGAAAATCAGCCCTGGGATTTCTTTGGAAGGAATGATGCTAAAGATGAAACTCCAGTACTTTGGCCACCTCATGCGAAGAGCTGACTCACTGGAAAAGACTGATGCTAGGAGGGATTGGGGGCAGGAGAAGAAGGGGATGACCAAGGATGAGATGGCTGGATAGTATCACTGACTTGATGGACGTGAGTCTGAGTGAACTCCGGGAGTTGGTGATGGACAGGGAGGCTTGGCGCACTGCGATTCATGGGGTCGCAAAGAGTCGGACACGACTGAGCGACTGAACTGAACTGATACATGTACGCAGGAGCCTTCACAAGAGAGAAGTAATCTGAGCAAGAAGTTTATATACCTCTCTTAGATAAAGAAACAATAGATGTGTAAAGAATTGACTAGACAAGGCGGTTTGGGTTGGGGGTAGTGAGTGATAAGGATGAAACTAGGAAGATGTGCTGTGCTTAGTCGCTCAGTCGCATCTGACTCTTTGAGACCCCATGGACTGGGACCCGCCAGGCTCCTCTCTGTCAATGGAGATTCTCTAGGCAAGAACACTGGAGTGGGTTACCATGCCCTCCTCCAGGGGATCTTCCCCACCCAGGTATCGAACCCAGGTCTCCACAATGCAGGCAGATTCTTTATTGGCTGAGCCACCAGGGAAGACCAAGAATACTGGAGTGGGTAGCTTATCCCTTTCTCCAGGGGGATTTCCTGACCCAGTAATTGAACTGGGGTCTCCTACATTGCAGGCAGATTCTTTACCAGCTAAGCTACCAGGAAAGCCCAAAGTAGTAAGATAAGGGTTAGTTTAACAAAGTATGCTTGTTCAGATTTCCAGGCCCCAAGTCACTGTACTGATGTTAAGAATGTCTTCCTTCCTCTTAGTACAGGGAGGGTTCTTTCCACATGGGAATTTTACTACCTATTTCAGAGAAGAAAGGAGAGGGAGGAGGTTAGAATGACCTCTCTACTTCTGCTATTTTCTCGAACTCCTTCAGCTTAAGATATTTAATATGCCAAAGTAACATACTTTGGGGCAGTACATCCTCAACTTCATCAAAGGCCGCCACAAGAAAGTGAACCACAGAAAAGGTTTTGAGCAGGAAAGGCGGCTACTGTGAAAATAAACTGGGTATGTCTGTGAGAGAGCTTTGCAACTCTGGAAACAAGAAGACCAACCAAGGAACAACTGCAGTGACCAAGATGAAGGATGACAGTGACTCCAATCAGGGTGATGCCAAGGGAGAAGTGGACAAACCCAACAGGAAACATGTCATCAATGTGTTAGTTTAATTACATCAGTAAAAAGATGAGGAGATGGCTGGATGGCATCACCAATTCAATGGACAGGAGTCTGAGCAAACTCCGGGAGACAGTGAGGCACAGGGAAGCCTGGCATGCTGCAGTCCATGGAGTCGCGAACAGTCGGACACGACTAGGCGGCTGAACAGCAACAACAAACTATTTAAATCCATTATCAAGAAACTGCTTTAGATTCTAACTGCTAAGTCACTTCAGTCATGTCCGACGCTGTGCGACCCCATAGATGGCAGCCCACCAGGCTCCCCCGTCCCTGGGATTCTCCAGGCAAGAACACTGGAGTGGGTTGCCATTTCCTTCTCCAGTGCATGAAAGTGAAAAGTGAAAGTGAAGCCGCTCAGTCCTGTCCGACTCTTAGCGACCCCATGGACTGCAGCCCGCTGGGCTCCTCCATCCATGGGATTTTCCAGGCAAGAGTACTGGAATGGGGTGCCATCGTCTACTCACATTCAAATCAATTCATCTTTCTGGCCACTAAGAATACGTGATGATTAAGAAAAGGATTAGCTTCTATAGAAAGTTAGTGTCTTACTTTGGGAGTAGGAGATCTCCTTAAAGAAATCCAGTATTTGAAAATCTGAGTTTAAAAATATTAAATCAAGAGTTATTCCCTTTATCTATGGAGTCTTTAAAGAATTCTGCAAATGAAACATTTAATAGCAAATGCAAAATTTATAAAAACCAGAATAATTCAAAAGATGCAACTTTCAGTATGTCAGCAATTGATTTGTAACCTACGACAGCCGCTAAGGCTCAGAGTTTTCACCCCAAAAGGTAAAACAAAGTAGATGATAGATGAAAATAATGAGAATAACTTACGTTTCTGTGATATGTAATTAAACTTTAAAATCTATATTCTTCAACAGGGTCATATATATATATATCTCCATAGTAGTCAAGGTTAGGCCAGGGGTTAGTTTAATCTTGGTTACAGACTAGAATACACTACCATCTAGTGATGAATCATTCCAACCTCAGTGGCCATTATTAATTTCTATGCCATTATTTGGCTATAGAACCTAAAATAGGACATGAACATAGTAAGAAGAAAATCAACTACTCCCACAGTTTTGTAGCAGGGTTCTTGTTTGGTATAGGCAGATAAA
Organism: Redunca redunca; assembly: GCA_006410935.1. NCBI lineage: Eukaryota > Metazoa > Chordata > Mammalia > Artiodactyla > Bovidae > Redunca > Redunca redunca. The sequence goes on along the minus strand of SJYQ01001573.1, from coordinate 95,723 downwards.
TTTGAATTGCTAAATTAAGACAGTTAACATAGTAATCAACACAGAAATTGGATTAACTTCACATTCTTCTGCAAAAGTCACAGCTAAGGGGAACCCCCTCAGGGTTGTACAAATTGTGAAAGGCTGATTGGAAATCCCCAAATTAATCCCAGTAGTTGACTGTTTTCATTAGGTAGGTTAAAAACAGCTCCTCTGTAGGATACAGCCACTAAAATACTGTCATATTCGAGCTCCAAAAGAGCAAGTATGCCTAGTCTTAAAGGGAATATAAAAGACAAGGAAGGTTTATAGTCACAAATATTGTTTTTTAACTCAGAAGTGTTATAAAGGGCCACAATACTCCATCTGGCCACTAAGGTTATTTTACTCTTAAGTGTCATCTGGCAGAACGTACACATAGAAAACCAAAAACTATAGTTAAGTGTTTAACCCCAAGTAGCTTATACCAAACTAAAGTGAAGAAAATAAAATGTCAATAGAACAAAGAATGTTTTCTTCATAATGCTGAGAGGCTACAAATATTTCTATTGAACTTTAAAGAAACTGAAAATATGAGCTACTACCTTTAGACATATAAAATTTTGTAATTCATTAATGCATTGCGGAGCACCGACCAAGGGGCTCTCCCCTGTCCACTGTAGGATTTGTGGGAGCGTAAACCTGGGTCAGCACAGAGGGCCAGCTTCTTTCCTCTCTTGGCAAGTGGAACACTTCACTGGTATTCACCTATGCAATGTATTTTTCTTTTCAGTTGATGTTAAAGTCCTGAGACTCCCAAGAGGTAGCTACATTTGTTTTAGCAACACCACTATGAATTATTTAGCACAGAAAGTTGGAGCATCTTAAAAAACATGATTCACACTAAGAACGATACTTTATTTCCTTCAGTCCATTTGCTCTTCCCCTCCTCCTCAAAAGATGGCATTCTTAAAAAGCTACATCCCAGCTAGGAAAAACAACTACATAAGATTCTGGTTATTCACCACGTTTGGGGAGGGGCAAGTATCTGCACTCAGATGAGGTGTTATCTTCACTTCTAGACACTCCAGTTGGGGGAGGGGCCTAAAGGAGAGGGTCACAAGTAAATTTCTGATTAATCTGCTGCCTACAAAAGAGTTAATGTTTATATATAACACTACTGTGTACAAAACAGATAACTAATGAGAACCTATAGCACAGGGAATTCCACGCAATGATCTGTGGTGACCTAAATAGGAAGGAAGTCTAAAAGAGGGGATATATGTATACGTATGACTGATTCACTTTGCTGTACAGGAGAAACACAACATTGTAAAGCAACTATATTTCAATAGAAATTAATTTAAAAAAAAATTCTCAGCAGATGGATTCAGCCCTTTCCACGGATCAACATTTAAAATGCTAGAAAGTGTGCACTTTCAGACACAGCGAACAAAGGACTCAAAGCTCTTTTCACATGGCCATGGTGCATACTTCTGTTACCTTCAGAAATGAACCTAACTTAAGTGACTATTGTTGTTTATTCACTTTGGTGTGTCCAGCTCTTTTTGCAATCTCATGTATCCTGCCCAAGCTCCTCTGTCAATGGGACTTTCCTGACACAAATACTGGAGGGGGTTGCCATGTCCTTCTCCAAGGGAGTTTTCCTGACCCAGGGAAAGAACCCACCTCTCCTGCATTGGCAGGTAGATTCTTTACCACTGAGCCACCAGGGAAGCCTAACTCAAGTGATACTTTTCATTAAAAAGAGAGAGCGAGCTCTAATGTTTAAAAAAAAGAAAGAAAGAAAGTTAATGCACTACATTACAGATCAGGTAAGGTCTTTCCTAACCTCAGCCCTTGCCTGCTTATATCCACATGGGCACTAATACAAAATCCCAGATCCTGGATACCTCTCCAGCACAAAAAGCAGTTAAGGTGCTTGGGTTCCCTGCCAATGACTGTCACTCCAACTGCTGTCAGACTTCCCACTTCACAAGTTATCTTACCACTAAGCTAAAGCACATTTGAAATAAACGCTTGAAGATATCTCAAAGTGCACTGGGGCAAGTCCCCCTATTGTATAAATGGACAATGAAGCAAATGTGTGAGCATAAATTACAGAACCTGTTTACATATGTTCATACATAGTTCCATAGTTAAAGAGAAGCATCTCCTATAGGTTTGAAGTGGGGAAGGGGGGCACATATGCGATCAAATGCTATATTTTAACAAGAAAAAAAATTTTTTTAATCTAGCTTTTGAATTGATTTCTACTCTGGTAAGAGGTAGAGGAAGTAAAGGGGCTTGTTTTCTATAAAAGCTTCAATTATATGTATATAATTTAGACAGATAATAAGTGCATGCACTTTACAAATTTTCAAATGCTATTATCATGATTGCTGGGCAAAGGAAGGTGCATCTTAAAGTGTTGGCACAGAGAACTTGCTTATCTGTCTTTTAGGTTATGGTGCAGTTGTTTTGTTTTCATGTTTAAACGGACAACAGAGTGCAGAGCTGTCCTGGGAGCTTCTTAACATGAAAAGGGAACACAGGTGGACAGAAAGCTCAGTGTGAAGACTGCCCAGTCATGACTCAATTCCTGTGCAGGACCCCTGAAGCACTTGCTACGTTAAACTACATTTAGCATGTGGTCACAAATGGTGACTGAGGAGGATTAGAACTTTTACTTAAAATGCTGCAATTTTCAACCCCCGACCTCCAAATACTATATAATAGTACATACAGTGCCAATAGCCTAAACGTTCCACATCGGAATTACAGCCTCGTCTATTTTATCTTAAAGAGTACAGCCCATACACACACACAAAGCAGTATACAGGTTCCCCACTCCTTAACTTAAGTCTTCTCATCAGCTGCTCAGCTTCTTGGAATTTTACAATTTAAGATTAGAAAGTGCTACCTCGCTTTAGCTAAGAATTCCAAGGATGACACAAGCATCTTCTCCTCATATTCAGAGTTATTTACAATCCAGGGCAGAATGGGAACAGAGTCTCATTCATAGCAGTACTCTAGAATCTAGACCGACAATCTGCACACTGAGATGTACTGCATGCTGTCAGTTTCTACAATTCACAGATCAGTGTTCCATTCACTTCCACACACAACTCCATGGCCTCCCACCATCTTTCTCCTATTATGATTTTCAAAATGACCTGAATTTAAACATTTCCTAAGCCTGCTAATGCAAGCAGACAGAAAGGTGTGGGTTTGATCCCTGGGTCAGGAAGATTCCCCTGGAGAAGGAAATGGCGAAGCAGTATTCTTGACTGGAGAATCCCAGGGACAGAGGAGCCTAGTGAGCTACAGTCCACGGGGTCTCAAAGAATCGGACACGACTTAACAACTGAGCATACACACAAGCCTACACTAGGCTTTATGTTTAATTAAAATAAAAAATAAATAAGGCATCCTCTTAAACTCTCCAAAGGATTTAGGGATCTTTTGCTACAGGAAAGATGATCTGACCACCTCCTGAAGCAGAATTTAGTGAATCCTATGACTGAAATAGGGAAAAGCAAGGAAGGAAAAGTAGCATTTATTCCTTAGTCTAGGAAAGGCTTGAAGCTACATATTTTACAGACAAAAATCCCACTTAGTCATCTCGTGCTCTATGAGCTGTATACATTAGCTTCTATTTACAAATGGATTTCAGAATTTCATAAGTCTAATCAGGTATTAAATAGAATAACTAGGATTTGTAACCAGTGCTGAGACTGTGTCTGAAGCCTCCTACCTGATCTCTGCTTCGGGGCTCGTCCCTTCTCCAATCCATCCTCCATTCCACTGCTACTATGATCTACCTAAAAACAGTCAGCATCCCAGGACCATTTCTGTTTCTCAGGCCTTCACACTGACCCCACACTGCCAATAAAGTACCATCTCAGCCTGCAGAGGGGGCATCGTCAGCACTTGAGCTGGTCCCCACCTCCCTCTCCAGGGGCATGCCCACCTCTCCGTGCCCACCACGCCCTATCACACACAAGGTTCTAACAATCTCCCAGCGGTCCCTCCCACATCCAGGCTGCTTCCCACTGATACTCACGCTCCTCTCTCCACCCTCAAGAGTCTCATTACCTTTCTTCTCCTGGGAATGGAAACATCCTCAGCACATGAAAGGAGGCGCAATGGCTCCAGGAAGCCTTCTGTGAGCAGCTAAGCTGAGACCCGAGACAGATACTCCTCCTCTGAGCTATTAGCCCACACTCACCTTCAGTCTCTCCTGCGATCAAAGTGCACAGGACCCATAAAAGAAAGCACATCAGTGCAGGGAAGTGCAATTCAAGGTGATGAGTAAAGAAAAAAAAATCCACTTATTTATGGGATTTTTTTTTAAAGCGCTTTTATCTTCCCTGCCAAGCAAGAAACCTTCTATTGCAACTCTATACATCTGGAGCAGCAAACTCAGGTTGTCAATGAAGGGGAAGGAAGGCAGACATATTCTAGGTAGTCATGCCCCACCACTAACAAACACACACGTCCCTTTCCATATACACCTACTAATTCTTCTATTATGAGCTCAAGCATCAAGTTAAATCAGCTTTAAAAAAAAAAAAATTCCTAGCTACAAGCCTTTGTTAAAACAACACAAGCCTCAGAAAGGAAAAGAGGGGACTATAGGAGTGGTCCGTTGTCATCACACCACAGTTAAAAAAAGGAGGCTTCACCATGAAAGTAAAAAACCAAAACCACATCGAGAGTTAATATCTCTCTTCCAGCACAGCCTAGGTCTCAGGAAGCTGGGAGTACAGAAGAAACCACCAGGGCAGAAAAGCAAGGCTCCTTATTCACCAGATGTGACAGGTATACTGTGCAAGATGCTATGAAAGCAAGGGTACACAAAACAGACTCACGTTCCACCCCTCGGGGAGCTTCTCTGGACCACACCTTCACCCAGAGATGTCAAAGAAGTCTTTAAGAACCCACAGCCAGGAATAATAATCTCTCTGGACAACCTATGCTAAATATTGTGCTAAGAAAAAGATAAAAGGGCAGAGTCACTGCTGCCATGGAAACTACCACTGCTAACTTAAACATCTGAGCCTGACATATATTTGAGCAGAAATGAAGCATCTTGCTTCCCGGTGTTTAAAATGCTAAAGGATAACAGGAGATTATACACAGCTTTCCCAATTAAACATTAAGCTGGATTTCTGCCTCATTAGGAAAATATGAAGTTACAAAGAAGCACAAGCTGAAAAGTTTTCCTGATTTAGGACCGCTAAGAGTTTCCTGGTACCCACTTCCTGCCATACTTTTATCCCTTCTAAAGAACAAGTTTCTTTACAAGAATTTTCTCACTATAGCAGATTGAACACTTAAATTGCTTGGCAGTAAACGCACAGTATTTTACCTCATATAAGACTTTCAGAAAGTACCTACTATGTAACAAGTAACATACTAGTCCAGAGCAATTATGATTGCAATCTATTTCAGATCAGCCTAAAAGGAAACAGATTTTTACCATCAGCTACTCTTTTATTCATAGATAGATTAAAAACAAACAAAATCCTCAAGCCATCCTTGAGACTATAACCCCAAACCCAAATTTTCACTCGTTCTGTAAAGAGAGTGGAGATCTACTCAAGTACACTCTCACACAAATTTTAAAGAGTTTCTTGACTTGATTCTGATTGCCAATCTCTGGTTGAGAATCATCAATATAAGGGAAGTAGAATGGCTTCAAAATGTGATTTTCTATACTCAAGCATGCTTTTTAAAGCCATCTTGTCTCACGCTAAAGCTCAAGATTCACAACAAAGGCTGCAGGCCTTAGAAGTGTGTTGAGGAAAAAGGATACTCTTCATTCTGTTCTTCAAGAAGAGCAAGGACAGAGGAAGGGAATCACTGAAGTAGAAGCAGCAGTAGTAAATTAAGACTGGACAAAACTTTCCCTGAGCTGGAACACTCATTAGAGTGAGTTTCACTGCCATCAGATCAAGAAAGAACAATTACTACGCATCACTGGCCAAGACACAGCAGTATTTCACCAATACAATTTCACCAGTAGCACTCTTTGTTCAGACTGAAAATGACCCATATTTTGACTTGCTGAGACTAAAAATGACTGGTCTCCTACATTAGAAACTGACCAAAATGCAAACAAATGAATCCTCTTGTTTATCTGTCAAAACTGGCTACACATGAACTAAGGTCTAATCAATAGGGCTAACAGAAACAACAACAGCCGGGGGAAGGGCACTTTTAGCGTTCTTTGTGGTCTGCAGATCATACACTAGTGGCGTGGCGAACAGTAACTAACAGTGCTTGTGACCAGCAGGAAGAAAATGTGGGGTAGGTAGACAAAAATTTTCCTAATTAAGGTATTACGCAAATTCTCACCTGGCTGAGTCAGATGATAGTAAATAAAATGAAAAATATAAGACAACAGTGTACTTTGTTTAATTCATACACAAAGTTATTGACAGGTCATAGGATCACATCTGGGAGAAAGGCAATGGCACCCCACTCCAGTACTCTTGCCCAGAAAATCCCATGGACGAAGGAGCCTGGTGGGCTGCAGTCCATGGGGTCGCTAAGAGTCGGACAGGACTGTGCGACTTCACTTTCACTTTTCGCTTTCATGCACTGGAGAAGGAAATGGCAACCCACTCCAGTATTCTTGCCTGGAGACTCCCAGGGACGGGGGAGCCTCGTGGGCTGCCGTCTATGGGGTTGCACAGAGTCAGACACAACTGAAGCGACTTAGCAGCAGCAGCAGCAGCAGGATCACATCTAAACGTTTTAAGGAAAAGGGACCCAAAAAATATTCATAATGACCACATACAATCATGCATGTGCCTCTCGGAGAAAAGCCAAGAGATAGACGGAAACAAGCAGTCAGGCTCAAGATCTTGAGGTCAGAGTCACAACTGAACACCAGCGGGTGGAATTACCCTGCAAATATGTTATTTGGTTTATGTCTTTTTTTTTAAACTAGTAGTGTTCAACGTATAAAACTTTACCATTTTAGCAATTTCACGTTTATTTAATAGATTTCCAGCTTCTCTTAAAAAAAAAGAAAAATAATAAACAGATTGGCAACAGAGGCCATATTCCCACAGAGCTATGAGTCAGCAGGTTGCCCTTCAAATGGATCATGTTCTCCACTGTTCTCTCCCAGTACCAGCTTTTCTCTTTGGCCTGCATGTCCTGGTCCCTGCAAGAGCTGCAAAGGCTGGATCATCACAGCCTACAGGTCAAACTTACTGAAGGGTGCACAGCTTTTCTACTATGGTGACAGAGAGCTTCAGAAGACCAGAATATTGGCAACTGCGTGGGAGAATGGAAATGACAAGAATATCCCTAGTATAAAACATGCAAAAATGTCACCGTAGGTACTGCACAGAGATGCACCAAGGATGGGCTAGAGTGGAATGAACTCATCTTAACTACTTTTGATATATCGTGTTCCTCAAAACTCAGCATTTTTAATCTTGGACCTAATTATCTATGAAATATTCCAAGGACTAAGCATAAAAAGGACTGAAGCTTTACTGGCATTCCAGTGCATGGGGCGCATGTTTGATCCCTGGTTGGGGAACTAAGATCCTACATTGCCATGGCCCAAGAAAAGGCTCCAATTCTGTGTATTTACACATCCTAATTAAGACTGCCACTTACATTCAAAACACTCTTAAAAGGAGATTTATTTTGGCATGTTATACTCCCCGATTAGGACTAACTGAAAACCATCTTGTCCATACAAAACTAAGTATATCCTGTCCTTTCCAGAGGCTAAGAAAAAAGTCAGATCTAATTAAATATTTTGAGACCATAAAGAATGGAAGGGACATATTAGGTGCTTTATCCCCAGAATGTGGGGCAGGCAGGGGGGTGATCCACACAGAAAAAGATAAAAATTACCTTGCATTTTACCAGAAGCCCTTGAAAGAATATAAGCAAATTTCAAGGTCATTTTCTCTAAACACTGTCTCACGGCATACCACGATTTATATTTTGGAAACAGAATTGAGGGTAAGTAGGGACAGAACAGAAGTGTAAAAAGGTCTTACTTCACACTTTCCCTGCTGCCTTCAGTTTACCCAAATAGATTCCCATGAAAACCTGTTTCAATCCTGCAGAGTGGGCAGGCAGTGAGACAAAAGCAATCCAGGGCCTACAGAAAGCCTGCCTAGGACTGGCCACTTTCCCAGGGGGTGAATGCCCAACTTGGGCGGTGGCTGAAGGAATGAACCTCTAGGGGCTAGGCTGAATGCATTCTTCTAGGGCCTGAAACTGCTATTTTGTTTCCACTGTGAGTTTTCAAAGAATTGCAAAACTGTCCCTAGGCCCATTTGGCAATATCACAACAATTACAATTTTGATAAAATCCTAAGTCATTGACTCACCATTCTTTCCAATTCTCCAGAAATAAAGAATACTCTAGAAACAGAAGGCTGAACAAAGCAAAAGATTCCACCATCTCCCCTAGGATCTCCTGAACTGAGCATGTAAAGTTTCGGTAATTTCAGAGGGAGATTAAGAGAAAACTAGTTTTCACCTCTTCTCCTAAACTAAAAGCCACAGCTAAAAAAAGCCAAAGGAACTACAGAAAAAAAAAAAAAACACTGAGGGTTTTATAGGACACATTAAATTATGCTTTATCAACTGCCAATATTTATATTTAGGGTTGCAGAGTATTACTTTAATGCTATTGTTCCCCCCCCACCCCAATATCCATGGTAACTTTTCCTTAAAAGAAAAAACCACCACCACCACCACCTCATGACCTTCCAGTCCAATCTTTATAATAAGGTCAGAGGTATGAATTCCTAAATGTGCAAAGTACACTGCCCACTGTGATAAACCTCAGATGTGTATGTGCGTGTTCAGCTGCTCAGTTGTGTGCCCACTCTTTACAACCCTACGGGCTGTAGTCTGCCAGGCTCCTCTGTCTAACAAAACAGATTTCCCAGGCAGGAATCCTGGAGCAGGTTGACATTTCCTTTTTCAGGGTATCTTCCCAACCCAAGGACTGAACCCGTCTCTCTTGAATCTCCTGCACTGGCAGACGGATTCTTTACCACTACGCCACCTGGGAAGCCCCACAACCTCGGATGTGTAACTTAGGTTGACTCTCTCTTCTTCCAGGACTGTATTATAAAACATAAAATGGGAACAGATCAACATTTGGCATTAAATATTTGTTTGTTTACTAGTCCAGTATGAGATTTCAAAACAAGAAAGCAGTCAAACAATAGAGAACTTACTGAACAGAATCTGAAATTCTCACATTTAAACAGGTATTTATGTTCTCCCCTTGACGCCTGGTTGTCATTAACTCTTAAAGTATGCTTTCAGCCTAAGAAACTTGGGAAAATTATTTTCTATGTACTAAATAACCTCCAATTAGACAAAGTTTTTTAAATATTGACTCCTTATGGGTCTTTTTCTAATCACTTTCTCACTCTATTTTTGTTCAATTTAATATAACCTTATAAAAGCTAAACTCTGGAATATGTGAATTGCAGGTAAGAGTTACACTCCTTCAGCTCCTATTAGCTATGCTGGCCCCCACCGTGGTTCTTACTATATTCTTCATTAAGGGCCAACGTTACAGAAATGAGTGCAGTGATTGATCAATCAAATTATCATTATAACACATGGTAATTCCAAGTATAGCTACTATTTCCCAGACCTAAAATATCAGAAAAAATTGCATTCATTTGTATTAAAATAAAAGTTTCAGTTTAGTTCTTCAGAAGAGGTAACCAGGTAAACTAAGGTCAAGAAAAGACAAGCCTCAGTTCTACGTAGCATTAGAGAGAACTGTGGAATTTAAGCTTTCGCCATCAAACAAAGTGAGGGCTAGGAATTGATTAGGGGCACATATATCTGATTTCTAGGTCCAAGTCTAACAGACAACTAATTGGGATATGGAAACAGTGAAGAATAAAAGTAAAAGCCCATTTGAAGTAAAGCAGCTGGCTGCTGCCAAGTCCTAACTGTATTTCTTCGTAGTTTGTGATCTTTGAAAAAATTTTTAACCTTAGTAATTTTCCTCATCTTTAAAGTATAGATTTTTCCCACTATGCCCAGCAAACAGGGCTTTTATAAGTTAATGGATAAAAGAATAGCTTATACATTCAAATTTAAATCTCTCCCCCACATCTTCCTCTAAAACCACCCCTCCCACCTCACCTGATGTAATCAGAGATAACAGCTTGAGAAGGGAATGGCAACCCATTCCAGTATTCTTGCCTGGAGAAGCCCACGGTCAGAGGAACCCGGCAGGCTACAGAGAGTCAAACAAACCGAAGCGACTTAGCACACAACATGTATTATTCTATTGTTTTCACCATACTTTTAATACATACTTATATACAGGTTGCTTTAAATTCTGATAAAAATTTTTTAAAAGAAAAGCTTGTAAAAATTGTAAAATACCATGTAGAGTATTGCTCTTTAGACACTAACCTTCTAGAGAACTATTTTCTGCTGCTTCTAATCTGCAAAGGTCAAGCTGTCACAATCACTGTAACTCGGGAAATTCAGATTAACAAAGGTCTGCATATGGACCAGGCTGGGTTTGCTTAAAAAAAAAAAAAAGGCCAGTTTCTACCTTAAATTTACCTGCAGGCAGACCAAGAACTCTCATAAACTAAGTTTCAAGCACCAAATATTTAAACCAGCAACAGAAGACAGAACAGACTATCTGAATAAAGTTTACCATAAGAACGTTTAAACACACTGAGTTAAAACACTTCCCTGCTAAACAGCTGATGGTGATGTTCAGATGCCAAGTTAGGGACCATGCACTGCAGATATCCTTTGATAATTAATAACTGAAGTACATGGTAGGCATCTGCTCAGAGCCTAGCAGAGACATAGGGTCTTAGCATGGTTAACAAATTGACAGTTACTGGTAATTAATGTTTAATGCTTACTATTCTTTAAAATGTAAAAGATCAGGCCATTTAAGAGAGCTATAATTATGAACTAAAATTAAGCCTAAAGATGCTTAGCATGTACCACGTTAAGAAAACCACTTTACACAGCCAAATACTTTCTGGTACAATCTGCTGATGAGGCAATCCTACCTGAATACCTGATAAAGAAACTACTTACAAGCCTAACAAACAGATTTAGGCACAAGGGTAAAGCATAACTGAAGATGGAAACCCCAGAGCACTGAAAAAAGGGGTGAAGTGGGGGTGGGATAGGAAGAAAAGCAGGAAGGGGCCAAGTCTCTTTGATAAGTCTTGCATTTACCTTACCAACCTTCTTCTCTTCCCTCCCAGCTTCTCATCTCTGCTGCTCAATGAGCCCTTATCCCCTCTCCCATTTGAGAGCTCAGCTGGGTCCCCAAATACCCACAAGATACTAACTGGTAAATATCTGGCTTGAGAAAAGTGAATACATTTTCTCCTCATCCATCAAAACCCACACCTCAAAAAGCAAGAAATACCTCTAAATGTATTCCAATACTTGTGAAAGACTGCCAAACTCCCTGGAGAATGGCGTCATCCCATTCCCAGAGGACCCATTGGGCAGAACTATCTTTACCTCATCCGTTAACCTTTACTGCTCAAAAGAAAATGGCTAAAGTGAACATAAAAGGAAATGCTTCAAGGGCCAAGGATGGAAAACAGCAAGATCTCAGCTTACGATCCAGGAGCGCTTAAATGGAATGACGGCAAGCAAAACCAAAGTGAAACTGAAGAAACACTCGCCACTGCCGACAGCACGGCAAACTCATAGGATGTGGATTACAGTGGCCGTGCACTGCAGCCAGCCTGCAGACCAGGAGGTTTCATTACATAAGAAATGGCATCAGGGATCCTCTGAGTCGGAGTTTTCCAACGAGGCTTGAGTCACAACCAAAAGGACACAGGAAAAAATAGATATGCCTCAAATAAACATATGTGAAGGACAAAGACATTCACATTCATTCTAATACGCAAATCCTGGAACATGCAGTGTCCTGTGCTGGACACTCAGGATGACTCAGATGGCCCAGATCAGTTCCCACTCTGTCTATCGAAGAAGGGAACACATGCAGAACGGCAACAGAGGACACAATCTGGTATGTGTGGGGAGCAGGGATTATTTCTTGATGACAGGGGAAAAAAAAATCAGAAAAGTTGAAAAAACAAAAAGGACACATGCACTAAGCCATCCACTGTCACGTGTTCACTAGGGGATGAGACACGCATGGATTCAGCCATTTAATAAATGCCTACTATGAGAGTCCACAGGACCGGCACTTGGGGAACTTGGTGGGAGAGAGATTAAACAAGAAAAGGCATAAACTATTGTTTAAAACTGCAACCCGTGCCATGGGGAAAGAAAAAGCATCCATGTGAATCTAACAGGAAGGGTGATCCGGAAACGTCTCTCGAGAAGTGACATTTAAACTGAGACCTTACAGACAAGGGACATGTTTAGGTGTATTAATACTTGTCTCTTTGGAGGGAGGGCATGGAGCCAGGCCACATGCTAGGTGCTGGGGATATGGAGGGAATGCTGCATAAGATACAACCTACACCCTGAGCAATCTCCTCCCAGGGAAGCATGCACATGCTGGATGGAGAAGCCCAGGAAACTGAATTTTACCAGCGCGGAAGGTTAAGGACCTGGGGAGATCCTGAAACTCACTTAGCGTAACCATTTTTTTTTCTTTTTAATGAAGGAAATGAAGCCCAGAGATTGGCTCAGGGACTGTCCCTGAACTAGGCAGGGGCAGAGGTGGGGACACTCATCTCTTAACTGCCCAGTAGATTTTTTATCAGAAAACTCATATGGACGATCAGAACTCAGTGAATTGATACTGTACAAGGAATGCTTAATATCTGCAGGGAAAACAAGGAGACTCCAATCCACGCACTTCACAGGTCACAAAATCAAAAACGTAGCCAGCTTTCCGTAAAGTGAAATGTATTCATTTTCTCTTTTGAAGTTATATGCATCCTACTTTTGGGTATCTAAGCATCCAGTAAATGATAATAGTGATTCTGTCAGATTTTTTTCAAAGCCTTTCCCAGGCAAAAAAGAGTTGGCAAATCTATCAGTCCCCTTCCCTCCACACACTTCTTTTTTATGAGGAACAACTGTTATAGAGAATAGGGAGGATGTGAGGAGCCACTAAGAGGAAAGTTCATTTAAAGCAAAAAATGAAAATAATTCCAGTACTTTTCAAGGAAATAAACAGGAAGACATGAAGATAAATAAATGGTCATTTACATTCACACAACTGAGTATTATTCAGCAGTGAAATAAGAAGGCCCACGCACAGATGAAACTGTATTACAAACTGAGAATTTTTATCAATTTAATTCTGTGTGCTGTTTGACACAGGGATTTATAACCTTTTAAGTTATTATAACTGTCCTTAGAAGTCACATATAGTCAAAAAGGAAACATTACATTTCAATCACCTGTTTTTCAATTCTTACATTATACTTTAAAGATCACATAGGAACAAAAATAACATGGAGAGAAATGGCCTTCAGATTGGAGCTGCTACAACTCACCCCTCACTGTCTCATGTCTGGTTAACCAAAAACTCCCAGTGCAAGCACAACCAGACCTAAAACACAAGTTTGGACCTATTTTGCCCATTAGCTGCTGCTCAAGGTCCAGTCAACTTGCAAATAGGCATTTCTCAAGTGTACAACTAGGTTTAGCCTGAGAAGGGTAAGAGGTTAAAAGTGAAGAGGTAACGGGAAAAAAGTAATCAGTTTACAGCATTCTGCAGTGGCAAGATACAGGGTCCCTGTTAAAGGAGGTTTCTCTCAACCTTTTCACATTAATTCACAGCCCAAAGGAAAAGCAGTGACCTAAGTAAGAATTCTAGACCTCGGTGCCCTGAAGGTCACCAGTTAAGGTCACCCTGAAGAGAATGTGGACTGATCTACTGTAAAGAACACCCTGGCTGGTCTTCACTGATGCTATGCTCTAGCTTCAACACTGTCTCAGCTAGCTGAACTTGAGAGATTTCTAAATCTTTCAAGGACATCAGAAACATTTTTGTCTGTAACAGAGCATTTATCTCTGTTACTGAAGAAAAGTCACCTTCCAAAAAATTGCCTTGAAAGCCCACATCATGTGCACTTAAAAAAAAAAAAGTAACATAGAACAGTAGTTTAAAAACACTCTTCCATTATATATAAGGAAAGTCAAGGTGAACTTTATGAAAATTAAAACCTTGATACCTAATTTTATACAAATAATGCAAGCAATAAAGATATAATTTATTATATACTACATAACTACATAGCTCAGTCTATTTTAGGCAAGGAACTCAGATGGATGCTTATTTCATACTGAGATATTATAAAACATGAATGATTTAGGAATAGACATGGACTCTGAGCGACTAAAATGGTGACAACCCAAAGGTTGACTACTGACATATCAGAAAAATAACAATGGGAGTTTTGAAGAAATCTTTTACTCTCAAAAAAAATAAAAGTACAGTTCAATAAAAACCCATCTTTTAAAAATAGAAAGACAGTTATCCTTTTCAACTCATGTTGATCTCCCCTTTATCACTGGAGATAGAATACATCACTCAGAAAGTCTATAGGAAGCTTAGGGGGAAAAAAAATTTTAACTTCAGGTAAGGATAGGACTGGGAGCCTATTAAGACAAAAAAGTAAGAGGTAAGTGTTCAAAAAGTGTATTAGCAGGAAACTTGCAGTGGATTCAATAACAGCCTTCAGGGACAAGAGAAAAAGAAAAGAAAGCCTTTAAAAATCTAAGCCAGTGAAATTTTAAAATGACACCCACATGACCCAGTTTACTTTTCTATTCAAAGAATTCTGATGCTATGTATCTATTTTTCTTTGGAAGATTTTCATGTCTAATATATTTTAAAAGTTTAAAGGTATGCTTTTACTTAAGCACACAATGGAATAAAACATCCAAGGTTGAGGGCAACCTTGGACCTGTAAACAAATTTTAATGGGTAAGAAAAATATAAACAGGTGGAGAGGCAAATATATAAATGGCAAATGTGACAAAGAGTGCAGGCATTTAGTAAAGGAAGACAACACTGCTGGATGGGGTGAGAAAGACACCAGCGATTATTCGTTTAACTTGGGATGTATCAGGCAGTGCACTAAAAATCCTTTTCAGGTGCACTATCCTCACGCAATCCTAACAACCTAAGGAAATAGGTCATTTTATCCCTATTTTTCAGATGAGGAAATGGGTTTAGAAAAGATTAACTTGCCCTGAACTACAAAACTTGCAAATCCAGGTCTATCAGACTGTAAAGCACATGCTCTTTGCACCACTTCAGTAAAGCAGTTAAAACATCCAATGCCTGGCTTCACTCCAGACCAATTAAATAAGAATCTCTCCGCAAGGACCCACGACACTGGGATTTTTAAAAGCACCTCATTTGATTGTAACATGAAGCCAAAGTTAAGAGCCACTGCAAAGACCTTCATAAAGCAAGTGGGATAGCAGCTGGGACACGCAGAACAGGTAAGAGTCAAACAAGCAGAGAAGGGAAAGGTGTCCAGCTTTTAGGAGAACACAGGACTGTGAGCATCAGTGAAGCTGTGAAGGCAGAAGAGCCAGGCCAGAGGTCATTCAGGGAGTCTCAGCAGGGCAGGGACTAAAAGGCCAGGGACAATCAACTGGAACCTGTCTGCTGACAGCACAAGCAAGGTACAGGCCAGGAAGGCTGTGCTCAGAAGATTATAGTAAGAACGGGGCACAACAAAATTTTTACAGCTAATGTGACAAAAGGGCTATGAATGTTAGGTAGATAAGAAATAAGAGTTGACTAATCTAAAGTAAATGGGCAGAGATACAAAGTACAGGAAGGGACAGATAATGAGCAGGGCTTGCTGAGCAATCAGATGTAGCACAGTGGTTGTAACCACAAGCTCTGCAGTGATCCTTTCTAGCATTCACCATTCTAAGCCTCGATTTCCTCATTTAGAACATGGCGAAAATAATCATGTCATCTTGTCCACTTACTGGGAGGAATAAATGAGAAGATAATCCAAATAAAATAGGCTTGGAACGGCCATATTCCAGGAGTGTAAGAAAATAGTACCCCAATTTTTTTCCTTCTTACCAGTACATCTTTAGATGGCCTTGATAACTTTAAAGACTTATAAATGTAGAATAGAAGCTTGGCCTGCCTGCTTAGTTTCTATTTTCAGTTATTCTCTGTATCAGTCCAAGCAAGTACCCAGGAAGCTAAGATGCAGCCATTTAAAGATGGAAATTTTTCCTTAATAGTAAGGTGGAATGTACCCCACCACCGGCAAAATGACTGTCTTTTTACAGATGGTTAGTGAATTTACATATTAAGTGATACACTAACTTTGCATAAATTATGTATTAAAATATACTCTGTCCTCAACTGGATTCTTAGAGACAAATATTCAGGAAACAAATCCAGTAATAAGAGTTGGTTAAAACTTTCAATTATTTGTCAAAATAGCCCACACAAGATAAAGCTTGGTAGTCTGTAAGATTTCCCATTTAACTTTTGTTTTCATGTACCTTATTATGTCTTAAGATGATTTTCTACACACTTAGTAGGTAATCCTTTAGCTAAGTGACCTTTAAACCCACACTCTGAATGGCAAGAAATTGCTTCCTTAATAATGTTATATTATAAAAGCTATCATACACGGTCATTATGATAGAAACCTAAGCTGGTAACTAGAAAGGAACTTGGGTTCCTTCTCCAAAAAAATAAATATTCTTAATAAGAGGGGAGGGGAGGGTAGGAGGAAGGTTCAAGAGGGAGAGAACATATGTTTACCTATGGCTGATTTATGCTGTTGAATGGCAGAAACCAACACAATACTGTAATTATCCTTCAATTAAAAATAAAAATATTTTTTTTTAAATGAGAGGATGCAACGTGAGGAAAAAACAGAGTACAGATATAAAAAGGGCTAACTTCTACTGCTCAGGTCTACTAAGTATAGCTTAAAAATTATTTTTAAAAAGATATTTGAAGGTGTTTTTAAAAGGGCTGTGTTCTTTTAACCCTCTCGAGTGTAGAGATGCAGGGCAACTCAGAGGAATGCACATTTCTAGAGTGAAGTAATTACTACATTAATTCCCCATTTCTGAAACCAGTTCTCACAGAGAAACACTATGAAACCTTGGGTAACTCTAAGACACTAATAAAATGGTAGTTTCTGGAAGAAGGAAAAAAGACCTTTCAGCACATGAGATGTTTTCTCCTAAATCTTACTTTGACTAGTTCAGTTGCTCAGTTATGTCCGACTCTTTGTGACCCCATTGAATCGCAGCACGCCAGGCCTCTCTGTCCATCACCAACTCCCAGAGTTCACTCAAACTCTCGTCCATCAAGTCGGTGATGCCATCCAGCCATCTCATCCTCTGTCTTCCCCTTCTCCTCATGCCCCCAATCCCTCCCAGCATCAGGGTCTTTTCCAATGAGTCAACTCTTCACATGAGGTGGCCAAAGTACCAGAGTTTCAGCCTTAGCATCAATCCTTCCAATGAACACCCAGGGCTGATCTCCTTTAGAATGGACTGGTTGGAATTCCTTGCAGTCCAAGGGACTCGCAAGAGTCTTCTCCAACACCACAGTTCAAAAGCATCAATTCTTTGGTGCTCAGCTTTCTTCACAGTCCAACTCTCACATCCATACATGACCACTGGAAAAACCATAGCCTTGACTAGACGGACCTTAGTTGGCAAAGTAATATGTCAGCTTTTCAATATACTATCTAGGTTGGTCATAACTTTGCTTCCAAGGCGTAAGCGTCTTTTAATTTCATGGCTGCAGTCACCATCTGCAGTGATTTTGGAGCCCAGAAAAATAAAGCCTGACACTGTTCCCACTGTTTCCCCACAGAACTGCTCTAAGAGAGGCAAAGTGTCCTGCTGCTGCTGTTCTCCTGTTCTGTGCTGGACACAAAACAGAGCTAACAGTTATAATGACTACCAGGAGAGATCAGAGAGAGAATCCTGAAATTGGCATTTTGTGGTGAAAAGAGGAGAGGAAAACACAAAGATACACTGACAGGCCTGCCTGGATGAAAGGACCTTTCCCACATGTGCCTACATAGGTAAGGCAAAAATAGTTTTGATTTTGGAATGCATTTTCTACTTAGGATTAATTTCAGGCATATCAGCTGCCCCGAGAGTTTACTTTCAGATAAAATGAGGCCACATTAAAAACTTGACTGATGGAAATGGGGTAATATCCATCTAAGGCGCCATCTGGTTCTCACAACTCAGTCTCGCTAACACCTATAAACCTCAGCCCAAAGAAAGCTAGAAATCTTGTTGCGTTCTCCCAAGAGAAGAAAGTTAAAGGCATGGCCCTCTCCTAGTTACCCTTAAGAGACAGGAAACCAACAGTTAAGTTAGGTCGGAGCCAATAACCACCAACTGACTAGCTATCCATGTAAAAGGTGCTAGTCTTTTATCCCAGAGCTTTGATTTTATTGTTCTGTAATAGGGTTCCAGTGCCCGTTCTGTCTGTAAGCTTGAAAACCTGTGTTGCACTAAGAAGTTGTGACTTGCAGATGTGTGCTCAGTGTCAGTACACAAAAGAGAAGGCACCACAAACCTCACATCTCTCAACATTTCCAACAAAAATATCACAAGTTCCACAATAAACGCTTGACCTCTTGATGTTTTACAAGTAAAGGGGGGCCCAGAGGGTCTCGGAGCTGCACCCACACTTCAGCAGATGTTCGGGGAAAACACTGCCAAGACTGTCTCGACACCTGCGGCAAAAGCACTGTGTTTCTTTTAAATACAGGCACTATTTAAATGGCTTTTAAAGCCTAAGCACCATGCCTTTAAAAACAGTTTGTAAGAAGTCAGACTATAAAGTTGAAGAAATAAGAAATCCATTGCATATCAACTGTCAAAAACCAAATTTAAAAGGTAAAGCTGGTCAGAAACTGCTGTACAGGGTGCAAGGGAAGAGAAACTTCACAATGGAAATACCCAATCCCTCACATAGGAGCAACAAAAAATGTCTTTGACTAGTTGTAAAGATCAGAAAGTATTTCTCTTCTGCAATGAAAAAAAAAAAGCAAAGTATATATCAGAAATGCAAGGAAAAGAGGCTAATTTCTCTTTATTCTCGGAGAAATTAAATACCTTTACCCCTCTCTCCTAAAAGTCCTAACCCCCAGCCCTTATGTAGGTAATAAAGGTTAATGCAATCCATTGGGTGGTGGGTTGCAATCGTTTGAGGGGCACCACTGCCCCTCAAAGAGGAGGAAGATTCACTGGGAGCATGCCCAAGTTAACACCGTGTGAGGGGACAGTCAGAAGGCAGCCCTCTGCAAGCCAAGAAGCAAAGCCTTACCGGAAACCAACCCTGCCATCACCTTCACCTTGGATTTCTAGCCTCCCAAACTATGAGAAAATACATTTCTTTAGTTTAAGCAGCCCCATTTGCGGTATTTATTCTGTTATGGCAGCCCAAGTAGACTGATGCAAGCCCTCAGCTAATTAATTCTCTCCATTATCTTTTTCCTCCTAATGCTGCTGCCCAACCTTTATGCACTCTTGGCATCTGAACCGTGGGTGTGTATGTGTATACATCTGTATGTCTCCACTAAACAATACCTCCTAACTTTTTTACAACCATTAATTTTCCCCTCACTATGACATCCACCCTTCCATCTTCCAGTTCCCAAAACGCAAGGGCAAGTCTTATCACCATATACACTGCCTACCGTTTTGTCTCCCCTCATCACCTACATTTCATCCCAACTTCCCACGAACATCTCCCTCTATCACCTGCTGAAATACCATCAATTGCATACACACAGGCCTGCATTCAAGGACCTCTCCAACTTTTTAACAACTTACCTGCCCTAATGCTTCCTTCCAACTTCTCATGCAAAAACCCTGCACAAGGTCAAAATGAGCCAGCGCCATCCTGTGAATCTCTCTTCACTTTTCCCTTTTTTTTTTTTTTTTAATTCTTACAAATTACACTGTCCTCTCTGCTCTACTTCCTCTTTCTTAATGGTGGCTGGAAGAAAAGTTATGGAAGAAAATTACAGAGGGCTATGGCAAAACTTTCTGCTCCAAAATGTTGCTCCATTTATTTTTACTCAAATAGGCTTTTAGCCCCAGCAAGGCATCATGCCAAGGTCTTTCACAAGATCTGAAAGACAGTACCATCCAAGAGAAGAGAAATAATCAAATGTGATATCACAAATTCCACATCATGTCCATGCAATTCTAATATATCCCAACTACTTCTGGTTTGGGAGTAGGGAGGAGAAAACCCACGAGGTTTTAACTGGCCCTTAAAAACAGACTACATGCTCTACTTAAAGTCAATGATGCTTAACTCTCACAACACATAAAAATTTCAGCTCTGTATAAACAGGAAATGGGGGAGATCATACATAATTAAATTCAGAAAGTTTCCAAAGACTTTTATCTCCCCCTAAATCTTACCATCCCAGTAAGCATCACATAAGGTCTGTGGAGACCATGAGGCACCCATGAACTTGATCTCCAAGTTGAACTAGTTCCTCTCTCAAACCCACTGTTTTATTTCCCAGTTTCATTTCCACCTATATGCCAGCAATGAAACTTCTAATCAATAGTCTCTGTCAGATCTTTCTGATTTTCAATGATCCCTTCCCCTATCGACTCTTCAACGAACTTCCCAGGCCTCATCAACCCTCTTTTCCTGAGGATATAACTGAGCTCCATGACCTACATTATTATAGCTTATTGATTTTTATCATGTGAGTGACAAAAATAGTAATATACCAAGATTTACACAAAGTGATGCCTGGCTCGTAATTTTATATGCACCAAAACAGCCTCTGTCCCACTCACTGGACCTTCTCTTCCATCTCTCATAACTGTTATTTTCTCCACTTTTTCACACATGCAAGCTCCTCACTATAAAAACTTCATGCACCTTCAAATCCCTCCTTCTCTTTAAAAATTACCCTGTTAACTTAGCATGCACTATCATACAGACCCTTTTAAGACCCCACCAATAACTTCACTTGTAAGTGGTAGTTTTTATGCAGAAACCTAACCAAAGGAGAAACTTAAATCAGAAGAAATTAAGCCCTATTGCTGCATCCCAATCAAAGGACCCTGCGGTCAGCAGTACCCAGACACACTCCGGGGTCCCTCATTAGCACACCAGGAGCACTCAGACTGCCTGAGGACCCTCTTTCCCATGTTAACTGTGGAGTGAAAGGACACAGAGATGCTACCAAGCAGATCTACAATCTGGCTCCAGAATCAGAGGCAAACTGATAGTGTAACATTCAGAGATGTCAGTGACTGTTTCAGGTTTTCTCCTTTCCTGGAACACCAAGTGCCCAGGAGGGTTGGGCCATCAGCTTCCCATCGAAAGGGGGAAAGAACCACCCACTTTCTAAGACAGATCGACTGTTCAACACATGTACAGCAGGCCTCTCAAAGGAGAAAAGGCAAGCTGTCCTGCCAGAGAGCTTAAAAGCTCCTGAGGACAACATTTTTTTTTTTAAGAGGTGACAAGATAGATATCAACCCATACTGGACTGACAGCACCCTTTCTCAAATTCAGGACTTAATAAGATATCTTTCTGTTTTAAAAACTCCTACGATTTGAGACTTCCTAAATACCAATCCTCTTCAGACCAAAGAAATACATTTGTCAAACCAGACTAACTATTAAAATTACACAAAGCTTATACAATCAATCCCTAGTGTTTAAGGAAATCATTTCAAAATTCATGTGGTTAAAGCTACCTAATCTTTTCAGTGCCAGCACATCAACCACTTGGCACTGCTCTCTCAAATCCAGGGACAATCCCTGACCAGTGAAATACAGATAAAACGTGACAACGTAAGTATTAATATCTCCACCTTCTACTGTCACAATGATAAGCAGAGTCAGGAGTCTACTGGTAGGTACACACAGCTCCTAGGAAAGTAATACTTAAGGAAAGTTAAAATGACCAACAGTTCTGTTGAATCAAATTTTCTCCTATTTTTAGACACATAGAAAGCACACGCACGTGCATGCACGCCCACACACACACCCTACCTATCAATAGCTATCAAAATAAACTGCAGGAATAAAATAACATTATCAGTCTTTAGACATTAAACATGTTTCTAAGCAGTATCTTCAAACCCAACAACCTTGAAAATCAAATTAAGCCCCTACCTTCACACACCAGAAGAGTAATAGGCTCATGATTAAGTGCGTAATTTATTTGTTTACATTTTATATAAAGATTCCAAAGAGTCCAAGAGCCTATTCTACCAGTGACTACTTAAAACACTGAGAAGACAGAATTTTAAGTATGAAACAAGAAAAAGTTCATAGTCTTTAACAGCATATAAAAGTACCCGAAAGAGAATGGGACATGTATAAAATAACGAACATCTTACACAGAGCAGAAATTTCCAACTGCCAGTATTAGGAAGACATTTAAAATATCAAGACTCCACATATTTAAGAAAAAACATTCCTTTGTTCATTACAAAGCTTACACAAAACTAAGACATTTAATGCCAACGTGTCTCCTCCCTGAAAGCTGATTTGCAACAAGGAAGAAGCTCCAAGAGCTAAGCAATAGCTTTCAATGCTGACTCCTCTTCACAGCCTGCTCTGGGGCGCCACCACCTCCTGATGGGCTGGGGGAAATGCTTAAATGGATGCTTCACTGACTGACTTGAGCTCCCTATTTTCCCCCACCACATTGTGGAATATTATACAGAGGAAGTGTACTCATTTTGGTCCTTGGATTTCTCTACTGAGTCTTAATTTTACAAGAAATGAAACTACAGAGAGTGAAATACTTCAGCAATCCAAGGAAGAACGTCAAGCTTTTCAGGTCCTACTACAGGTGTGCCTAATAAAAAACCTGAGTGTTCTAAGGGTGAGGAACAGAAAAGCCTAAGTCTGGTTCAAGCCCTGGTCTCGGGGCTCCCACTGGGTTATTTTGGTTCGGGTTATTTACAAATGTGGAAGCTCATTACATATAAAAGCTCTCAGGTCCAATAAGCTCTGGATAACTTGCTATCTCCATTTTAAAAGACTCTTCCTTCACAATTACCATCCATTTGAAGGGTGATTTGACCCGTACCCTGTCCTCTGAGACATTACATAAAAGGACTCTCACCTACTCAAAAATCAATCTTTTCAATTAGATGAAAACTTAATGAAAGCTGAGATCATCTTGATAAAAGCAAAATACTGCCAAAAGGCAAAAACAGCTTCACACTCTAACAGTAAATCTACAAAGCTGCCAGATTATAATTCTGCTACATAGTCATTACAGCCCAAAGAGCTCTGATTTCCCTCACTGGGCCAATGGTTTTCCGTAAGAAAGGTATTACAGGGAGCCTTGACACTACCGCTGCCAACTCTACTTACATATTTGGTTCCCTGAACAGAAAGGCATTTGCTCACAATTCTATAATTAAATCTCTTCAAAGCAAACAGTACTGTCGCAAATACGCAAAAGGTATTCTGTGAGTAACTACACTTGCACAGATTTCCCTACTAATTTCATAATCACAGAATACAATAGGGGGACTGAATTTAGGCTTGCTTATCCACTCACTTTAACCCCATTCTCCCTAGCTGAGTGAATCAAATAAGGATGCATTTGACAGCAACCCACAAAGGATGAGGAATACGATAATGGAAAGTAAAGCTGGTTGATGTCGAGTCCAACCCACAAGCATGACACAGTAGCCAATTTAGCCTAAGTGGACACAGGTTGAATTAACCTGACCTTTATGCTTCAATGTTCTGACTGTTATACAATGGATATTATCTGCCCAGCTGAGTCCTAAACTGCTAATAAGAATTAAATGACTTAAGATTTGAGACAAAAATGAACCAAAAGCCAGACTAAATCCTACTTTCTGCTTAAACCAAAAAATGAGCCTTCATCTTTTTAAAAAAGAAAAAGCATTTTCCCACAATGCAAACCAACAAAAGTGCTTTGAATAACATAAATTTCATATAAATTTATATACTGATTTAATTTCATAAAAATCATATAAATCACACATAAATGAGATCTGAATGCCAGCACTAGGAATTTAGGACAGTGTTATGGGGCAGGGGTTGGGGGATAGACAGAGAAGCAGGGGAAATGATGACAGAATTAATAAAAGATGGGCTGAGAGGAGATGAAAAAAGGCAACATGCATAGGATTTAGGGTTATCAAAAAACATGTGAGTGAATAAAAACTATGGGCTAAGAAGTCATTGAGCACGTTCAAGGAATAAAAGAATTTTTGGCTAGTTCACAAAAGCAAATACTACATCTGAGAAAGAACGGATAACCTGAAATGTCTGAAAGTGCTTGAAATCTGCTCTTAAGGCCACCAACAGCCAAGGAAGGTTTCCAGCAGGCATGACAGCCAGAGCTGCCCTTTACCTGTCTTTTGCCAAGGTTCTAACTCAAATGTGCCTAAATCCTACAGAGCTATTTTTATCCCAGGAGATGGTTCATAAAAATCAATGCTAAAAAGGTTACAAAAATAGAAGAGTACTCCCAACTGATCCACAATTTAGGTCTAAAACCTGGGCCCAGAGAACTCTAGCATGGTTAGAATCACGCACTCGGAAGCCAGCCTGCACGGGTTCCAATTCTAGCTCTCCCACTTACTATGTGTCTCCGGGTCAGTAACTTAGAAACCTCTCTGTGCTGCCACTTGTCATCTGTGAAACTGGTGAATCTTGCGTGTGCCTACCTCAGAGTGCTGAGCACTGGAGTGAAAGAATGAGGACTGCTCACAATAATGCCTAGCATCGAGAAGAAGCCGCCTAGTGAAGGTGAGACGACCACTTCTACTGTGCCACACCCTTCTGACACCTGACCAAAGCTACCTATAAAAACAGCTCCTATAAAATGGAAGCCTGTTGATCCAGGAGCCTTTGTAGAGGAGTTTGTGTCAGGGGACAGCATGCGGAGACAGACTTTTCTGTTCCTATTCCCCTAAAGCCACAAGCCAAAGGCTATATAACCAGGTGAACATTTCCTCTTTCAGTATGTCTCACACATTTTTCCCCTCTCAATGGCTTAAAATGGTTCCCAGGCACACATATGTAATTAAAATTCATTATCTTAAAAGACTGCTTTAGGAAACCCAGCAATCAAATCTGCTATCATCTTTTTTTTATGGGTAGATATAATTACAACCTAATAGGCATCATTTAATCAAGACTTAACAATTGGGTTCTTAAATCCAAAACTTGATCATTTTCTTCCTTGATAGGTGCACAAAATATTCTCCCAGGTGGTGGTCACGTAAAGTGAAGGGCGGAAGAACTATTAAAACCTTTATCATAATGGCCTTCTAAAGTGCTAATTATTACCCAGTTATGACAGATATAATCTGAGAATAGAGAGCATAACACAACCCAATGCAATCTCATAACAGCTTTTTAAATTTTTCACCTCTATCTCTAAACAACAGCCCACAAAAAGCCCAAAATAGAAGGTAGTATTCTCACTCTCACCTAGTGCTTTCCGAACAAGAAAACAAAGTCACTGGTAACAGCGTTCAACCCTGCCCTGGTTCTGACATCAGCAAATCAGACCCTCAGAAGGTTCACTGGGATGCTATAGTTACGCTCCCCTCCCCCAAACAGTAGCTGTTTTCTTTTTTCATTCCTGAATTGGAATTCTTTGGAAAACCGAAGATACTGAGATTGTCTTAGGAGAAATTTCAGGCTTTGAATCCTGCATAAAGATTACTTGTGTCCTCTGCACTACAGAGTCCTTGGACAAGTAAGTTTAAAGGTACAGGCTTGGTATAGATTTGCTAGGAGACCTCTCGTAGCTTTTTGAGAAAGGAAAAAGAAAACTGAAGAGACCCTATGCGTGTTTCCCATCCCACATTTTAGACATAAGAAACAGAGACGCCAAGAACTGGTACCCTCCTAAGACATTCAGGATCAAACTCAGGCTAGCACCCAGGTCTCTTCCAGTTTAAAAAAAAAACAAAACGTGTTTTGTATTCTACCCCACTGTGTGGATAAGCAAAACTGAAATTCGGAGGGCCTACATTTTCAAGCCTGATAGCTGTGTCTCTTACATCTAATTACAATATCTATCCCCATTTCCAGCTAAATAAGATTAATTCTTAGTCACTGATGCTTAATAGTAACTCCTGCTACTCCCAGCAGCCAACATCCTAGTTTGAAAGGGACGCAGATCACTAATTAGTGCATCATCTACTGAGAGCCTGTAATTGCCTTACCACACCAAGTCCCTTCTGGCTAGACTAAGCCTCTTTAGAGCCCTAGAACACCGAACAAGAGACACACGGTTGGCCAAGAAGTCCATAAAGAATTAGAAGACCCCGAGGGGACTCTATTTATCACCAAAAAGAAATTTCATCTCTTCAGTTTTCTTTTTCCTTTCTCAAAAAGCTATGAGAGGTCTCCTAGCAAATCTATACCAAGCCTGTACCTTTAAACTTACTTGTCCAAGGACTCTGTAGTGCAGAGGACACAAGTAATCTTTATGCAGGATTCAAAGCCTGAAATTTCTCCTAAGACAATCTCAGTATCTTCGGTTTTCCAAAGAATTCCAATTCAGGAATGAAAAAAGAAAACAGCTACTGTGTGGGGGAGGGGAGCGTAACTATAGCATCCCAGTTAACCTTCTGTCATAGGTATCACCGCTATTTCCATCTTGTAAGTCAAACTTAAAGGCTTAGAGAGGTTGGTTACTTAAATAAGGACCCTGAATTCCAAACATCAGGTGTAACAATCAAGCTCTGAAATGGGAGAGTTCATATTTCTTACTCAGCTTTTCTAACACTGGCAGAAATAACCAGGCTGTCAGTTCCCACATGGGTCACCTCCAACCCCAGAAGGTGCAGCCGAAGAGCAGCTCTGCCACGGTGGAATGAGCGTGCGTGCCTCCTCAGTCTCTCGAGCCGTGTCCCACTCTGTGAGTCCGTGGGCTCTAGCCCGCCAGGCTCCTCTGTCCATGGGACTTCTCAGCCAAGAACACTGGAGTGGGCTGCCGTTTTCTCCTCCAGGGGATCTTCACAGCCCAGGAGTCGAGCCCGTGTCTCCTGCGTCTCTGCCACTGAGCCACCAGGGAAGCCCTCATATATGAGCAGGCCTCAGTGCCGAAAGTGACTCTGAACCTGCAGTTCAGCTTCTCCCTAGCCTCTTTCTCTCTCATTCAAGGGTAACCTGAAATGGACTGAAGCCTCATTCAGTTTCTTGAAAAACTAAGGATGAAATTTTAAAGCACCTTTCAAAGGACCTAGGTCCCCATCCTTACTAATGGTAACTTCTTGTGACCTAAGTCATGTGACAGTGAAAAGCTACTTCAGATGACTTGTCTGCGAGCGTAGAATCAGTCTAGAATCCTTTTCAGCAAATGAATCCACAAAATTAGAAAAACTCAACTTACTTAAAGTTACAGTGACAACTTAAAACTAATTTTAAAATTTAGTTTGGAGAAGCATACCACGTTTGAAATTCTTACTCCAATACTAACTTAGATCTGTATTCCTTGGATGTGGGTGCCTTCAGGGGCAATGAGTATGTTTCTTAAATCTCTTCAAAGGATCTCATTCGCATTTATGAAGCAGAGGCCACAGGAAAGCTAGCATTAACATGCTCTTCCAAAGCAAGAGCACCTCATTTGGGCTTTTACACACTACATACCAGGAAAAGAGATGGCCCCAGTTCCAAGCCAAAATATCATGAACTGTATATAGCACCCTTTTCTTCCTTCCAATTTCACTTTTCCTTTCCTTTTGGAGCTGTATAACACAGATACAGGTGTCCTCCAGACTTTTTTCTCAAAAATTTAGCTGTAGAGACACCATTACCCTGAGACTCCCGGAAGGATGAAATATAAAAGCCCAAATGAAATACAAAAGCAGCACGACTGGAAACAGTTTCAAATTTAATATATATATATGAGTGTGTGCCTGAATATAAAATAAAATTAACTGCAACCTTATTTCTTTTTACCCTAGGCAGAAATTTTCTCAGACTTATTTCATTTTTATAGCTACAAGGATTTCCAAAATAAAAAAGCGACTAATACTTCTTGTTTGGAATTTTGTGTTTGAAAGGAAATAAAAGTTTCACTGTCATTCATTCAATAAATACTAAGCTCTGTGTTCACGGAACCATCAGAATATACAAGTGTCATTTTGCCCTCAAGGACTTCAGAGTTTTCAGAGAAGTAAGTTTCCTGCAACCTGAAACTTCAAAATATCAATAAACCTCACCACCACCCACCAGAAGTATCCTAGAAAGGGGACTCTGGTTTTAATCAGAAATCAACACCATTAAGAATGCTAGACAACGCTGGTATGGATTTTTCTTATTAGCTAAAAAAAAGCTTTTTTTAAAATTGATGTGTAGTTGATACACAATATAAGTCACAGGTGTTCAACACAGTGACTCATAAATTTAAGTTATGCTCTATTTATAGTTATTACAAAATATTAGCTATAATCCCTGTGTTGTACAATATATCCTTGTAGTTTATTTTATACCTAGCAGCGTGTACCTCTTTATCCCCTACCCCTACACTGCTCCTCCCACCTCCCCTCCCCGCACTGGCAACCACTAGTTTGTTCTATCTTTGAGTCTGTTTTCTTTTTTATTACAGTCACTAGTTTGTTGTAATTTTTAGAGTCCACATACAAGTGTCTATTTCCTGATCACATCCTGGTATATGATGGCCTCAATAAATGACAACATCACGTCCAGGAATTTGTTATTCAAATTAAAATCCAGGAAATGTCTAACTGAACAAATTTGAAACATAAAGAAATTAATTCTATCAGGATATTAAATGAATGTGGTATTACAAAAAAGTAAACGGGCACCACTTCACCACCACCAACCCCATTTTGCTTTTCAAAGGAAAGGACTCTGGGGCCATTCTCTTCTTGTGGGGACCTCAGCAACCTGGATTGGGCAAGTAGAGCCCTGCCTGACAACAGTGGTTTGGAGGACATCTCACCTTCCTCTAGTCCTATGACTAAACTGGGGGGTAAATAAATGCAGTGGGAGGTTTAAAAAAAAAACTGCAGGTGTGTTCAACAGCTGACAAAAGAGGTTAAGATTCTATATACACCCACAGTACCATTTAGTCAATTTCTATTTAAGAAACAAACTAGGACAATTTGAAGCCAAGGTAAGAAAAAGAAAACGCTTAGGTGAGGTACTCCAACGTGCATTTTAGCTCATGTGACCTCCCACAGGGCTCCAAATGTGTGTACGCAGATGTGTGGCCATGCGTGTATTTACAGGAAGTGTTGCGAGCACTATAAAAAAATGAATAAATCATGGAACATTAGTGCTGCAAGGGACTTCTGAGAGCTAGTCACAGCTTCCAGTTTTAGGTAAGGAATATAAGAACCAGTATTTGGACCAAGGTAAAACTTGGGAGTAACAGAACCTGGTTACACCATTCAAGGCTTCGATCCCCAGTACACTCTCAACCTTCGATTATTCTAATTGCATGCCTTTATTCTTAAATTTGCACTTTCGCTGGAAACATGACTCTCCATTAATCACCATGATACAGATTCTAAACTTTCCTTTAAGGCTCAAATAAGCCTTGCCCTGTTTGTCCCACGAAGACATTAGCCCAGCCCAGCAGTTCTCAAAGTGTGTTCCGGGAACCTCCGAAGGTCCCGAAGACCCTTTCACAGATTCAGGAGGTCAACACAACATCTTTTCTTCTCCCATCCTCTCATAAGCATACAGCAGAGCTTTCTAAAGGTTATACGACATGTGACAGCTGCTTCTACATTGAGGCCGGTACAATGTAAGAAAACAGCTGACTTCTATTAAGCTTACATTAAAGAAATGAAAAAAAATGTAAAATCATGCCATTCTTACCACTACTATTTTTTAGAAAAATATACATATCTGTCATTTTAAAAATGTTATTTTTGTTAATACTACTGGATTTTTTAAGCTAAATATCTATGTTTAACTTTCTCATCTTAATTTTAAAATACTAATAAAACATAACTTACATGAACAAAATGTCTTTTTAGTCCTCAGCAGTTTAAGTGTAAAAAGAGGTCCAAAGAAAAAAAGTTTGAGAATCTGTTAAGTTTGAGAATCCCATGCTAAGTAAGTTTTCTTCCATGGTGAATTTTTATAGCAAATACAGATAAACCTTAGAATGATATCCTATGGTTCTGCTTATCTTCCCAGAGATGTTTCCCTAGCCCTGGGACTATGTAAACTACTTCCTATCCCAGTACTTAATCAGTTCAACTTTCTTTGATACAGAATTTCTATAAAACCATGCTAGGGGAACCATGAATGTAATCTCAGAGAAGACACTTTATAAAGCATCATAAGAAGGTACGCTTCATGCTGCATCCTTACTTTGGCTTAGAGAATACCAAGTGTATACAATATGCCAGATGGTCATTTTCCATTTGCTAGACAGATTCAACCAGAGTCAGGCACCAAATGACATTCTACTTCCTTCCAGAAGCCCTGCTCCTTCCTCTCGAAGGCTGCTTTTGCTGTGTCAACCTACATCTTTTATTTCCATTTTCCTCATCCTGGCCCATCCTGCAACTGTCACCAATCTAGTTTCTCTCCAGCTTTCATCCCACTGTGCCCACAGTCCAAAGGCCTTAAGACACCCTACGCCACACAGAGAGGGAAAAACGTTCCTTCCTGAGTTTCAGGGCTCTCTGGAAACTTCACCACCCTCTAATAGTCAAAACCGCTTCCTCAGTATGGGAGCATGTTATGCTTAATCCCCCCTTTTTTTGTCTGAGGAAAAGAATCTCATCTATATAAAACCTCCCCAAAGTGCTATGCATATCTCCGTAGTTTCACAAACCTTTTCCCAACGAAGTGGCAGCCCTCACCAAATCACCTCTCCCACAATCAGCTCATCACATTTCCTGATGACAGGCTGTCCACTAGACTTAACCTAAGCAGAGTACCCACATCCAGCCGTTCCTGAACTCCCAAAGACCTGGCACAAAGCTGGGCTCTGCAGAGGCACGAATCACTAATGAACAGTTGAGATGCAGAGAATACTGAAAATCTGCTAAAATGCTTTCAAAAGTACACAGGGGATTATTTTTGCAGTAATTAGTAACTACACATTAATATTTTTGCAAATTATATACATATACAACGCAAAAAGATTGTTAACTGTCGTACACTGTAAAATGAAAAGAAATATAATTCTTCCAAAACACACACCAGAGGTTAACAGTTTCATTAACAACTCGAACATTTTCAAAGCCTATATAAACATATACAAGCACAGATGAAGAAAGCAAATACTTTTGTACATTCACAGAGGAAGATCGTCCTGCTGTCTTTGCAACTTGATTTTTAGATCTAAGTATCAGACATATGAGAATGCTTTCTTTAGCACAGCTATAAAGTGGTCTCTTCGTAGCTGCAGGGTAATGGTTCTGGGATCCACAAAGATACCAAAATCCTGAGAATTCCCAACTCCCAAGGTCAGCCCTCCGTATCCACAGTCTCGGTTCCATAACTACAGATTGTAAACACATTATACAGTCCACAGTTCGTTGAATCCACAGATATAAAGGGGCTGACTATAGGAGATGTGCCCAAATTTATATAACGGATACCCTGATAAACACCCAAGGTTTTACTATTTCAAACAACACTTGCAATAAATACCCTACACAAGAGAGTAAAAACATAAAGACAGAAATTGTTGGTTCATAGTCAATTTATATATTTAATTATGCTAGTTGCTGCCAAAAAGCCCTCTAAAGTTCTATCAATTTAGAATCCCACCAAGACATTGCCTGCATTTTTAAAAATGAAATGGAAATAATGCAGCAGTGTGGAGAGGGAACTGGGAGCAGGAAAAGTATGTCAGGAACCAGCAGTGGGTGGAGAGTTACCAACTGCTGATACTACTCCTAAGACATCTGACATCTTTACCGCAAGTTCCACATGTATAAAATGAAGGTGTTGGTCAACACTGTAGATAAGGGGCCCTCCAGCTCTGATTTTCTCTATGTTCTTGAATTTGCTGTATATAACAAATGCATAGTACCTCTGAAAACAAAACACTTACTCTCTTGGGCTGCCCAGAAATAAGCAAACAAATGCTGGGAAAGTCAAATTGCTGCACTGGGAAAGTAAATGCTCTGATAAAACCCCTGCTAGGAATTTTAAAATGGAAGTGAAATTGAGACTGGAGGAAACGGCCACCTGAGAGGAAAGACAAAAAAACCATTTCAAAAATAACAAACAAACAAAAAAAGGATCATTTTAATCATCTGGGGGTTTTCCTAGTCAAGACAAGCAGCATCTCAGTAGAAGAAATGCAGCTAAATGGCGATGACAAGAGACAACCAAAGCACCCCGATGGCTACTAATTAATAAAAAGTCACCAACATCCCTTTCAAGTTTACCATTTAAGAGAGTGGATGTAAACGGGAAATATGATTTGCTATGCTAAATAAAAGCCTTCATTAACAAGAAGTGACAGGATCACAACCCTGCTGCTGATAAACTGCCAACATACCATGGCCTCCAATGAAGGGCTGCCCATTTAACATACTGCAGTTTTAAAATGAGTTGCTTCAGAACAAACAGTCCTATGTCACGGCAGGCCTGCAACATACCAGATGGAGCTGCTGCTGTACCCTGGAGTGTGTGTGTGTGTCTGTGTACACCAAGCGCATACCTCAGGAGTACCCAGTCCAATAACCTTTCTTAAGATTAGCCTTCCTTGATCAAAGCATCCACCTTGGACCTCAGCACCTGTGCTTCCAAAGACTCAGTGTTGAGCAGAAAGCAGTCATTCTCCCAACAGCCAAAGGAGGTTTCAAACTGCAAGACCAGCCTGGCAGTCACCCATGGAGCCTGCCTCCTTACTTCTGGCAAACACAGCCACCTCAGTTCAGTCCTGAAGCAGTGATACTTTTTTAATACAGCATGCTTTGAAGCTATATAAAAGAGGTCATAAATACATGTAAAAGGCATAATCTTAGTCATGTGAAAGTGGTTGTAGAAGCACCACACCAGGTCTTTTCCTGTGTGGTCCAAGTAAATTGTTAAACTTACCAGCTAGCAAAGTGCAAATAGAAATGGGAAAGTCGTAATTATTCACAGGAAAGGATAAAGAGAAACAGCACTGTTACTTTAATATTTTAAGATGACTTTTTGTATTATCTACTATCCAGCACTTAAAATACTTTTGTGTAGTAATGATTAATGTTTATAAAAAACCTCAAAATGCTCAGTTTAAACGTTAGGAATTTTGATTAACCCTAACTGGTCAAATATGTATGTTATACACAGCAACTTCTCAGTAGTCTGAGTACCAAGGCTGAGTACGACTTTAAAAAAATTAAACTTATACGCAGTACTTTTGGCCTGTATAATTTTAAAATTTATTTTTAAAATACAGGATCTACTATGCTCAAGGAACAAAGCTGTAAAACACAATCACTGACATCATGGAGCTTCCAATGCAGCTGAAAACATTAAATAAGTGTCCTAAAAATGCAAACTCATTTAAAGAGCCATTAAGAACAAATCTACACTCAAGGCAATAGGAAACTGTTACCCCCAAACCCACTTCCGTCACCAGGCTCTTAACTCTCATGCTTGCTGTTCATGTAATGTAGGAAGTAACATTAGAATTCAGACAAATTTAACTTCATGAAAATTAAAAACTATTGTGAATCAAGACATTATCAATAGAGTAAAAAGGCAACTTACAGAATGTAAGAAATATTTGTAAATCATCTATAAAAAATTAATATCTGGAATACATGACACACTTAAAACTCAACAAGAAAACAAAGAATCAAATCCAAACATGGCCAAGAGATTTGAACACACATTTCTCCAAAGAAGATCTGCAACTGGTTAAGCACATTAAGAGATACTCAGCATCACTTGGGCTTCCCCGCTGGCTCAGCGGTAAAAAATCCACCAGCAATGCAGGAAATGCAGGTTCGATCCTTAGGTCAAGAAGATCCCCTGGAGGAGGGCATGGCAACCCACTCCAGTATTCTTGCCTGGAGAATCCCATGAACAGAGGAGCCTGATGGGCTACAGTCATGGGGTCGCAGAGTCAGACACAACTGAAGCAACTGAGCACACATGCACAACATCACTAGTGATTAGCGAAATGCAAATCAAAGCCACAATAAGGCTCAGCTGGTAAAGAATCTGCCTGCAGTGCGGGAGCCCGGGGTTCTATCCCTGGGTTAGGAAGATCCCCTGGAGAAGGAAAAGGGTACCCACTCCAGTATTCTGGCCTAGAGAATTCCATGGACTCTACAGCCCATAGGGTCGCAAAGGGTCAGACACCACTGAGCGACTTTCACTTTCACTTACACCTGCTAGGATGCCCACTATCAAACAAAACAAAACAAAAAATAATAATAGTTGATGAGAATGGCTGGGAATGTGACATGGTACAGTCATTATGGAAATCAGAATGGTATTTTCTCAAAAAATTAAAAATAGAATTACCATATGATCCAGCAATTCCATGTTTGGGTATACACTCAAAAGGATTACAATTCGAGCCTCAGGGATATTCGTACACTCATGTTTGCAGTAATATTATTCACAATAGCTAAAATGTGGAAGCAACACAAGTCTTCATCCATAGGTGGATAACAAAATGTTGTATACATGGACAATGGAATATTCTTCTGCTTTAAATAGTATGGAAATTTTTACACATGCTACAACATAGATGGAACTTGAGAACATTATGCCAAGTAAAGCAAGACAGGCACAAAAAAGAGAAATATTTAATGATTTTACTTACATGGAGTACTGAAGACTAGTTAAAATTATGAGACAGAAAACAGAATGGTGATTACCAGGGCCTGGGGAGAGGGGGGAATGAAGAGTTAATGTTTAATGGGTACAGAGTTTCTGTTTTTCAAGATGAAAAGAGATCCAGAGATGTATGGTGCTGCTGGTTGGCCAAAAATGTGAGTGTATGTAATGCCATTCAACTTTACACTTAAAAATGATTAAGATAGCAAATTTCATTATGTAGATTTTATCATAATTTAAAAATTGGAAAAAAAAGTGGAGGAATAAAACAAGAATTCTCTTCTGAGCTAAAACTTGTTTTACTTCTATGTTCCCTCAATCAACAGTGGAGATTATTAGTGTGTCATTTCACTGACATCAATCTCCACCTAAAGAAAAAAGGACTAAGATCTGAAAGCTTTGATGAAATTAAGATCCAACTAGAAAAAAAAAACAATTCTAGATGATATACACTACAGGGGTATAAAAGTTTTGATTACCTTCCAAAGGACCACACAGTATTAAAAACAAGAGAAAAACAACTATTTTAGCCGCAGAGTTCACGTTTCTGAGGAAACCAATGAGTAGAGAACACTCTCTCTATGGAACAAACCTAGATGTCCATCGACAGATGAATGGATAGAGATGATGCGGTAGATACATACAATGGAATATGATTCAGCCATAAAGAGGAACAAACAGGTCAGTGCTAGTGAGGTGAGTGACCCCAGAGTATGTTATATAGAGTGAAGTCACAAAGAGAAAAATAAATACTGTGTATTAACACATATATATGGAATCTAGAAAAGTAATACTCATGAACTTACTGCAGGGATGGAATGGAGATGCAGATGTAGACGACAGACTTGTGCAGGCAGTGGGGGAGGAGAGAGTAAGAGCAATCGAGAAAGCAGCACTGACGTGTACAGTGTTGTGTGTGAAACAGACAGCTAATGGGAAGCTGTTATGTAACACAGGGCGCCCAGGCTGGCGTTCTGTGAAGGCCTAGAGGGGTGGGATGGGGGGAGGGAGGCTTAAGAGGGGGATCTATATACATATACTTATGTATAATGTAGGGGGAGATATATATATAATTATGTCTCATTCGCAGTCTTGTATGGCAGAAACCAATACAACATGGTAAAGCAATTACCCTCCAATTAAAAAAAACAATATACTCTAGTAAACACAATGCTCTAATAGGTAGGTAAGACATTAATTTTTAAATACCATGCCATAAGTTTATGGTACTGTTCTGATGATATGTGCGGGAAAGGAAATAAGCCACATGGAGAATTCACTTCCTCATTTCTTTTAACCTCTTTTTCTTGTCTTTTTCTAATTACCTAAAGCAATTTCCCAGACTCTACAATCAATATGTTACAAACATACACAGCCCTTTATGATTAAGGGACTGGCCAAAAGACATTCAGGTCATTTTAAGAAAAAAAGTATTTCCCAATAAATGTCTTCCAAGGTTTCTTAAAAAAAAAAAAAAAAACTGCCTAAGTTCTTCCATCCCAACAAATGTTTCAAAGACAATTTCAAAATAATATGGCACTTGATTTTAGCTCAAATTTAAATGCATACTGGGAGGAACATAGTACTGTGAAGTAATGGGGTGGGTTGCCTTGATCTAGCACAGGGATTTTATGAAAGATTCCTATAAAAGGAATTTATATATAAAAGAGATTCTACAAAGTTTATTTATAAATTAACCAAATAATTCAAACCATGACAAATTATAATTTTGCACAAGTTGGTCCAGTCCTTTAGACCAAGCAGAAAGCTTAACAAACATTCCTCTTTACAGTTTTTACAAATGCAATCTTTATACTAGAAAAGTACTATCAAATAATGTTGATAAATTATACTTTAAAACTGGGTAAGACAGCATAGTTTCAAAACCGTGAGTAAAGAGGCGGCAGACTATGCGGATAACACTGCTGGACTTGGCAGTGGGTGTATAGGTTATAGTGTGAAAGCTGTCCAATTACTGTGAGATATATAAACTATTAACACATCAGATCCAGGATTCAAAGTTCACCATGAATTTAACAGGGAGAACAGAGTTCAACTTCAGGACCCCCTTCCAATGTAATATTCTAATGCCTACGAAATTAAAAAAAAAAAAAAAGTCTGTGTTTGTGGGAGTATGGCAGGAAGATGGGGGATGGAAGATAAGGTTAACAAATGAACTTCCCTGACCATCCACAATGAGTTAGGGGCCCCGAAGACTCTTTCCCTATATAGCACAAATCACAATTACAAATAACAATTTCTAGAGTCGTAACGTGTGTGTCTCCTCCTAAACTCTGAGTTTCATGTCAGCAAAAACTAGATCACGTTCACCACTATGTCTCAATATCTAAGGTAGTGTGTGGCATACAGTATGAATCAAATGTTTACCAAGTGAATGAAACTGAGGAAACTAAGATGTTTTCACATATAAGCTGGAAAAATAATGGTTTTTAAACTACTGCAGAGCAAAAGAGGTTGATCAACAAACCAAGACAAATGGGAATGAATAAGAAATCAAGAAGACAGCAAAATATCCTTAAGGTCAGGAGGATAGGCACAACATAGCCATAAAAATTTAAATCCTATAAAGCTAAAGGCCCAGAGCAAAGTCTAAAGCTTTAAGAAGCCACTTTTTAGCAAAAAGGTATAGTGTTCATTCTCAAATACCTGTGAGGTATTTAATAAACTGTCAGGATATCTGCTTCATTACACAATAAGAAACAGGAAATAATCACAGGGAATGGGGAAGAAAAAGAAGTGCCAGTCACAGTAAAAAATTCCATAAGATAAAGTTCCATAAAGATTCTTAGAGAAACTCAATATAAAATGCCCAAGACCTGATGACAAGTCCCCTGGCCTCTATGTTTTTTTAGTTCCTCAGAGAACTGGGGAACTGTAGACCACTTTCACTCAAAATCTTTGGTAGTGAAGGTCAACTTTAAAAAAAAACTTAGAAAATTAAGAAGCAGGGGGTATCTAAATAGGCAGTATTCAAGTCAAAGTTGAGGACTGTGTTGTCCTCCACAATTAAATGATTTTACAAAAAGCTATTCAGCTTTGAATTCTCAATACCTATCTCAACTTCTGCTTCATCTTGTGATGTCCTAAATATGGCTAAACAGTACAGAGTACCCTTGGCAGGATTCCACCTGACTGCTATACTATACTTTTCGCTGTGTACATAGCCTGTTGGGCCAATTTTACACCAGAGACACTTGCTTGAAATATGCAGACAGTTTTAATTTTTTTTTTTCAGATTTCCAACAGCTTCACAGAGCACAAGGATAATATTTACAAGTTTGAAAAAGTAAAATATACATAAGGATAAGAAACCAAGAAGCTTCTCTATTCTCCAATACTGTGGATCGAAAGATACATCACTAACTTCCCAGCTTTAAGAGAAATAAAAATCACATTAAGTGGACATATTTATGAGATTCAAAAACAGGTAAAAATTGTACATCAAGGATTTACAAGAAAAAAGACTAGAGATCTCTTCAAGAAAATCAGAGATACCAAGGGAACATTTCATGCAAAGATGGGCTCGATAAAGGACAGAAATGCTATGGACCTAACAGAAGCAGAAGATATTAAGAAGAGGTGGCAAGAATACACAGAAGAACTATACAAAAAAGAATTTCATGACCCAGATAATCACGATGGTGGGATCACTCACCTAGAGCCAGACATCCTGGAATGTGAAGTCAAGTGGGCCTTAGAAAGCATCACTATGAAAAAGCTAGTGGAGGTGATGGAATTCCAGTTGAGCTATTTTAAATCCTGAAAGATGATGCTGTGAAAGTGCTGCACTCAAAATGCCAGCAAATATGGAAAACTCAGCAGTGGCCACAGGACTGGAAAAGGTCAGTTTTCATTCCAATCCCAAACAAAGGCAATGCCAAAGAATGCTCAAACTACCCCACTATTGCACTCATCTCACACTCAAAATTCTCCAAGCTAGGCTTCAGCAACACGTGAACCATGAACTTCCAGATGTTCAAGCTGGTTTTAGAAAAGGCAGAGGAATCAGAGATCAAATTGCCAACATCCACTGGATCACTGAAAAAGCAAGAGGGTTCCAGAAAAACATCTCTGCTTTATTGACTATGCCAAAGCCTTTGACTGTGTGGATCACAATAAACTGCGGAAAATTCTGAAACAGATAGGAATACCAGACCACCTGACCTGCCTCTTGAGAAACCTATATGCAGGTCAGGAAGCAACAGTCAGAACTGGACATGGAACAACAGACTGGTTCCAAATAGGAAAAGGAGTGCGTCAAGGCTGTATATTTCCACCCTGCTTATTTAACTTATATGCAGAGTACATCATGAGAAATGCTGGGCTGGAAGAAACATAAGCTAGAATCAAGATTGCCGGGAGAAATATCAATAAGCTCAGATATGCAGACGACACCACCCTTATGGCAGAAAGTGAAGAGGAACTAAAAAGACCCTTGATGAAAGTGAAGGAGGAGAGTGAAAAAGCTGGCTTAAAGCTCAACATTCAGAAAACGAAGATCATGGCATCTGGTCCCATCACTTCATGGGAAATAGATGGGGAAACAGTGGAAACAGTGTCAGACTTTATTTTTGGGGCTCCAGAATCACTGCAGATGGTGACTGCAGCCATGAAATTAAAAAACACTTACTCCTTGGAAGAAACGTTATGACCAACCTAGATAGCATATTCAAAAGCAGAGACATTACTTTGCCAACAAAGGTCCGTCTAGTCAAGGCTATGGTTTTTCCTGTGGTCATCTATGGATATGAGAGTTGGACTGTGAAGAAAGCTGAGCACCTAAGAATTGATGCTTTTGAACTGTGGTGCTGGAGTAGACTCTTGAGAGTC
The DNA here is from genome assembly GCA_006410935.1 of Redunca redunca. Taxonomy (NCBI): domain Eukaryota; kingdom Metazoa; phylum Chordata; class Mammalia; order Artiodactyla; family Bovidae; genus Redunca; species Redunca redunca. Next base: position 56,155 of record SJYQ01001573.1, on the reverse strand, counting down.
CCTTGGACTGCAAGGAGATCCAACCAGTCCATTCTGAAGGAGATCAACCCTGGAATTTCTTTGGAAGGAATGATGCTAAAGGTGAAACTCCAGTACTTTGGCCACCTCATGCGAAGAGTTGACTCATTGGAAAAGACTCTGATGCTGGAAGGGATTGGGGGCAGGAGGAGAAGGGGATGACGGAGGATGAGATGGCTGGATGGCATCACTGACTCGATGGACGTGGGTCTGGGTGAACTCCGGGGGTTGGTGATGGACAGGGAGGCCTGACGTGCTGCAATCCATGGGGTCGCAAAGAGTTAGACACGACTGGGCGACTGAACTGAACAGTTAATTTGGAGAACCAAGATAAATCGGTAACAATCTTTACTGGAGTAGATATTTTATTGATTCAGGTTTATACATCATACATCCTATGGTGGACCTGACCTGCAACTTTCTCTAAGAACAAAGACAGCCAGATTTGGAACATATTAGTCTCAGAAACCTAACAACTTTAAGGAACATCCCTTACAGATTCTCTTCTACAACAAGTTAGGGTTATGGAGAATGACAACTGTGCTAGGAATACAGCACATAGTATCACCACCTTTCTTTTTCTTCTTCTTCTTGATTTTAACAGAATCCTGAAAGTCTGAAAAAGACAGTGTCTTCATTTCCTCGCTTACAGTTCCATACTTCATATGGTTCCAAAAAGTACTCCTGCAGGTTAAGACTGCTAGCTGGCATCAAGACACGAGCCTGTAATGAAACTCTCCTGGAAGATCCCTGATGACAGACCTAAAATAATGCAAGGTCAGAATCCTGGCCCCGGGGAAACAGGTGTGGGCATTCCGCTGGGAGTGCTACAGAGACCAGAGTGAAGCTTTTTGAACAAAAACCTGTTTCGACAGCCCCATCGAGGAGCCAAACATTAGGCCTAGAGATGATGATATACAGTTGTTGAGGTGCCTCCTGGATCTGTTTCTGTCCTCAGCCACTTTAGACTATAACCAACAGAATTCCCAGAGGTAGAAAGACCATCATTCTGGAGTCCAGGGTAATAGGTCGTGAACTAGGTAGCAGTCACAGACTTTCCTCCCCACTCAGCAGGATGAATCTGACAAGCCACCAACCTCAGCTTCATCTCCCTCACCTATGAACTCGCTGTCCCAGGCAACTCTGGTAAGGTCCTCGAAGAACAGAAACTCTAGGTGTCACCACTGTTCCTAGAGGAAATCCTCGTCTCCCGGCTCCATCACCGTGCGCAGTATACCACCTTCAAGTCCTGATTCCATCTGTCTTTCCAGCCTAATAACCAGGACTTAGAGCAACTAAAAACAGGCAGCTTCTTGCTGCCCCACCACCCAATACAATGCCAACTTGACTGTCCACCACAAAATTTCTTACTCTCACTGCACTCTTACATGGCAGTAATTTTGAACTTACCGTTAGAAGTTGTATGAGAGTTGTACCAACGTCTTCACTTTTCCTCTCTGGATCACAAACTATGTTGTTCACCATGAAATCAAACTTTGCCCCCTACTGTCCACAAACAATACAGGTAGCTTAGCCACATCTTTTTTTAAAAGTCCAAGAAACAAGAATACATATTTCCCAAGAGCCAGTTCCACCTGAAGGAATGAGCCTCTCCAGCAAAACAAGGAGATGAAGCAGCATACAGGCTGTCCAATCTCCTTTCAGAAGAAAGAAAAATAATGCAAATGCCACTAATGCAGAAAAGCAACAGGCAGAGCTGAGAATACCCAGAACTGGCATCAAAAAGCTAACTCAGCAGCCTTAAGGACACTCGGTCTTGGGAGACGTGATCTCAGCATGAGGAAGACTCAAAGAGAAGGTAGAGATTAGTGCTCTGAAAAGCATCCCAGGTTCCGGCCTGTCACTCACTCACTGCTACTGCAACTACACTATAACAGGGAAGGAGTCAAAAAAGCCTTATCATCCTCATGACTTTTTCCTAAATGTTTTAAAAAATAAATGTTATACATGGAGGAAGCTCCTGACACAACATGTTAGCAAGAGAATAAAAGCATGGGGGAAAACCAAGGAGACTTCAAGTGTGTCAACACACACGTGTGTTTCTAAGCTTTGCTGGACAATGGCAGGATTGAGAGTCGCAGTGGTGTCTCTCTTCAGCCACAACTTACACTTGGCGGGTTCTGCACCGCATAGACATTCCTTACCTGTGGCTGGACGCCTGGCAAACCAGGAAATAACTATTCATACCACAAAAGACAGACCCAAAAGGAGCAGCAATGACATGGGAGGAGAGGAGGGACAGACTGAGGAGGAGGAAAGACAAAAACTAAGCAAATATAATATACATGCAGAACAATGGAGAGCAAGAAAACCACACACCCTCTCCCTAAAACAATATGCAGTATCCTGACCATGTCCTTAATACCCAGACTATAGAGGTATGTCCTTTTTCTCAAGTCCTCAAAAGACTATTAAAGTTGGAGGGAGAAGCCTGTGACATATTTTAAGTTATTCTTTTCTGCCTCATCTCCTTAAGCAGACAGACCAAGGAATGAAAACAGGGATACTTTACAAATTCCTCTAAAGCTCTCTCAGTACCTAGGTACTCAGGATTGATGTGTGATGAAATGTTAAGTATTATACGAACTTCATGGCTTTTGAACATAGTTCCAATATGAAAAGATTTGAAGATATTTCTTAAGATCCTTTAATAAAACTGGAAGAAAAAACTTCCGATGAATTGGAATAAGAAGTATTGTCTCCAACGTAGACTAGCCCACCGGCCCACCAAAATCAAAGCTTTTCTAATAGCATAGCAGAAACTCCATGACAATGATTCTCAACCTTTAGGAAGGTAAAACACAATTAAAAAAAGAAAAACATTCTCAATTCCCCCAAAAAGAAAGACACCCTGGAAACCCCTCCACCAAACACTCCAGGGCATGTCAAAATAAGCATCCATCTAAAAGAATAATATAATCATGGAAGATGACACCATGAAGATATTCTTGGTATCAAGAGTTGTTTTTAAGTGCCTCTGAAAAATAAGTTCAGAATAGACCTACAGTATTTTTTAAACTATACACAGAGTTGATTCAAAATTAGTTGCTTTCTCAAATTAGGCACACACTTTTACTCACACTCCAAGTTACAAAAAAAAAAAAAAAAAATCTGGCTGGGCTAAAGACTGCACCAATTTTTAAAACTGCCAGCATTAAGCTCCTATTATTCTGAAGGGTTTTGCGAAGAATTTCAATACAGAATTCCTCGTTATGACTGGCCCAGCTCAAGAGGCTGCCAGGAGAGCAGGGCTTTATAGGCATTGTTCTGTCCTCAGAAGCCACATTAATGCTGGCTTATAAAATAGATCTTCATATCTGTGTGCCGGGTTGAACAAAAAGTTAACTAGAAATGTAAGTGCTTAAAGTCACCAAAAGGAAAGCTTTACACTGACATTTTCTGCCTACTTAGCATTCATCTGTATTCATCTCACTAGACATTAACACACACCAAAGTTGCTCTCTGCTATTTAAATTGTGCTATTATGCTCTGGAGTAGATTAATAATATCCACCTTCCTTATTGTAAAATAAAATTACAGCATTGGTCCAAACATGACATGTGGAGCCTCTTTCTACTTCTGCTGGCGCATCAACTTGCTCTGCTGCACACGTGGGAGAAAGCTCTGCAGAGCTGCCCTGCTGTTTCTAGAGGAGAAAAGGCTGAAGACTGAAACAAAAGGTGGGGGGAGTAGAAGAGGAGAGAAAAACAACACATATAAACCTCACACCTGGTAACCTCTCGTATCAGCTCTTCTTCACAGGACTCAGAGGGGAGAACGTCTTTTCTAAGCTGACACCATCAGCACTGAGATTAGCAGGTGGGCCACAGGCCTCTTTTAAACAGTTGGGAACATCCTATTAGTTTTCACAGCACCAAGTAACTTCTGCTGAACTGGAAGCATCTGAACAAATATAAGCAGGCAATAGGCAGAAAGAAATCTTTGCTCCCAAGGGGGCAGGTCTAAAATCCCAGAGTGGGAGGGGAGAAAAGGTAAGATACACTGATGGAAGCACATATAAAGGAAGGAGGAGGCATTAAGGAAAAGGGGTCAAAGACAAGACCTCTCTACCTAAAATAGAGACTTCAAGATGTATATCTGTAAGGAACAACCTAACGTAATTCGAATATTACTTGCGAACACAAAGAAAATCAAAAGTACTAAAGTCTTTAGAACTATTGCCTTTGCTTAGATATCTGAATAAACTTTTTAATTCCCATGACTTTAGGAATTGTAGCATTAGACTCACAGGCTCAAATACTCATAAAGGCCAGACAGCAATTTATTTTGAAGTGAAATAAACCAGGTTCCACATAAAGGGTGCAGTTAACGAATATGGGCTCAGTGTAGCCCCATCTTCACACACTTCTGAGACAACACAAATAGGGCTCTAGATCTCTATTTGATATTTCCCAAAGCCTAAACCAACAACTCACTACTTTTCTAATAACATAATTTAGGCCAAATAAAAACTTCAGAATATGTAACCCACAGGCCACCATTTGGAATCAGGGGCTGAATTCACTTGTCTGTTGATAACTATTTCTCCCTTTTTGTTTTGTAATAGCAATTGTCTTGGTCACAGAAGGTAGTCTTCAGTGAGTAAAATGCAACAAAATGTTTAAGGGCCAATGCAAAAGTGCAAGCCAAATAAGAAAAGGGCAAGTGAGCAGGTTACGCCTGACCCAGAACTGCCAGGCTAGTAGAGCTGGCACGGGGCTCGGCCGCACAGACAGGTGACTAAGGGCCAGCGCGGAGGTGTCACAGAGGAGAGGAAGGCTGTGGGTGGTTCAAGTTCTCTGCAGAAACAAAGGCAAGGAAAGGATAAACGCCTAAAGCACTGGTGTCCTGGTATTTGGGGAAAGTCCATGAGTCATTCACAGTCATAGGCCAGAAAGGACCCAAAGGGTTTAAACAAAACAAGCCAGGCACCAGTAAGTAGCACCTAGGGGAGACAAAGTGGTGTTGAGTAAACTCATACAGAAATAGGCCTTACCTTGGAAGAGATTATAGAAACTTGCTCACTCTATAATAAACTTCGTATATTTAAAACATTCTAGATAGCTCTGCAATAAAGGTGGGTGATCCTCACGTCACCAGAGGTACCTCCAGCAGAGCAGCAGCCATGGAGAAACAGAAAAAGCTCACTTCTGGAAAGCAGCTCAGAGGAAATTCAAGACCAAATACCATCAGTTCCCGGAATATTTTCCCCACTTTACTCAATCTGGTGAATCTATTTTCAAATACACTGTGATTTATTTGCCTTGAGACATACTTCTTTTATTTCTGATATACACAAATGATGCCTAAAGGATAAAAAAGTGTTAAACATCCTTTAAAAACTGAACAGGTGAGCAATTTCCAATAACTTACTTGACAGGGCATTCATCAATGACTTTTCACTTGGGGTGTGAGAGGGTATTAAAACAAACACGGAAAAAAAATGTTATTTCTGTGTAAATTTCATTTTTTTTTTGATGAATAGGAATAGATCCTTGATAAGAGATTAAAATTCAAATCAAGAAAATATGGACTGATTATTTTAATGTAAATGCTTAAATTTTAGATTTTGATTTCTCATTGAAAAAAAGATGGAAAATTTAAATTGAGACATTTATATTCCTGGAATGTCAGCTGGCCCAAACTCTCATAATTTCACATGTAATCTCTTAACTTTATTTATATTTTCAAGAAAAAAATACATTTTAAACTTCCCTTCCAAATTCCACTGATATATTTATATCTATTTCCATATTGAAATGTTCAAAGACATAATTCTCCCAAAACCTCCCTACAGTCTGGGAATTTTCTTTCTCCGTGGCAGAAATATACATTATATGACAGTATGCTATAAGGATGTTCTAAAAACAATGGTTCATAAAACACACTGAAAGTCAAATATATAAAAGTCATCCATGAGGTCCACCTATTACCACCTTTCCAATTCAGCAAACACTGTCATTCCACTGCGGGAAACCTTACACTTTAATATGCTCATCTTCACCCCATCACAGAGATGTGGAGGGTTGAGGTTTTATACTCAAAGGTTAAGAGACCAAGGACACAGGTAACTGAGTCAAATCAGACAATGGAAACTTCAAAATTCCAGCCTAGTATTTTCCACCTGGCTCTGCTAAATGAAGAATTTCAACTGAAGTGACAAAACCTACTCAAGCAAGACAACTCAGTAGCTAAACTGGCAGCACTGTGCTCATACAAGACCACCTTACGAGTGTAATATTTGTTTACAAAATCAGAATGGATCTTAAAACAAACTGTGAGGAGACAAGGGAGCTTAGAGCCTGTCTTGGATGAAAGCTAAAGGCCCACACAGCTAACACGACGACACACAAGAACAGAGCTGAGTGACCTCTTCCTGCTCTCACCAATATAAGACAACTCCAATTCTCAAAGTCCCGTTTCCCAAACAGAACTTTAATAGTCTTTATTCCAGAGGGCAAGATGGCAAAAACTGTATGGAAATTTCTGTAGATGTGAATTTCTCCAGTGAAAGAAGGCCCACAGCTTTCTTCATATTCTCAGAAAGTTTCAAGACTCCTAAATCTTGACAAGAAATTTCAGTTTTACAGTGACTTCATAATAAGGAAACATAGGAAAGCTGAGAATTCTGAAGCAACCATTGCCCATATTCTCCTAAAGTGATAAGTCAAATAGAGTACTGAGCTTGAATTGAAGTGAATCTGACCACTGCTAATTAAAAGCAAAACAAAATAAAATGAAAATCCATCCTGAAAGAACAGTTAATCAGTCTGATATATATGAAAATAAGGATTTTTGTGATAGTCCCTTAACTGTCTTTAAAGCTGCTGAAATAATCTCCAGTAATCAACAGCCCACAACAACAAAAATTCTGGGGAAAAAGAAACCCTAGTCATATAAAATATAAATTTCCTTTTTATGAGACAGACTCCTTATTTAAGTCAAGGAAAAAGGCTGGTATAAATCTACCACTATTAGAGAAAAAAAAAACATACAGATACCTCAACCTAATAGTCTGAAACATAACTGATGCTAAAACAAAACCTTCATGATTAAAAAAAAAAAAAACACCTAACATTTTACTATAACTGTCTCAGGATAAATAAATCTATTGAGAAAAAGCATTCAGTTTTTTTCAAATAATTTGTAAAAGCAGGAAACAGGGTCTTGACTGCCAAACCTTATTTGCTACTCATTTTCAGTCAGAAACTGATATAATGAAATCAGTAATAAAGACAAACACTAGGAAAGTGCAAGTTTATTAAAAGAAAAAAAAACACAATTACTTGCAATTAATAAGGCAACCTCCAAATTGGTTCGATTTCAACCCCAGACCACCTATTCCTATGACCTTCTCCGTTATTTTACTTATTCCACTCCTTGCCAAAGCACCTATCTTCCTCTGCGTAAAGGCTGCTTACAAGGAAAACCCTTATCTGTCATCACACAGAGAACTACTGAGCAACCCTGTAAAGGGAAATATACAGCTAAGAATATTAATGAAATTGATGTATTCAAAATCTAACCCAAAGCGCTGAGAAAATAAATAACATCTTTACCCAAAAGCAGGTATTTTTACATAGACTGTGAGCATTTGTATTAGCTGGTATAAGGGCTATGAAACGCACCTAGCAGTGTTACAGAGGAGTCGCCTTTTGTTTTGTTTTATACAGTGGATTACAAACAAGGCTACTGATATAGAAAGTCATCTTTCCTTAGGAAAAAAAAAATTCCCGTGACCTTACTAAAATTAAAGTCATGATATAATGATGAATGCTAAAAGCCAAATCTGTTCATTTCTTGTTAGTGAAAATTTTCTCAAATATACCATAAAACCCCCGTAAGATTTTACTCTACACTAATTCCTATTTTTAGTTCAGACTTCAAGTTACCGGTTCTACTTAAACCAAAAAAAAAAAGCATATCTTTTAAAACAAAAAAAAAGCCTTAAAACAAATTACTGCCTTTAAGCTTAAGTGCCTTCTGTTGATTCTTAGCACTTGAAATCAAAGAAAAATCAACAAGCGTTGAAAACCAACCAGAATCTAGAATCAAATAAACAGATGATAAATGTTCTTTCCAAATTACAAACAAAACAATGGATTTGGCATCAGAGTACACAACATGTGGGTTCTGGAAGTAACCAGAACCAGTGAAGACTTCTACATCTGTAAAAGGAAACTGGCCAAAGCCAGTAAACATTCTATGCATCTAATGTCCTCCACAGAGTTAATTCAAGAGTCGGGTGTGGCATCACCACTGCATAAAGCCTTGGATTCCCAACACTTCTGTAACACAAAGCAGCAAAGCTAGCAGCTAAATATTAACAATTGAGACAGCCTCTAAGGAGGACAAGCAGCATACTCTGTGGGACCCAGAACAAAATGAAAGTACTGGTCCCCTTGTTCAAAATCAAGAATTTCAAGGGGCAGGCCTGGCCCCTTTCAGCCCTTGTCTTGGGCCCATTCAGCGGCTCTGCCTCCAACCAACTACTAACGCCAAAGAAAACACCATCATCATCATCAACGTTTTGATGTGGTAGGTTACTATGATTATTGGCCTGTTCAGCTGATTTTCCAAATAATCAGAAACCGCTAGGGTAGGTTTTCCACAGGGTGGCACACCATCCAGGCCCCACCCCATCAAAAAAATTAACCTGGCCAGGCTAAATACTGTGTATCTCCAACCTTGCTTACTTCCAAGTAAACATGATCAGCGAGAAAGTTGGCAATAAGAATGTGATAATGTGGTAGATTTAATTTCGAGTAAGGGAAAAAGAACTGACCCTACGAGACAGCCCAAACCATCAAAGAAGTGAGGGAAAAGTCAGTCTTGATAAGATGCTGTTTCAGAGTATTTAGGCCTCCCAGGACAAAGAATATGAAAGAGTGTTTTGCCACTGTAGTGCTCTTGCACCATGCTGAGGCCTAAAAGGCATCACAGTTTTTAGAAAGATTTCTCTCCAATCAAATAAAGAGGAAAAGGCTGACCCTAGCCTAGAAGCTGGGGTATTCTGGATGGCTCTGTTGTGTCCTTAAAGAGAACGGTGCACTTTCCTTCTAGAAGAGAAAAAGACGTTTGAGCAGGTAAAGCAGTATTTTTTAACAATCACATTACCGTGAAAACCACAGAAAGCTAGAAAGGCTGAAAGGGGCAACAAGCATCCAGCCAGGAACATCTGTCTATACACAAAGAACCAAAAGGGGGATTAAGAAATGAGAAAGCAGAAATGCCACTTAGAGCATTGTTCTCCAGTAACCGGCTAGGAGCTGGGTCTTACCTAAAAGCGCCCAACCAGACAAAAGTATCTTGCTTCTCTGGTGAAGAAGCATTAACCAGAACCGACCAACCAAAAAACCAAAACCAAAAAAGGAACTCTTAACTACTAACACACCCTGAGCCTAGAAAAGGAAAACTAAGTTCGGTAGGAAATAACAGGCCTGATGGACATTGACCAGTTTGGGGTACCTGGTCGGTTCTAGGAGAATATCCTAAAACTAAAATTCTCTTGAACCATGGAGAAAGAGTGTGTGAAGCTTAAACAGATGACCCGACATAATTTCTAAGAGTAAACAAGATAGAAAAAATACCTAAAAACGGGGAGAAAGGACGCCTTATACGCCTACGACTGTCTTTGAAAACAAAAAACCTTATTCCCCTAAAGGTGGCAGCACAAAGTTACCCAAAAGGGCATTAAGGGGCCAGTTTTGAGCACATACACGCAAAAATGTTCTCTCAAGAAGGAAAAGAAAGTAGAGGAAGCGTAGAAAATTAAATGTGATGTGTTCCTTCAAAATGTGATTTTCCAGAACCCTCTTGGCCCCTCATCGCTCTACCTCCATTTCCAAGAGAACTTTCTGTAAGTATGTACGTCCCCCCCGCTGGCCCCTAAAAAGTGTTACATCAACATTCCTACAAACCTATTATAAGGAACAGCTCAAGAACAAACGCAGTAACCTTGCAGTTCCTCCAGCAAGTCCGTCTCGCATTTCTAGAGCCAAAGGTCCAGATGAGAAAGTAGATCCAGGAAACCTTTTCCGCCCGCTCACCAAAATGGAGACTCCAGATCAGCTTCCGCAAAAAAGAGCGACCTTAGCACAAATGAAAAATGCAAACGACCGTGGGGGGAAACGATTATGGACAATGTTGTCTTCAAGGGCAACTGAACAGTATTTCAAACAAACCGATTTTACTTAAAGGGATGGGGAAATTACACCCCAACTGGTATTAGGAGTGTTCCTAAATGGACTTATTTGCCGTAAGTTCGGGACTAAGCTACATTTTTATGTAGAAAGAATTATTATGAGTAGGTCCACCGAAATATTAAGTTTTTAAAAGCTCTTTGTCCTTGCTGGACATATTTCGTTTGGCATTGTTAAACGCCATCCTTTGGGAAGGAAAAAAGAGAGCCGATAAGAAACCCTCGTCTCTGCACATATTTAGAAAACGTAGAGAAGAGATAAGTTTTTATCGTAAAGACGATCTTTTAAAATGCACACTATTTAAATGATCAACTGGACAACTACGACTCCGTGCTTGTGGCTCACATCTAGAGGCAGGAATCCGCGCTCCAGCCCTCTAGGATAACAAGTCGGCTTTTAAGGAAACGCCGTGGAAGGCTGTGTGCTGGTCATTGTCACGACCACTGGAGGAGCACCTGCTGGTGAACCGAGGCAGGTCCGCCCGAGACTCCACCGGTCTCACCAGGGCACGCTCACACGTCCGTGCCCCGGGGCGCAGCTGGCAGAGCAAGAGGCAGCTGCCGCCGCCGCGAGCCAAAGCCGGGAGCTTGCCTCGCGCCGCCGCCCGACCCTCGGTTCCCGCCCAGCGCACCGCTCGCGCGCAAACCCGGGTGCGACCTCGAGCTGCGACCTCCCGCGACTGCACCCGACCTCACCTGACGCGGCGCAAGGGTGCCCACGGTCCCAAACCTCCGCACTCTGCGCGACCGCGGCAAGTCTCGAGACGCCCCGAGAGCGCCGGGGGCCACGCGCGCTGGGGCGCCGGAACACGGGGCACACGACCTGATACCACCCGGCTGGGGTAGCCAGTGCACGCCACCTCCCACAAGGCGGAGGTGCCAGTCCACCACAGGAATCCTGCCCTTTTTCTAGAAAAGCCCCCTCCCCCACTTTCCCTCCAATACACTCACCTGCGTCTCGGCGCAGTGCTTCTCGCGCTACACGCGGCCGTACCCGGGCACGTCCACGCCCGTGCACGCTGCCGGGCGCGACTGGTCCCGCTCGGCTCCCGCCGCCCCCAACCAGCCCGTGCCCACACGAGGGGCGGTGCCACCTCCGGAGGCGCCCAATTCCCTCGACTCCCGCCGCCAGGGGCCGAGCTCTAGGAACTTCCCGTGCACCACCTCCGCCGCCCCCACCAGCGTTCCCGCCCTGAGCCCGGACGAGGGCTCCCGCCGAGGCGAGGCCGGACTCCGCAGCCCAGCGCCGCGGCGGCGCGCACCGCCCTCAGCCTCGGCGTCCGAAACCGACTCGCGGCCCGGCGAGGCGTGCCCGCCCCCACCCCACGCCCCCCTGCACTTGCCTGCTGCGACTCGGCGCTGCAGCTACTACTGCTCGCGCCGCCAGCCGTCACACAGCCGCGGAGGATTCGCTCCGGGCGGGCTCCGCGGAGAGGTGGTGGCGGCGGCGGCGGCGGCGTCCCCAGTTCTGACGGTGGCGGGAAGGCGGACTGGAACCCGGCGGAACCCACACCCCACCCGCGCGCGCCGGCGACCGGCCTCCTCACCCGGCCGGCAGCTGCCTCAGTGACGCCCGGGCGCCGCGGTCCCGCCGTTTGTAGCGGGGCGGGGAGGAGGGGCTTGCTTGGAAGAGCGCCAGGAGGCGGGGCCGGCGGCGAGTTCGCGGCGCCGCGGCTGCTGCCGCCGGCGCGTGCCCTGCCCGGCCGCCCCGAGGGTCGGTGCCTGGGATCAGACGTCTGACTGCAGCCGCTCCCGTCCTTCTCTCCCGGCTTCCGATTCCGAGCAGGCTCCCTGACCAGGTTCCCTGGGCAGCTTTAAAGCGTCGCGCACCCAGAAGCGTCAAATACCAGGTGCAAGTTTGCAAACCCCGAGGCTCCGGACGCTAACCGGCAACCAGAGCGATTTGCGCGAGGGGTACTTTGATATAGTATGTGTATCAAGTATATATACATACATATACTCATATCTTGCAAGCAAAGCTAAAGGGCTTTTTTCCTACTTCACAGCGGAAGGGTCCGGTCCCTCCGCGAAAAACTATAGGCTTGCCGGCGCTGCCCTTCTCTGCCTTTCTAGATGGAATCTAATGTTCAAATAAGCCCCGAGTACCTGTGCGGGGTGCTATTCTCTGCTTCAAACGCAAAAGTAGGAAATCCTGCACTCGACTATATAAGCGCCTGCCTCTCGCCGCATCCTTCCAACGCCACCCACCGAAGCCCCGAAATGGCCAACTCTTCACCGAGGGGGCGTCCCATCGCTGTATTTCCTTGGCCCGCCCCCACGCCCAGCTCAATCTCTTTACTCAGGAAAAACCTGTGCCTGTCCTCAAACCCAAGGCTGGGAGTCAAAACCGACTCCAAGCCACGCGGCGGAAGCACGTTTTTACACCTGCTCAGCCGTTTAATTACGAGAGCACCTGTCGTGGTTTTTTCCCCCCCCCTTTGCAAAAGCTTCCGTTTTAACCCTTCCCCCTAAATAACTACATTTAAAAATATCACCTGTCAAACCTACCTGTAATCGCAAGAGGTAAGAGAAAGGAACCGAGCAGTGGGCGGCTGAGTCGCCGCAAGAACGTGACCGAGGTTACAGCTTCAAGGGCATGATGCGGGTTTGATGCAGCAAGGTCCGCTAAGGGCGGCCAGCGCTCCCCGCCCCCACGCGACGGGCGGGGCTGGGGGAGAAGAGGGGAAAGACTCATCTAACCCAGGACGAGGGTAGAGGAGACAAAATTACCCTCTTGGGCGAAGTTAAATCAGACACAGTAAAGCAGGGGGCTCAGCCATGATCGAAATGGAGACAGTCCATCCCTCAACTTGGGGGACCCGGACGAGGGACACCAGAAAGAGCTAATTGATTCTATATCAGCATTTCTGTTGTCACTCCACTTACGATTTGCAATTAAATGACCTTAATTGACTTTGTACGGGTTCCTGGCAAAATGGCTCAAAGCGCCTGCGTCTCTCTGACCTCCCTCTAAACAGTCAATTATAATATTTCCATCCCAGGCAGGCGAGATTGCTAAGAATGCCTGTTTCCAAACGGCAGGCAAAAAATGGGCCTACCAAATTTGCCAATCCAAGCCTAAAACTCTTAGAATGCCTTACGACACTCTACTTCCCGAAACTGACTTCTTGAAGTTATGGGAGTCCTCTTTCTCAACAGAGTTCCCCAAGTCTTCCAAAGCGCTTCTACTTGGCTAACACTGCATTTTCATGGAGAACTCCAGAATAGGTTAAGCTTTATAAAGTAGGCTTGCCAATCACTTGGTTAAAAGAGGGAAGGGGAACCCAGGAGTACCTGGTGTAGGACAGACTAAGCAATAACTAAGAGAAATAGTTACTTTTTAATCCCCCAAAAGGTGATATTTAAACACTCGGCATTTTGTCTCTTTTTTCAGACTTATTTGTTCAGATTCTAATACATCTTTCAGATGTCCCATTTAAGAAGCCATTTTACCAAGGAAATTTTATGGGCCCCAGACTTCCTATGCTTGCATTCCCCAAACACTCACACCTTTTCCCCTGACTTTTAGGAACTGATTTCCTGTTAGGGAAATAATTTCTTAGGTTATTAATGTCCACTCTTTACCCTCCCCCCCCCCATGTTAAGACTACATTTTATAGATTGCACTGTAGGCCTAACAAATAAATCGCCTCGACTTCCCTCACACTCTCAACATCCAGAGGATGGGTATAATAAATGTAGGGAAAGGCTGAAGGTTTAGAATCTTAACCAACAGGAGTGTTTGTACATGAGTAAGAGCGGGAAAAGAACCTGTTCGCAGAGAAAGTACAGGGACATCCATCCCGGCCCAGCGGTATTAAGAGTAAATTCTAAATGGTTGACTATTTCTCTCACTCGGGCCACAAAAAAGCCAGATCTGCAGCTGGTAATTACGAGAGAAAACACCCAGTCTCGACATCAGTTTCACTAGCCTATGCTTGAAAATGGAAAACGGGGAATGTATCCAACCTCCAATTTCCCACAGTTGTATAGCTTTCACATTAATTCTTTACAAACGTGAAATAGGTATGTGGCAACGTGCTGGGCATAAATTAAGCAACAATAGCCACACGAAGTCCTTTTCGCCGCTGAGATCCCGTAGTAGGCACTGCCACCTTGCAATCCCCAACCCCCACTGCCCCAGAGATGGCAGAGTCGAGTCCAGAGGAGGCCAGCGAGCGTTGGCTTTTCGAACCAGGTGGGTGGGGAGGAGAGCAAAGAGAAATTAACCCCAGCCGGCTTTATATGTTTTCCCCATCCTCTCCCTCTCAAGCACCACACGGGCGCTCTCACGCACACATTCTCACCCACACCCCCTCGTGCCAATAATTTAAACTTCTCTTAGGCAAAGCCAGCGCCATCACCACTCCCTCCACCCTCCTCGCCCCAAGATCACCCTTCCAGCGCGAACATCCTCCCCCTTTCCCACCTCTACCCTCGCTTCTCTTTTTCGCTGTAGAAAGCCAGCTGGTTTCTCCTAAACCCTGACAAATCACAAAAGTTAAAATGAAGCAAGAGTCTGCCCAGCGTCTCATCCCCAACCATCTTTCTTCAGGCGTCAGTTTAACAATAGCTATTCGAGAAAACGGGGCGGGGGGGTGCAGCAAGAAAGGGGGTGAGTGAGGGCTGTGTAACCGAGTTGGCTACTGAGGTGGCTGTGGAGCCTTGTCGGCTGCTAAGGGGTTCCCCCTCGCCTAGAAGGCGAAGTCAGCCGCGTAGGACCAAGGACAGGGCTTGGAATCCACTTCCCAGCGCCCAGCACAGTTCGGCTTCCATGCAGCCGCCCCTCCACAGACACAGCTCTAAGGATCTTATTTACGCTTTTCTGAACAAAGGGAATCTCATATCCGGTACAGGCTTAAGAATTCGGCTTTAAATTGGCTATCTTCTTTTAAAACAGAAGCACGATAATTGGCGACCGTGATTTAGAGTCCGCATACCTCGCAATGATGAGTTTTGACAGCTTCTACCCACCCGAGCCCAGCCCCAGCCCCAGCCCTCGGGCGGCATGTACTTTTTTTCAGTCAACTACAACTCGCTGCCTGGTGCAGCATCTAAATTCCATCTGGCAATCCTATCTCCCCAGCACATGTTATCTGGTTAATGCAATTAAGTATGGGGTTTTCGCTGGTCTAATCTGCAAGTCCAGGCTTCTGATTCCCCTTAATGGTTCTAAAGCCTCTACGGTCCTTCGGTTGCTTCGCGAAAGTAGAGGCATGCGTCCCCCCCTCAAACCCAAGTTATCCCTCTCTTCCCACGAAATGAACTTCCAACCTCAATCCCGAAGCTCACTTAACATCTAGACTCCCACTGTACCCCTGTTCTACACTGGCCACATTTACCACTTAAGTTTTTGCCACTGACATTTGCGAATATTCAATACGTCAAGCATGCGTCCACTGTCTTTTAGTCTAGCTCTCTGGAATTAAAAAGCAGAGCAGTAGCTTTGAAATGAGACAAACATGTGCAATTAACTTCTTATTCTGTATTCCGCTCACTTACAGGTTTTCTGGGTTTGCCAGCGCATCGCTGCAACTAATGATTAAAGAAACCAAACCGAAACTTACCTTTCTCCCTTAAGGTTTTTGTGTATGTGTGTTTTTAAAGTAACGGTGCAGTTCTCCCAATAAGGATGAGCAAGAAGCTGCTGGATAGTTCTCTTAAGACAGCACGAAACCTAAACTGTGCTCGGCTTAAAAGAAGCAAATAAAAAGAAATGCTTTCGACCCCAAAGTCCAACGCTAAAAGAAATGGCGAAAAAAAAAAAAAAATATGAAAGGGGAGGGGAAACTTAAAAAAGAGAGTTTAAAAAGACGGAGAGACTACCCTCCTATTGCCTTTCAACTAAACAAAAAGGGGCAAGAAAAACAAACGAAGGAACAAAGAAAGAGACGAAAGAACGTTTTTTCAAAAAGACGATGTCTTTCTCCTTGTTGCTTTTTAGTAGGTCGCTACAGGAGTAAGCTGCTGCATCTCTAACTGAGAACAGAAATAAGGGGGGAGGACGTCTTAAAAGGGAGGTGGACTGGACCACAGATTTATAGCACGGTATCACCAACCCCTTCTCTGCCTCCGCACTGCCGTGTGTGCAGCTGCTCTGCCAGGCTCCTATCCCAAGCAGCACGCGCGGAAGTATACGCTAGGTCGCTTCACAACGCAACTTGCTCATCTCCCTAGGATCCTGATTGGCCTAGACGGTTCTATTGAGTCCGCCCAAGCGAGGCCGCGCGATATGATTGGCTAGATGCTTCTGTCACTCTCGAGAGCTCAATGGAGTCCCGTTTCAAGGTAAGTTGTGCGGAGAGGTACACACTTAACACTGGCGGCGAAGGGAAATGCAAGAAGCAAAAAGAGATGGGGAGAGAGCAACGTGGGAGGGTTGGAACTGTACTATCAGAGTTTGCGATATGGCACGACCTCCTTTCTTCTTAAATCTTTCTGCTTCGGAAAGACTCATTTCCTTTGCCATCAATGCCGCATCTGTGGCACGTTTCTTTATAACATTAAAACTCTGTCCGGTATGTATGAGTCATTGAGAGCTCCCTGTCTTTGATCTGAGTGAAAGGGATGAATGTACATCCATTACTTGCACGCATGCCATTTTCGATTTGTGTTCCAGTATGCTATATTAGATAGTAGGCAATTTTATGTGTTTCTCTATTTGAATATATGCATATTGCTGCTGTTTGTTTGGGTTTTTAAAAGCTGCTTTTTAGGAAAAGAATGAAGTCAGAAATGCTTTCAAATAAGCTGCACGGTTTGAATTACCTATCACTTCATATTACAATTGGAGAATAGAAAAGTGCAGGATAAACATCCTGTCCAGGGAAAGAGGTACTGAGTTGAGCTAAAGTCCTTCACTTTGAGGTGTATGATGACTCTCAAAAAGAGCAGCTGTATATAAAATTAGAACAAGCCACTCCTCTGCATTTGCTGGCGGTACAGTTCTTGGACCACACATGTATTGCTGACAGTAAAGATAGTCGAGCCTTTATCTGGATTTAGAAAGTTTAACCAGAAGACCAAGTGCTGTCAACCCTTCTGCTTTATAGATGAAGACTACTTTATTAAACTCCATATATTAATAACATTCAGGAAACTGAAATTGAGTTTTATTCATGGTATTTATTTCATCCTCCAAGTGAAACTGTAGTCCTCAGGATCGACTTGATGTATAAGTAGAAACAATATCCACTTGACCTAGGTTCTTTTCCAGCTTGAATTTCTTCTTTTAATCTTGAAAAATAGCACCAGCTTCCTACACAGTACTTACAATTCTTACACAATATAATATCTTCTCTAGAAGCTCATTCCTTTCCAAAAGAAATTCCTTTACTTGTTTATTACTAGGCACTATCTTTGAGAATGCTGGAAAGAAGAGGCACAGGTAAGAGTTAGAGACGGCAGGAGGGCGGAGTGGGATGGAAGGAAAAGGGACAGATAGTCACAAGGCAAAATGACTATAAAGTCAGGGTTGAAGTAAATCATAGTTCCTTGAAAGTGTCCTTGAGTGCTGATAAATGCTTACTGACAAAAAAACAGAAGACCTGTTTATTTCCCATATAGCCCATATAATATGTCTGAGATCCTTGGATAAAAATAACTGCAAGTTGGGAAACAAGGCCTGAATCTGTATAACTACCATTTATAATTATCATGCTGTAATCCCCACACCTACCTTTTACATAACAACAGGCCTGGGGTCATAATTTCACTTATCGTGGAACTCAGAGGAAGAAGAAAGCAAAGCTGTTTGAAGAAAGAGAGTCAAGGGGTGGAGGAAACAACAAATCAAGAGAAAAAAACAGAAAGTCTCCCCCTCATCCACAATAATCAATGTATGAATAAACAGCTGAAAGATTCCATTTGTTGTCATCTTCCTTCGAATGTTCCCTTTCACCCTAGATCTCTACAAAAAATAAAATAATAAATGCCAGTTGGGTAAAAGTGTAATACTGTTTAGTCAGAATTACCAATGAAGTAAATTGTCTTTTCTCCTTGTTAATATGCTCTTAATATTGAATGAGTTGCATTTGATCATGTAATATTTTCAGCAATTTGAAGAAAATCTTTACCATTAACATAATTACATAAGTTTTGTCTAACTGTGGAAACTAATACTTTGTTTTATTTTGTGATGTTTGTATCAACAAGAAAGATTTTGTAGATAACAGTAGTATATTTTTCCAAGATTTGGGGGAGGGTGGATATGGAAATCTGGGTGTGGTGTGGAGTGATGAAAATCCAGCGTGTGTGTGATGTCATTAAAGAAATTACCTGAAAAATGATCAACTTGTCCATTCAAACACAAAATGCTAAATTCTACTCATTCAGTATATATGCTTTTTTCAGTTTTTTTCAGAGGAGCAAATATTTTTCAAAATGTCATTTTCAACATGTTTCTCTGTAACATGGAGTTAATTATGTAAGAAATTGAAAATATCTTAAAATACTAGTTTACTTCCTCAATAAAACAAATGTTTTTAAATTTAAAAACTTTTAAATGGATAGTATAAGTAACTTGTACTTTTCCAACTTTTAAAAATAAAAAATGAAATACAATCACTTTAAAACAAATGATATCTGGATGTAGATTTCACTTTGAAATTCATACCGTTATAGACTGAAATATTAATATACTCTATTTTGCAATTAATAAAGACCATGTGTAAACATCACATTGTACATTAAGCACCTATAATCAATCCCTTTTCATTCATAGTTGGGTAAAGAATTATCCAGAGCATCTGGTCTTGCATTAGAAAAGCATCTGAATTATGATTGTCTTGTTAGCTCTGATATATCTTCAAAGTACTTGATATTATTTTAAACTACAGCAGAGAAGGAAAGGTATGGGGAGTCACTGAGAGCTTGGAGAAAAAATTTGACATAGAAAAAGCTGCAAAATGAATGGTTCTCAAAGCAGGAGAAAATAATGAATTCAACTGATTCTTTTACAAAAATATCTTTTTATAGAGGGGCAGTCATTCACAGGAATATTCATAAGCTATTATGGCAATTTTTTAATGATAAATAACCCCCTTTACTAGATCTGGGGGGAAATACTATCCTCTATTTTAGTATCCTCTAAAACTTTCAAGATTTTATGATAAAAGGTGACTGTAAATTACAATTGTAACATTTTTTAAGGAAATAAAGCAGTTAAGCTATTTAAATGAGTTTACAATGTTTGGCTTAAGGTGATTTCAAACATCATATCCTGTCAGATAAGTAAAAATACTTGTCTGTGTTAATTTGTTGGGCTGTTTGGGATGAGGGAGGGGAATGTCTGTGGTTCATAATGTTGAAACTGTGACAGTTTAGTGCCTGCGTAAGAAATATATAGCTTGATGATTACTATTTTATTTATCCTTCCTAAAGAAGTATGTCAACTTTACTTCCACGGTTTAGAAAACAGGGCCGGGGGTGGGGCGGGGGCGGAGAGTTGTCGAGAAAACTGATGCTACTTGAATTTAGAACATGGCAGCGGGGCAAAAGAATGAGGCGGGAATTAGCACCATGGACAGAGACAAGCCGAGCCAGCCTGACTACAGGTTTGCAAAGCTTAATAGAGTTTTCTGTCCCTCCCAGTGAGACACGGAAACTGCAGTTTAGGGGGAAATTTCATTTCTACAGACTTTAAGGAAGAGTCTCTCCTATCCATAGAAACACGTTTATTTTGAATAGGCTTGCTTTTGCTAGGACTCGGCCATAGTGACAAACCGCCAGGAAGGTTAAGTGCCCCGAACTGGCTGTGCACACTCCACTCTCCTCCTTTCAGACACTTCTTCCCCTAGTAAGCCTACCAGTCATCAATGTGTTCATACAAAATAATGCAAATCCAGGTAGTCATCAAAAAGTCTACTAAACCTACTCCAGTTTTTAATCCTCGAAATTCCCAGAGGAATAGTAACAAAAACGTCTACTCTCCCCTCCACCAATTCTTCCCCAGATCCCTCCATCGCTTGGCAAAGGGGCAAAGCCTTCTATCAGAAGGTGAGTGACCTCGGAGACTATTTTGCAAGGAACCCTTTACATTGCAAACACTTTCCATTAGGGACTGTGCCAGAGATGGCAGTGAGCAGGATCACAGACATCCTTTACTTTCTCTTTAATTTTGTCTTTAAACTCCTGTTTAATGGAAAAGGCTGTAAAGGGAACACCTCAGCAAGAATTGACCCTAAATTCTGAGGTTACTGTTTACATTTAAAGACACATGAATTGTATAATTTTTTAACTTAGACGTAATGTAGTGTCTCGGTAAAATTTTAAGATCAGCCTATATTTTTCTTCCTCCCCATCACCATCGCTTTTTTTTTTCCCCCCCCTCGGCAAAATTTGTATGAGGTTCATTCTCCTTTAGATCATTTGCCAGCGGATATTCAGGCTAAAATCTGTTGCATGTGCCCCAGAGTGTCTCAGAAAATTTATTTGCAGCTTCGGATCAACGATCATTTATGTAAACGCTCCTACAAATGCCCTCAGATTTCTTTCCCTCCTCTATTTTACTCGGGACTAACTTTTAGCAAGATAAACTCACGTCTTTCCTGAGCATGCAAGGGGTGAGCTGGGCGACCAGGGAGGGTGAAGTAAGAAAAACGGGAGGTGAGAAAGGGCAAATCAGAGCTTCGTGTCCATTTCTTCCAAAGGTGCTAACAGCCTTCTCTAAGCTTCCTCCTAGAGTCGATACATCTCATGCAAAATTAATACAAGTAATTAAAAATAGCAGTTTGCAAAGTTAAAGGAAACCATCTGTCTCAGCTGGTGGCAATCAGTCTTTTCGCCGGTCCCTTTGCCCGGACCTGGGAAGAAGCGGTTTTTCAGCTTCCGAGGCTCGGAGACTCTTTCTTATATTCAAGATTTATGTTTCCACTTGTGTGCGATGCACGTCTAATTTGAAATAATAAAGCCGGGCTGAGCAACCAGTCAATCAGAGCTATCAACGCTGCTCGGCACGCAGCCCTGCCCCCACCTCCCTCGATCCCTTACCTTCTTTCCTCCTCCCCCTATCTCGCTCTCCTTGCTCTCCCCCTCCTATTTCCTCTCTCCTCTGCTGTCTCACACACTCCCACTTTTCCCCCACGTGTGTTCAGATCAAACCCTTGCCCCATAGAGCAAGTGACCGCACCGGAGCCCGGTGACAAAGGCAGAGTTTGTATCAGAAGACTGAGGCCCGGGGAGACAGCGGCTAGAGAAACAGCTGTCTTATCAGCCCGCTGCAGAGATGGAGATGGCTCGAGAGGTCCTCAACAGATAATCACTTGAATACGTTTGCAATGCGCCAAACTTCACGCTTGATAAGGCCAACCCAATGTAGAGAGCAGTCCAGATTCTGCTCCATTCTGTTTTATCTGGGCTGTAAATTAAGAAATTGAAATTCAGGTGGCAGAGGCAGCAGCCGGCTGATAGACCGCTAAAGTAAACTGTCATTAAAATGCTTTCGGCAGGCAGAGAGGGGGCGCCCGGAACGGGGATCTATTTTTTTAATGGGGGGAGGGGAGCGGTGAGAGAAGTCCACCGGTTTTAAAAATTATTTGGGGAGAGGAAGCTGTGAGGAAAAGTTGCAAAGGGACACAACATCTTGGTCATGATTCCTAGTCACAGTTACGATGTAGAAACAATTAGAACAAAATAAAGTTGTGTGAAGTTTAGTGTATATAGAGATTAAGGGCCAATTTAAACCAATCAGATTAAAAAAACAGAATTCCCTCTTTTTCAGAGCATAGGATGGAGGAAGCTCTCTGACTCCAGTGTTAGAAACAGATTCCAAAGGGGCTCTAAAATTTTCCTTTTGTTGTAAGAAAAGTAGATTAACCAGATACAGAGGAGTGTACGTACCATAAACGGAGGTAAACCTGACCTTTTCGTTGAACTGATGGGGCCACAGGAGAGATTCCAGGGTGGCTTTTAGAATAGCCAAAGAAGTCCTCAACCACAGAAACGAATCTGCTTTCGCTACTTACAAGAATAAGAGTTCTATTTCATCCACCCCACCCCCTTTACCCAGATAATCACTATGGGCTATTTCGGGGAAACTCAAGAAATTCCACATATATATTTTTGACATCACCTGATTCTCTCAGCACACTTTACATCTACACACTTCTGCTTATATAGATATGGGACATGAAATTCTATGCATTATTTAAATAAATGTTTGGCAAAAAAGTTTCAAATCTAAAAGAACCAGAATATAGCCAGTGACCTTGTTGTCTTGACTCACTGATGACTCTGCACTGTATCTTGTTCTCTATGTTGTTGAATAGTTTGCAAATTCACTGGTGTCCATTTTTGAAAGTGTACAAGTATGAGAGGACAAAGTGCATTTTCCAGGCAGCATTTATATTTTAAGTTTTAGCAACCTTTCTAAAAAGATACCTTAAGCTGATAAGACATAGTTAACACAGTTTTAGAAAATCAGTTTTTACTTCGTTTAACCCCAAAACTTTGATCAATGTCAGAGTGCACTTAATTGACAATATAAAGGCTGCATAAATCACAGTGGGGTGAGAAAGAATTGAAAATAAATTTGTCAAGAAAAATGATGAGAACAAATTTAAGATGCTAGTGTATGATTCCAGTTATTGAACTACTTAGATATATTAAAAAACAATTCTTTTAAACTTTGAAATTGCCATTTGATTACTCACAGGGAAGTAGGCAAATAAATATAAGTCATGGAATCTCAAACATGTTTCTGTTGAACATTTTTTGCAAAAAAATACCAAGAGGTATTAAAAATACTCAAGCACACAAATGAATGAGTGCTCCAAGGGTTCTTCCATGAGAGAGAAATCTAAGTTTATGTTAAGCAATTTCTCCCTTCCATAACACCACTTTCCATAATGTTATGGTATTAGTTTAAGTAATGACAGTTATATACACATTTTAAGAAATATTTTTAATGAATTCCAGAGTTTTAGGCAATATTGTATTATCTTCTGATAATGAGACATTTCCCTGCTTTTTACAAATAGTCAAACAAATTTGAATTGCCAGCTTTAATGAGTCTCTTAAGCTATGGGTTTTATTTTTATTTTCCTTAAGTAGATTGAAAATATGCATACAAAGAACTGTTTAACCTATTCTTTGTCACTACAAGTAGGACTTTTTAAAGATGATAATTTACANCTGTAAGGTTAAATGAAGCCATAAGTGTGAAGTGCTCAGACTTCCTGGCACGGAGGAAGTAGTCCATACAAGCTAACTACAATTATGGAACAAAATGGTGACTTAGCACATTTATTTGATGAAGCCAGAATTAGAATTCCTGTGTTTATATACTGTATCTTAAATATTTTCATTTGCTCTCATTAATTTTCTGCTATATCTTATGATAAATAGCTTCTTACATTTCTAATTGTAACCAAGTTTAAAAGGCTTCAAAAGGCATAAAATCATCTGTCTCCCCTGTGACATAGCTTCAATATTTTTCCCAATACAATTTCATGATTCATCTGTAAAAAAGTTGTGGGTTTTCAAAAAGGAACTTAGTCTGAGATCCCATTTGATTGATATAATAATAAAAATACCTTAGATTTTTATAGTAACTTTTATCACAAAAAGCTCAACATACTTTTACATATTTATCATTGTAACTCAGGAGGTAAGGAAGGATATAAATTATTTCTCATTTTCAAGGGCATAACAGAGGCATGAGGAATTTAGGTAACATTTCTAAGATTAATAGGAATACAGAATAGGTTTCCTGAATACCACTCTTTCTGCAATGTGTTACTCTGGCATTAATTGCAACCATTGTTCCTTTAGTTAGGCTACCAATGTTAGTGTTTGGCATTAAGTATAGGTTATAATTCAGTTAAATACTCACAGAAATCAAGATGAGTCAAATATATACTATCACAGTCTAATCAAATCAAAATATTTTCACTTTGTGCTGAGAAACTTTTATTATTCAAGTATATTATATATATGTATAATATACATATGTAAGTGTACATATGTATATTATACATATATATATATTATATATATGCTTCCCTGGTGGCTCAGATGGTAAAGAATCTGCCTGCACTGTGGGAGACCTGGGTTCAATCCCTGGGTCAGGAAGATCCCCTGGCGAAGGGAATGGCAATTCACTGTGGTATTCTTGCCTGGAGAATCCCATGACCAGAGGAGCCTGACGAGCTACACTCCATGGGGTTGCAAAGAGTCGGACAAGACTGAGCGGCTATCACAATACACATGTACATACATTATCCATCCTTATTTACCATTCTTGTTACCTTTACAGCAAGATTTTTAGAAGTTACCTGTCATTTATGACCTTGAAAGAAAGTTTCCACCTCTTTACCACTTGCCTTTCCCCAGGCTCATTCCCTCTCTCCACATATATTTTTATAGGTTATTATATTTATTCCATTTACATAGGTGAACTGTACTTTCTGCTCTAGTTTTGTATTTCTTACGTTGTCTGTGCTTGAAAAATCTATGAAAATAAATATCCAAAGGAACACAGACGTAGACTCTATAAAGGGCAGAGGAAACTGCTTTTTACAATAGTTTGTTTTGAATGAAACAAAATGGAGCCATAATGTCCACTTGACATTGTAAAATATAGGGTGTCAAAAGAATACTAAACCTTGCGAATGGTTTATGGTTATGTAGTTCCCTCCTGGGCTTACTTTGCCATGGATTAATACAGATGTAGCTACAGATGCGGACTTTCAGTGAGTAAGCAGAACAAAAGGAAACCAAACTTTGCAGCCTGATAAAAGAATGAAACTTTGACTTTTGGATGTCTAAGTTCATAGGTTACAATGGAAAAACAAACTTACTGTTCTTTAAACTTCAACAGGCATCTCTCTATAGCCTAAATATATCTTATAATTTGATAGGACTGACCCACTCAAAATCAAGTCCAACCATGTGACTGCCAGACTTCTACCAGAAAGTATAATTACCACCAAGAGTAAACAAACACACACACACACACACACACACACACAATAGCCAAAGCGACTCTTCACCGGCATTTCACACCAACCGCTTTTAACCCTTCATGTTGATGTGACTAAATGGAAAATCTATTTCTCTGACTGAGCACAGGTATATGCATCTTAAAGACCGAAAGTACTGTTGTAATAGAAATAATGTTTGGTGTCTTCGGACATTGTCATTCCAGGATAACAAATTAGAGAATAGGTTGTTTGAAATGTCAGTTTTTGTAAACATGAGTTGGAAGATATAAATGAATGGTGTTTCAGACTGCTTAAGTTGTCTGAGTAACAAACAGACATTTCCTTGAATTATTTTGACATAATTTACTGTGAAATTTCTTTTTTTTTCTTGCTGATATTTCTTGATTTCTTGTGCAAACAATAAAAAAGTCACTCTTTTGTCAGGGCTTATTATTTAACTCAAAGAGGACTGTCTTGCAGAATACTAGTATTTCCTAGATGTAATTATTACTAACATAGAGGTGCATCTCCGTATTAGTCATATCAAAAGGATGCAGAAAAATCTGAGCCTCTTTACAAGGTTTTTATAAAAGAGGAAAGTATGAAACACATTATGGTGTTTTACTCTTTAGTTTTCAAAGAACTTTATATAAATCTACTTTATTGCAGGGGCATGTTTGTGTGTGTGTGAGTGTGTTTGTTCAGTGTGTTTGTGTAGCAAATGAGATTGAGAAGTGAGGAGACTAGGCTAACTGTCATGAAGAAAGTGGGCTGGAGAGCAACAGAACTCCCAGGTTGGTTAGGTTTTGTGGCCTCACATCACAGAGAGCCAGCAGAGTGGAATGCTGACATAAAACTACTGGATACAAGGTATATATATATATTGAAAGTTAAGTTGCTCAGTTGTGTCCCACTCTTTGCGACCCTCTGGACTATAGCCCACCAGGCTTCTCCGTCCATGGGATTCTCCAGGCAAGAATACTGGAGTGGGTTGCCATTTCCTTCGCCAGGGGATCTTCCTGACCCAGGGACCGAACCCAGGTCTCCTGCATTGTAGGCAGACGCTTTAAGCCCTGAGCCACCAGGGAAGCCCTACAGAGTTGGACAGGACTGAGCGACTTCACTTTCACTTTCACAGCTAATTAGGCTACCACATGATTGGCTCTGATTACGGATTTCTCTTCCTCATAGCTTTCTTGGGCTTTTTTTTGGCTCAAAAGTATTATTTGTTTAGAACGCTATCACTTCCCTAACATCTACTATAAATATTTTGGCCATTAAAACATTTTCATTATTATCAGTGTAAATCCTTCTTTCATATTTATCAATCTTCTCCACATTTCTGTCCCTTGACCTTGCCACCTCATTCCAGGGAGTCCTTGGAGTTTTAGACAAAAAGCTTCTTCACTCTCCTTCTGAATGAAGGAGGTTGCCACTTCGTACTCCAGGGGATCTTCCTGACCCAAGGATCAAACCCGTATCTCTTGTGTTGTCTGCAACCACTACACACCTGGAAAGTTTCTGATGCTTTACGTGCATTAAATCATTTAATCCTCACAATAATCCTATCATTTTAAAGATGAGGTAACTGAGGAAGTTAAGTAATTTGCCCAAGATCACACAACTAGAAGTTGACAGAGCTGGGATTTGACCTTCAGTAGACCATTTGAATGGTCCAAGTCCTAAACCACTATTTAGTAGATGACCTGTAAGGTACTTTTCAGATATAAAATCCAGTAATTCTAAAGAAACAAAGCAGAACTTAATACTTGCAAGAAAACAAAGGCATAAGGAAAATAGATATTACGGTTACCAGACAAACAAAACTCTACTTTTTATTATGAAAATAATTATATTCCTGTCTTGCCATGCTACCGATTGCTGACAAATGAAAAAGAGATAAAAGTGATAATTGGGATGATTTGCTTCTACAATTCAGATCAAATGCAATAAAATTTTGAGAAATATTACATAATATGTACTAGGAGGTCCTAATCACTGGAAATTTCAGGGGGGTTGAAGAAATCTTAATTATTTAGCTTTTTCAGGGAATTCCCTGGCAGTTCAGTGGTTAGGGCTGCATGTTTTCACTGTCAAGGTTGCAAGTTTGATCCCTGGTTGCAGAACTAATATCCCACAAGCCACAAGACAAGATCAAAAAAAAAAATTATTTAGCTTTTGTAAATTTTAATGTTCAGATGTTTACTCTATAACCATAGAGGAAACAGTTAATAATTTACAAGGATAGTATATATTGGTGACTGATGATATACAAAGATTTTCATGAAATATTGTTGAAAGTATTAAATATCATGAAAACGATGGTCACTAGAATATTAAACAGTGCCTATTTAGAGGTAATAGGGGTTGGACTTTTAGTTTGTTATTTTGGACTTCTAGTTTTTCTTAACATTTTCTGCATTATTGAGCTTGCCTGGCATGCTGCGATTCATGGGGTTGCAAAGAGTAGGACACGACTGAGTGACTGAACTGAACTGAACTGAAAAATTCTGAGCTTTTTTTTTTTTTTACAAATCAGAAAAACAGGTAGTTTTGAGCTTTGAGAAGGAAAAAAATCTCTACAGCTCCAGTCAAGTTTTAGCCTTGTACGATATGGGGTCGTGAGGACTGGTGACCTCTTCAAAGACAATTTATATTTAGAGAAGGACACATTAACAGCTCTAGAGCTTTATAGTTTAAACAAAATAATTTATAAAAGACAAATCCTGAGATTTAATGTGTATAAAAAATAAATATAATAGAACAAAATGAAAAAAAATCTCAGAAATTGCTCTACCAGTTTCTAAGGATAATACAGTATCAGATATAACTATCTTGTCCAATTAGAATTGCCCAGTATGAATTGCACACAGGAACAACTGTTTTCTTCATTCACTGCCTATGACCAAGGGATGTTCTTTCATTTAATTAAACATTTCTTTTTCCCTATTCTATCCTTTCTTGCAGTTGCTGAAGAATCTCATAAAATGAACCTTTATTCCCAACTAGGAAAGCCCTTATATTTCTATGGCAAATAAATAAATTGAAACTGTAATACAGTAAAGAATTATAATGAGATTGAACAATACCTGGCTTCCTGACAGGTACCATTTAGTGAATTGCAATTTCAGTGCCCTAGACAGTTACCTGAGTTAATTCAATTTTCATACTGTTTTTGTCTCTAAAATCACTCTTCACTATCTCAGCTCTATAGGACAGGACAGTCCAAACAGCCTCATTTATCTAACATTGTGACCACGAATCTAACAAGAACTGCGTGCAGGCATTATTTATTTTTTAAAGGAATACTATGAATAAACTTGTATTGACAGAAGTGAAAAAGAAGCTACTAAGAAACAATATCAAAACAAGAGAATTTTATTTTTTAACATGATGTGTGTGTTTTAATGTAATGTGGACCTGTTATTGTCTTTTAAGCTTTATAAAATGTGAATATATATTAACTTTTATACAAAAATTATGACCATTTTGGAAAAAAAGTTATTTGTCATAAACAGAGGACATAAAATGCCTCTGCCCTCACTCAAGCACTCATTTGACTCATGGTGCAGTCTTGAATAATTTTAAGCCAAACATGACTGCGGCAATCAATTTTCGTCCAATTTATTGGGCATGAGTTAAAGCCAATTAAAAAACCATTTTTGGTGCAATTCAAGGGGAAAAATGTATAAACCCATGAAAAACAGATTTCAGTCCTAGACATGAGTCATCACTATTCTAAATAATGGCGTCAGTCCCAAATCAGAAAGAACATATCCTAAAATTGCATATTCCACACTGGAAACTGCATTTCTCAGCAATGATTTTATACAATTTAAAAATATTTTTAAAATAAGAAATTGATCTGGAACGAAAATCATGCTCTTCTAACACTGTCTTACTTCTGAATATTTTTCAGCCACAAAATTAAAAGGTAGTTTACAGCAGCTCCTGAGTTTCTGAATTAAGAACTAATGTACAAAGCCATCTGTGACTTTTATACAAAGAAAGCAAAACATTTTAGCTGTAATTTTAAAGTATCTCTTACCTATTAGACCATGTCTCCTTTCACGTGAATATAGTGGCTCTCTTTTAAGGCCATAAAATGAAACAATCCCTGTACGCTCCAGATAATCTTAGGGTAATCAAAGCAGCAAAATGGAAGCTTCTAGGTTGGAAATTACAGCTATAAATAGCAGCCATACATTTGCAATCTGTATATTAAAAAGGCCTTCTCAGGGTTGTGGTGGTTCAAACTACTCAAGCAGACCTTCATTTTGGTCCTGCCTCTCCTCACCCCTTGGTATATGACTCTAGCCGTGTTGCCTGATCTCTCCAAGCCTCAGCTTTCTCATTGGTAAAATGAGTATAGAAATAACAGGTGACTTCCCTGGTGATCCAGTGGCAGGGGGCCTGGGTTTGATCCGTGGTCAGGGAACTAGATCCACAAGCTGCAACTAAGAATTTACTTGCCGCAACTAAGACCTGGCACAGAAAAATAAATAAATATAAAAAATTAAAATAATAGCTACCTTTTAGGGATGTTGTGAGCATTAAGTGAAAAAATGTTTGTTAAGTGTTTAAGAGAATGCCTGGCACAAAGTGGATCTTCAGTGAACGACAGAACTTGTAAGAGATCAGATGAAAGTGCATTCATACCTCAACCCACTTGAGGAGGCTTTTTTCTTTGAAAGTACAGATACCTGGTCTTGATCCCAGGAGTAATTCTACTCGGTAATTCCAAGGTGAGGGCTAAGCATACATGTTTATAAAAACCTCTATGGATGATTCTCATGAGCTACTGATTTAAAGCAAAAAATGATACAGATTTTTCAGTTGCTCAGTTAAATATGGACTTAAAGTGAACTCTCGCTTGAACTGTTTTGGATTGGCTTTCTCCGTTGAGTAGATGAACTGAGTAATTGACAAATATGTATTCTGGATTATGCTGAAAGAGATTTAACTGGGAGACATTTTAAATGTTTTATTTGTATCCAGATGTCTGTGAGGTCACAGAGTAAGCATGATTTTCTACAATTTCCTGTTATTATAATAAAAGAATAGACATGTGAGATAATGCTGGGAAATTACAGTCATTCCACTGGCATGGATATATTTTAGTGTTTACTACCTCTTGTAGCTTTTGCTTCTGTTTAATACACTTAAGCAGATAAGCCAATACTACCAAATCAATTTTTCCCAGTGATATATTTTCCTGTTGAGTTCATTTCTAACTCTCCTATTCCAAGACAAGTGAGCAATCTCCTTAGTGATACAGATTAGAGCTGCCACACAATTAAGAAAAGCAACTCCCAGAGAAAGATATATTTTGGCCTGAAATGACCACCCAATGAGTTAACTCAATGTGATTGTTTAACAAAAATGAGGGCATTTTTCCCTGGGAGCAACTTTCAAATATTAACTGAAACCAAGACTCTCCTTGGGCTTCCCTTGTGGCTCAGCTGGTAAAGAATCCACCTGCAATGTGGGAGACCTGGGTTCAATCCCTGGGTTGGAAAAGATACCCTGGAGAACGAAAGGCTACCCACTCCAGTGTTCTGGCCTAGAGAATTCCATGGACTGTATATAGTCCATGGGGTCGCAGAGTCGGACATGACTGAGCGACTTTTACTTTCACTTTCAAGACTCTCCTTAATATCGTCCCATTAGTGAAGATTAGTTTATTAGGTTATAAGCTGTCCCCCTGTTGAAAGGAGAGATTGTCCTAGTAGATCTTGGATTTTAGCAAGGTCTGTAAAGAGGCAGTGAGAACCTAGGGGAATAAGGGATAGCCAGGTCCTAGGGGTATCAAGGGTAGGTGATAGGGAGGTGAGATAAGTCATTCACCATTTTTTCACCATTTTTGCCTAGGGCTGCTCTAGGTGCAATTGGTATGGTCTCAGACTTAAGGCCTTCTTTGTTGGTAGGCAATCAGAGTTCTTTATATTCTAGCATATCTTTATGCAGGCTTCCCAGGTGGTACCAGTGGTAAAGACCCTTTCTGCTAATGCAAGAGATATAAGAGATGTGAGTTCGATCCCTGGGTTGTGAAGATCCCCTGGAGGAGGGCTTCTCACTCTAGTATTCTTGCCTGGGCAATCCCAAAGACAGAAGAGCCTGATGGGCTGCAGTCCATGGGGTCACAAAAAGTTGGACATGACTGAAGCGACTTAGCACACATGTACATCTCCATACAGGGAATCCAAGAAAATCCAATACAGCCACACCCCCAAACAGAATTTTGAATTTAGAGAGTTTCTAGAGAGCAGGCCAATACCCTTTCCTTGGATCTAAACATGCAAAAACTCACCTAAGATCTCTCTGGGAAAACATCTGGAAACATTCTACATGCAACCCCACCTCAGGGTTCACTAATGACTCTACAGTCTAGATATAATTCAACATCATGTTTTGCCAAGCTGTTGGTAGATCAAAGAAATGTTGATTAAGATATTGACCAAGAAGTGGGTTTCCCTAAATTCTAATTGTAAAACTATTTTTAAATCTCTGCTGCTGCTGCTAAGTCGCTTCAGTCATGTCCGACTCCATGCGACCCCGTAGATGGCTGCCCACCAGGCTCCCCCGTCCCTGGGATTCTCCAGGCAAGAACACTGGAGTGGGCTGCCATTTCCTTCTCCAATGCAGGAAAGTAAAGAGTGAAAGTGAAGTTGCTCAGTCGCGACCCCATAGACTGCAGCCCACCAGGCTCCATGGGATTTTCCAAGCAAGAGTATTGGAGTGGGGTGCCATTGCCTTCTCCATTTAAATCTATGTTTCTATAAATGTAAAATGAAATTATAGTATTTTCTTTTCTTACTTTATAAGGATGTCATGAAGTCAAAATAAGATTACATATATGAAAACTGGAAAAAATATTTATTGCTGTGGCATAAAAATTGAGAGAAAAAGAATTATTTTTTAATGTACATAGCTTTCTAGCAAATTATCCAAAACCTTTCAGGAATATATTTACTTTTATTTATTATGCAAGCTTTTTTTTTTCTTTTCAATATAATTCCCCAAAAGTTTCAGAATCAACTTGGAAGATAACCGCCTTAAAAAAGTAAACTGCCTTAGACTTGCTGAACAATTAACATGGAAATGTATATCTGTAGAAAAAAATGAAACCTTCCTTTTTGGTTGTTTGTGAATGTAATGTTTTATATAAGTCTAGACTTAAGACAATTGGCTTCTAAAACATGGCTGTCTAAAATTTTAGAGGCGAGATCGCTTTCAGAATATTTCATTTAACTAGAGAGAATTGCTTTCTCACAGCTGGAAGCTTGAACAGCTGTTGACTTGGCACTTTTCTATTCCTCTGGGTGAGAGTTCATGGACCCTCCTTATGACATTAGGAGGCCAGTCAGCAATGTCTGTGGTCAGAAATACGTCCCAAGCCAACCCATTTCCAAGGCTACCCTTCCATCCTCTCCCTAGGACTAGGGCACAGATAACTCAGAGCCCTGGGCCACCTAGGGGAAATACTCTCTCAGTCGAGGAAAACCAACCTCCACAAAAATCTGCTTTCTGACCCAAGGTTAGGTCTCAGGCTTATGTGACCATAAAGATTCCTTGAAGGACTTTTGATATTGACCAGTCTCGGAATTTGCATCTTTTTAGACTGTATATATATATCCACTTCCTTTTTTTTTTTTACATTTTATAGGAAATTTCCCTTTTATTTAGGGTGTATTTCTGAGTGCTTCTTAATGAATTGTTTGTTGCTGTTTAGTCACTCAGTCATGTCCAAATCTTTGTGACCCCACGGACTGTAGCCCACCAGGCTCCTCTAATGATGGGATTTTTCAGGCAAGAATACTGGAGTGGATTGCCATTTCCTTCTCCAGGGTATCTTCCCAACCCAGGGCTTGAACCTGCGTCTCTTGCATTGGCAGGTGGATTCTTTACCACTGAGCCACCTGGGAGCCCCAGTATTCCTAATGGATACTAAATAATAACTCCATTTTGAACATACAGAAAGAAGAACAAGCAAAAAGACTATTTCAGAATAGCTGCCACTGCAGTACTATTTACTGTACCCACCAGAGGACACCTCTCAACATATCTCTCCTCTCATTTCCTGTGGCCTCTGGCATTTGATGTTCAACTAACTCTTGACTTGGGCCACTGGCTACATATCGGTGTTAGAATGAAAACAATCCCCCTACTTTAATACCTCCTGCTAGTTAAATAAAGCGATGTTTAAATAACTGAACTGGCTTCAGTGAACTGTACTTGCCATTTTTTCCTGCTTCTTAGCTAGATAAAATGGAGATAATTATGAAGTGGATGAGCAGGTTTAATGAAAGCCAGTTTCTTTTGGTATACTCCTGAAGCAGCAATCATCATCTGTTTGGCTTTTGAAGAGCAACAATTATAATCACTTAAACCCCCAAGGGGAACAAAAATAGAATTTACATTAGCATATAAAATATACAGCTGGATTGGGCAAGCCTATAAAATTCTGGGGAAATCATTCTAATCTGAATGCTATTCAAACTCACAAGTAATATGAGTTCAAGAGTATTTTACATGCTTCCTTCCTATAAAATAATACATATAACAATGTTGAGAGGATTTTCCTAAAAATGAACACAAGGAAATTTTTTTTTTAATTGTTGCCAGGAGAGAATCCCAGAAGGAACGGACTAAACAGTATTGTCACGACATTGGTGAGCACAGTATTCACAGGAAGTACCAATCACTCTGAAGAGAAAATTTCCCATGCATTTGGTAGTTTAAAAAAGAAAATGGGGTGGTTTTAGTCTGATCAATAATGAAGCAATCATAAATAAGGAAAATTGGAGATTAATAGTACTTTCCTCCTCCACTGTAAATGTGAAAGCAATACAAAGGAAAGTGAAATCGCTTAAGTTGATACCCAATTGCTAAGAAGCAGAATGCTTTTTCCTATTTTAAAACATTTCCCTATTATTTCCTCTCAAATAACCTCTTTCTTACACATTCCTTTCTAATGCTAGCCCAGATCACAGGCAATCTCTCTCACCATTTATGTTATTTAATTACTTTTGCTTTTGTGTGCCTTTCAAGGTTTTACAAGATACCCTTTTTTTGGTAGAGCACTGAAGAATAAAAATGAGGCCTTTGCATTATCCATTATGCTACTACCAAGAAAACACTAACATAATCAATAGAGTAAAGGCTTTCCTGGCTGTGTGCATTTGTCAAAAACAGTATATCTGAGAAATTACACTAATGAATCCTGGAAAATTCAGCATCCGACATAGAAAACTTGCTCTTCCTCATCATAAGTACATATCATAATGTAGAGAGTAGGAAATAAATATACTTTCATCTTTCTTTATATTATTTGAAGTTCCACTATTAATGGAAAAAAAGTCAGTGTGCAAAGTTTCACCTCCACTGGAAAGCACTTCCTGAATACCCACAGGAAAGCCAATGGTGGACATATTGGTGATGGCTTCCTGTACTGTCTAAAAGCACTTCATACACACCTTTGATAACAATTATCTCACTGCATTTTAAGGAGATTGACATGCCCTTCTCCTACACAGGTTCTATATAGCCTGACAGCAAAGCCATCTTTTTCCAGCAGGGTATTCCTGGACTCTAGCACTGTACCTTAAACCTAGTAAACATACAATAATGTTTGTTGAGTGAAGTTTATCATTCCCGTACTCCAAGACATATCAAACTGTTATGGTGATTAATAAGGATCAACCATATATTAAATACTATCTCTACCATAACATCAAATCTAATGGTGATCTAAATGATGATCTAATGGTGATCTAAAACATTGAGAAATTAGAAATTCCAGTCTAGATTTCTGTGGCAGTCCTATCCTCCTTATCTTTAACAAAGGATAAGGGTAATTCTTTAGATTTTATTAAATATAATGTGTCCAGTGGTAATTTTTTTTTAATGGAAACACTCACAAAACTGAGTTCTCACTTCTTAATGGCAATGACTTCAGGTTTCATTAGCTTTCTGTGTCTTTCTTTCTATAAGTTAGAATCATTAATACTGCCTTTTCAGCCATTGTCAAACTTTGTCTGGTTTGGCGGTTCCTAGCTAGTATTATTCAGCCCTTTGCTATAAACTTTCCATGTTCTGAAGGGCTTTGAAAATCCATAACATGTAATTTTACTTTGAACACAAAATGTAAAGATTTCATGTTTGAAAGAATTTAAATTAATAATTGAAATGCATAGCATTAAAGATTCCAGGACCTATGCAGGAACTATCTTAAGGTCTTTTCATTTCTTTTTCTAATTTAAACAGAGTCCACATTTTCCTAATTTTTCAAGGGAAATTATTATTTTGTTGAAGTTATGGGACAGCGATGGAGGAGAGGTGAAAGAGATGCCACAAATCTATCCAGAAATACTCTTTGATTTTTAGTGAATAATAAATGTTAATATTACTATTAGACAAAATTCAGTTTTGTGGCATTATCCCACAAACTGAAACTGAAAAACTGCTTTAATAACTTTTGCTTCATACTAATAAACTTGTTGTATAGTTATTATTTATACATATAGACTTAAGTACTTTGATGAATTTCAAGGGAAAGAAAATTATATATAAAACTCTATGATTTTAGTCAGTAATAATGTAATGTGAATCTCCAAATCAAGGATAGATTACAATAATAAATATATATTATTATGTACAGATATGTATTTATAATAATACATGTATTTTAAAATATATGTAT